>JARKHS020033365.1:0-11484 GCA_030143305.2 Amblyomma americanum
TATCGACTGCAGAAGGGAAAAACCGGGTTCGAAGGGCTGTGTGCTCCGGCAGTCAACCGAAGTAGAGGTTGCAGTGGGGCGCGGCAAGCCGTGAGAAACAGGCAGAGGGTGGACAGAACAGAGAATCCTCAAAAAAGCTCTCAAGTTCAAGAGAAAAGAATTTCGTTCTTGGTGACAATGGGGTAAAGGTGGTATGCGGCGCGGGCATTAATCTTTGTGACGAGGCGCCGCGTTGGGAGGGGGGGGGGGGGGGGGATTGAAAGGATTGTCATGTGAAGGGCCCCTCGTGTGCCAGGAAGGAGGGGAAAAGGGCAAGTGGTAAAGACGCGCGCGTTTCCTCGCGGGGTGGAGGGAAAAGGAGGTTGCAATGCAAGTTAGGGAGGTCGTCAAAAAAAGCGGGCTGCACGCGGCAGCAGCCACGGATAGCCCATTGAAAATGTTCGCAGAAAAACACGTGTCCGCGGCACTGCCGGTACTGGATTCTCTGTAAGCGCTGTGCACTGCAGCGCTCGGCTTCGCAATGAGGGCTAGATAATAACTTTGTTTTGTAAAATATTTCTGAATTTTAAAACTTCACATGCACATGAAAAAGAGGTTTTGGTACCTGCTAACGTCGCGGGCAACTTGTTTTCGCAACTGGAGCTGCGACTTGCAATTGATACACATGATAGAACAAATGGACACGCCAGAAACGCTTACCCAGAGTGAATGAATAAGAATATTTTGGAATGAGTCAACATAATCACATTAATCAATGAATAAGCAATAAATACAATATATAAATAACCAATAACCAAGACTATTTTTGCAGTAATATATGTATAATAACAACAAGCATATGCACAAAACTGAATGCAATTTAAAGGGCATAACATTAAGGTCATGATCACCGATCCAGAGATAAAGCGACAGATTTATTGAGACGGTCAGGAAAAAAGAGATGGATCTGAGCACTTGGAGACAGCACAGAGACAGTAGGCCTTACGTGAATCGTACAGTTGCGGACAGAATAGAATGGACCACGCTTCAGTAGCCAAACTTATATGACGCGTATGGAAGTGAACATTACCGAATTTTTCCATTAATGGAAGCAAATGCGGTTCAAGCGCTTGTGCCTAAATGAAAGCTGCAGCCTTTCTATTTCTGTTACGATATTCCAGGTAAGATTTAATTGGATCCTGGAGCCTATAACTAAGATATTAAAAAAGGAGTGCCCCAGCAAGGTGTGTCAAACCGACTAGTTGGGTGCTGCTATGAGCCGTGTGGCCTAGTCTGCAGCATTTTAACATCTGAAAAGGTGTTCATTTTTTAGGCTAATTGGCTATTGTTACATATATTCGCCTATGGAAAATCGCGTGATAGCAGTAGCAAGCGCCACAAGACGCGCGCACTCTGACAACAAAATCCTCTCATTTCCGGAGCGCTGCTGTGCCCCGACTTGATCGGCGTTGCGCTTGCAGCGGCCGCAAAATATGCGCCAGGAACCTGCCAAGCCATCTGTTGGCTAGTTTCTTTAGCAGGGTAAAAAACGCTACGTAAATGCCGTGTTAATGAGAAAATTTCAAGTCTGCTTAAAAATTTACTCCTTTTCCCCGTGCCAGCATCTAAGAACTTATGCTAATCATTCAAAGTAATTTTCCAGAACGAACAAGCTATGGCTCTATGCCCCACGATTCCCAACAGTGCAAAAATGGTTTAGCTGAGACACTTTCATAATATTTGCCCACGGATTCTAAAAATTTCTATACGTAATAAATTTCCGGTGGGTGAGGATTAATGGAATACATATTGTTCATCCACTTTTCCTTAGCGCGCAGTAAACGTCATGTCATGCTAAGAGGGTATAAAGGCGCCTCGATCATGATCAATGCCGGGGACGCCCGTAGATGGTTTGCGAACTTAAACGGAGGAGCTTATATAAACGATCACGGCAAGATGAGGATCACAAAATGCGCCACTGGTTGTATCCACATAAATCATGTCTGTATAGCGCATGACGAGGTGAAGCAAAATGACTTCGGCACCATACAGTAGCGTGAAAAGTTTTCGTGGACTAAATAAAAGCTCACAGGACAGTTTCGCGTGTGCAAAGTGATCGAATGTTCCGGTATTCCCTGCAGTGCGAGTAAATATTTTTTCACGCTTCTTCTATTTTTACAGTTCCAATTTTTTAATGTAGCGATGACGGCCTTGTGATGGCTAAGTGAGTTGTTGGATGCTGAATATCATGGATCTTATCATACGTTTGAATCTTATCGCGCACACGACCTGAAATTTAAGGATATATCCTTGTCACACTGCCTCAGACGAAAGATATCGATCGTGCCCTCTGAACTCAAGCGCATGCTCATAATTGTTCAGCGGGCGAAGAATCACAAAAGCACTCGAGTCGAAATTCTTGGGAGAAAATCAAGTTCGTTGACTAGGAGACTGCAGAGATTACAGAATACACTGCACTAACTAATCGCAAGCAGAACGTCGCTTCTGAGCGCACAAGATGCTGGCCGCCCAAACCACTGAATTTAGGGTGGCAGCCCATTCGAATGAATCTTCAAGAGGAAAGTGCTCTTTCTGAACACGGGCGCCGGTGGATCCGTTCTCTGCCTTCCGCCCTACATGCGTCGAGCGCGTATCCTTGTTGGCTCCTCCCCCCGGGGATCCCTTCACCCAGCGGGCCAATCGCCGCTCCCGCAGGTGCCTACATTGCACAGGTGAGGTAACGGCCGCGAAACTTCCAGGAAACTCGCGGGTCTTGCGCCGAGTTCACTCCGCAACCCATCGGGCCGCATTTCGGGACAGTGGGGGACCAGCGGTCGCACTTCGTCCTGTAGAGTGATTGGGAAGCGTGCACGCGCACGCGCGCACACGGCGCTCGTATTGCCCGAGCTTGGGGGCAACTCAATTAACCAAGCTCAATTAACCCAGCGTACGGCGATCGAGAGAGACAGGATGGGAGATTCTGTCCTGTGGATGGCGGTGCGGCTGCCGCCGACGACGATGACACAAAACTGAGGGACTGAGAAACAAAGAGCGCAGTTCTAAAATAGTTCCTAATCAAAGACCCGAGTACTAACGCATAACGCGACCGGCACACACACACATGTAAAACCGCTCGGCCGCTTTCGGCGCTGTTTAATTTGAGAGCTCGCACTGCCAATGGCTCTCACCGCTCTGTCGACAAAACTCAAAGGTGCATTCTCACCTGTTTTTTTCTCTTTTTATGGGCACTGCTGCCTAAGCAAAATATAGTTTGCTCGGTTTATGAAGTAGAATATTACAATAATTGGCTCGCGCGAGATCCCACGTAGAGGCCAAGTAGTGCCATGATCAATGTCGACGAGCCATCAAAATTGCTGGCAGAATATTGACCAAGGAATGCGAGGATGCATGCAATTTCGGCGGCCAATCGCAACAGGCAGGACGATGTTGAACAACATATGCCAGGATATGCATATTTTTTATAAGCGATCGTTACTGGTGGGATAAGATTGACCATCGCATCCCAAGATGTTTGCTTCACTGGTTACCCATCGCAACTGATGGGGCAATATTTGGCAGCCAAGCCCAGTTTGGGTACATTATTGAGAGGCCACACCAACTTCGAGGGCAATATTGACCAAATTATACCAAGATATGTCTGATGCTCACCAGCTATAAAAAATGGCATGACAACATCCACCAACAAATGCCATGATGTAAGCCACTCTGGCTATCCAACGCAACTGCCCGAACAATATGCGCCATCGAATGCCAGGTTGTACGCCATGTTGGCAGGCCATTGTTTCTGGCTGGCCATCGCAGATCGTCGTTCACCAGGTTATGCCAATGTTGGCAAATAAAGAGCATAGCCGGGCCATTAATGGACGTGTTCTCGTATCGCATCGCCATTATTGGTCACGCATTGGCCAGAACGGGCCACCATAGGACTACGGATCGCCAACGCGTTTACAATATCGGGCCGATGTCATGTTCGAACCCGACCGCGGCGGCTGCGTTTTTATGGAGGAAAAACGCTAAGGCGCCCGTGTGCTGTGCGATGTCAGTGCACGTTAAAGATCCCCAGGTGGTCGAAATTATGCCGGAGCCCTCCACTACGGCACCTATTCTACCTTTCTTCTTTCACTCCCTCCTTATCCCTTCCCTTACGGCGCGGTTCAGGTGTCCAAAGATATATGAGACAGATACTGCGCCATTTCCTTTCCCCAAAAAAACCAATTATTATTATTATTATGCCATGTGCTGCCTGGGTAGGCACTAAATGTGGTCGGCTCAAAATTTGGAGTTTCATGCCGAATTTAAAGTGCAGGTCGCGAGCGCTCCGTCGGATCACGAACGGACCGCATAGCTGTGGCTGAGATCGCTCCCTCCCATTTTGCGAAAAAAAAATGGGTGGGCTCCCGCGGGGACACTTGGTGCAAGAAAAGCTCTACTTTCAGGGAACATGCGGGGCGTCTCGCTTCACCACCGATTCGTCCTTGTCGCCACTCTGTCTCTCACATTCACTGGAAACGAAGGGCGAATGAAATTTTCGCCTCCTGAGAAGAAGGCCGCACCATAAAATTTTAGCCATGAAACGTGCCAAATTTTCAGATTTTTTCCGCATTTTCAAAACTGTATGCCAGGCTTTTCAGGTTTTTGGCGCATTTGAAGAACTGCTATGCTTAGTGAGCGTCGTCTGACCTTACCCGCCGCGGTGGCTCAATGGTTAAGGCGCTCGGCTACTTATCCGGAGTACCCGGGTTCGAACCCGACCGCGACTGCAGCGTTTCGATGGAGGAGAAACGCAAGGGCACCCGTGTACTGTGCGATGTCAGTGCACGTTAAAGATCCCCAGATGAGCGAAGTTATTCCGGAGCTCTCTACTACGGCACCTCCTGCTTCTTTCCCTCCCTCTTTTATCCTTACCTTACGGCGCTGTTGAGATGGCCGCCGAGATGTGAGACATACTGCGGCATTTGCTTTCCCCAAAAACCAATTTTCATTACTTTTTTCATTTCTTCTGACGTCAGAAAGAGCGGGAGTTTCTAACAGATTAGCAATCTTGGTATAAAAAGCGGTCACAACTATTTCACAATGTTTATTTATGCAGCAGTTTTTTTTTTGTTTGAACGAAAAGAAAGCGGAAAATAATTGCATTTGGAAAAGTTACCAGTTTCGGCTGGCATGGCTCCGCTCGTGAAAAAAAAATGGTTTCTGAGGAAATTAATTGGCGTAGCAATTTTCCCACATCTCGGTGGACACCCGAACGGCGCCTTAAGGGAAAAGAGGAAGGTTACTGAAAGAAGAAAGAGGTGCCGTAGTGGAGGGCTCAGAAATAATTTCGATTGCCTGGGGATCTTTTAACGCACACTGATATCGCACAACACACGAGCACCTTTGCGTTGCGCCTTCATCAAAACGTGGTTGCTGCGTCAAGGTTTGAGCCCGTGAACTATGGCTCAGTAGTTGAGCGCCCTAACTCGGCCGCCATGGCGGGTCACGCTGCACGAGGCTAACAGCGAAAAAACGTGTAAACTTTCCTTGTAAGTTGCCCGGATTGACCCGGATCTCCGTGTATCGGCGTAGTGACGACAGGCACGAAGCAGCCGCCGTCAGCCGTGACAGGAAGCAGATACGGGGGAAAGGAAAACGTCACATGGGATTCCGGTCAAATCTGCCGATTGTGGCGAAGTAAATATCCCTGCTCCCCAAGCGATCCGGAATCGGCGCCTTATCCCGGTTTGCCTCTGGAATAGAAAGCGTTTTCCATTCTGCCATTGGAATACAATTCCTCCAAACAGAGCAGAAAAAGTTGATCAGGATCTGCCTTTCAAATTCAACATGATCTTTTTGAGATAATGACTAAGAACTCCTGTGTGTCCTTTCTGTGTCCGCGACTTCTGGGGTGTTTAAAAAAGTATGTACCCCCCGCTAGCCCGCACGTCTACCCTTGTAACTTTTGAATCTTGCTTTGTCTAAAAAGTGTCAACGTGGGAGCTTGCCCGCTCAAACTTTCAAAGCGAGATTGTTGGCACGCCATATAATCGTCTGGTGTTAAGGGCGGTTGTCCACTTCGGGACGAGGAAGGTGGTACACTCAGTAATAATAACTATAGTTGGTATTTTCGGTCTCCGCCTTCTCAAGTCTCAAGTGGTGATGGTTTGTTTACTTGACACCGTTATTTTGCTTCTGTCTTTTGATTCCTGCAGCCCGCGTGGACATAGCGCCCAAGGTGATATTCGATATGGAGAACAACTTTGACCCGGTGCCGAACGGCTCCTTCACGCTCAACTGCACAGTCACCGTGGAAGCGGGAGTCATGTTCAACATGTCCTGGGGCTACCCCAACAAGAGCGTGAGTTTTACTTCTTAGTAGGCGCGCAATGAAATTTTTAATGCATTGGGAGCCCCGTGAGGCCAGATGCGTCGTCGGTGATAAAAATTCGCTCATTGGCTGGAGAGAAGTAACGCCACCTAGCGGAGCCATTCTCATTGGCTGGAGGTAAGTGACGTCACCAGAGCGGAAAGTAACGTCACGTTCGGTAAAGGCATCCACAACTGCTAGTGCTATCGCATTGCTAACACATGGTGGAGCTAGGTGTCCCAGTAAATTTTGTTCTTTTTCCTTCTCTCTTATCACTGAGAATGGAGGCCGGGTAGAAAATGAGGAGAGTGGGTGACTGTTCTGTTAACATTTTGTTCTGAAGAGATCATTAACCAGTCAGCTGCAAGCATGTCGCCTGAAAAAAATTATTGGTTTTGCGTAGAGTTTGAGATCAGCGTGTTATTTTTGATAAGTTGGTTTCCAGAACAATACGAAATATTTAAGTGGTTAATGCTGCATATTCTGTAATAGGTAGTCAGATCTTTTTAAAAGGTTTCATTAGATAGTAGATTTGACAACGTTACCAATTTTCTGCATACGACGTGACGATTTCACACTATTTCCACCGCTTGCTCGCATTTGTGAACTGAATTGTGAGAAACGAGTTTTTCTATTTTTTTTCTCCAGACGTAATTACGTGGGCCTTATCTTCACATGGGACACAATATGTAGGTTTCTGCTGCTTAATTGCGCAGCCAACTTAGTACGTGATTGCTCACAGTGGCAATAGTGCCACAAATCTCTGTATTTGTTTTTTCATTGTTAAAAGCTGTCGGCACGACGCTTTTTCGCTTTTTTGCGATGCAAGACGCGACCAGAGTTATCACGATTGTTCGATGCCAGGCGGAGCCGATTCTAGGTTGTCCCAGAACGTTGTAGAAGCTTTGCCCGCCATATCTCGAAGGTTCGTTGCCAGCTTTAAACTGAGCACGGCCGGAAGCGGCGGGCATTCTGTTAGACGGCTGCCGTTTACGCTTGTTGCTACGCCGCCGCCGAGTGATTCGGTCCATTGTAGCCGCCCCGATTAAGTATTTTGTTTAGACGCCAGCTGTCGTTCTGTACCCCAGATTGCAGTCACCGCTACGTGATATCGGGTGGAGGTGCTGGGTAGCCTTCCAAGTTCCGGACGTCCCCTTCAAGTCACGACACAGCCCACTGCGCTTCGCATCGGAGGATGAGCCCCCAGTTCACTGAAACAGCCGACGTCTCCAGGGAGAGAAGCCTGAGTTCGGGACCCTGCCGGACTGCACCAGACCGCGAAAAGACGCTGCTACGAGTACCACAACTTTGCCAAAGATGTCGACACCGATCGTACTGCGACAGCCGCGAGTGCCGCCAACTTTCAATGGATCCCTAGTCGATGACCCCGAAGAATGGTTGGACCAATTTGAGCGCATGACATCATTAAACCATTTGGATAATTTGGCAAAAATTGGACACGTGTTTTTCTCACTGGAGGGCTCAGCCCATACGTGGTACCAAAACCACGACTCTCCTCTAACGACATGAGAACTCTTCAAGTCAGGACTTTTAAAGGTATTCACCAGTGTCGTGAGGAAAGAAAGAACCGAACGACTCCTCGAGTCCAGGATCCAAGGAGAGGGCTGAGTCGGGCTGGTTGGTTCATGTTGAAATGGTAGGCAAAACAGCGCAGACGGACGGGACGGAAGAAGGCGAGACAGACACATGCGCTGTCACAAGCCAGGATCCAGCTTCCAAACGAGTCGTACGCGGTTACGTGGAAGAAATGAACATCTGTTTCGCCGCTTCGACCCTGAGATGACTGAGGAAAAGAATGTTAAGTTTTTGATGCGCAGCGTGAACGAACAACTCTTTGCCAGCCTGGTCCACCAGCGCCAAAAACAGTCGAGGAATTCATGCAAGAAGCCTGCACGATTGATAAGACCATCGACGGGCGGCCTCGGCAGTACAATCGCCCTTTCTCTGTCTGTGCAATCCGTCAAGACAGACCCGACGACCACCACCAGCAGCAACTTGAGGGAATTTATCCGCGAAAACGTCCGCGACGAGCTACGCCGATTGCTGCTATTCTGCTCACAGCGCAAGCAGCGACTCTCATTGATGCATGGATGTGTTATGGGAAGAAGTGCAACAGCCACTTGGCACCCCGATGGCCACAAACCCCAGGCCATGACCTACGCTGCGGCAGCGCGCACTCTTCAGCCCCAACGACAACCCCGACGTCCCTCCGACATGGACTTGTTCCCGAACGCCGCCTCCCTGCCCCCGCCCGCCCAGCCTATGAGTGAGGCTCAAGCCCCATGAAATGCAACGTCTGGAAGACTGCTAACCACCGACCATTGTTTTACCATTGCGGTGAGGCCGGCTACATTCTTCGTCACTGCCCTGTAGTGACGTATCCGTCTTCGAGGATATGTTTGCCGTTGACGCCCCACGACCACGCTTCGGCCAACGTGCGCAGGAAATCGACGAGTACTGCGTCGAGAGAAGCATGTGTCATATAGCTGTCTAGCCCTCTCACCATCACCGTCCGCGCTACATATTGCGTCGCCGGGCCACACCTACGTAGCGGTTCTTCGCGGAAGGTCGCCCAGCCCACGCAAGGGAAATAAAGAAAGCATCCTTGGGACTGGAGGTTGCTCACCAGCGCAACGACGAAGACCCTGCAGCGACCAAGCCCCATGAAGACGCTGCACCCGCTATGCCCCATGAAGACGCTACACTCTCGGCACTGACGCCGCACAAAATGACAACCCCGACCACGACGCGCACTGCCTTCAAAACGACGCCGTCACCCAGAAAAGCATCGACGACACGCCCCACCCGCGATTCGCATACGCGATGAACCGTGACCCGACGCCGAGCGCGACGTGAAATGCAAGAGCCAGGACAGCTGTCTTAGAAGTGACTATTGACGGCCGGAAAGTTATTGCTCTAGTCGACATGGGCGCCGATCATTGTGTGATGAATGGAACATTCGCCGCGCAATTCAGTAAAATTACGTCCACATGGGATGGCCCACAAATTCGCAAAGCCGGAGGCCACCTCGTTACACCACTGGGGCGATGCACACCGCGAGTCACCTCAAGGGACACATCTACCCTGCGACCTTCGTTGTACTACCGCAATGATCCCGCGATGTGATGCTCGGCATCGATTTCCTTAATGAGCATCAGGCGATAATCGACCTGCGTTCCAACCACAAAACGCTTTCGACGGACGAAGCCATTCCTTTAATGACGGCCCTGGAGCAGCATATTGCTCTAAATGTCCTAGATGAACAAGTGAGCGTCCCACCTCGATCAAGCGTCATGGTCACCGTAGGTGCCGCGGATGCCAAGAACATATTAGCTCGGGATCTCAACGAGGGGGACACTGCGTTGCTTCTTGAGCGAGGAATCGGCATCGCAAGAGGCATCGCACATTTCCGCAATGGTCAAGCCGAAGTACTGCCGTCTAACTTCGGCTAAGAATACCGGCGCATTAACAGTGGAACGACAATTGCTTTCTTCGGCGAAATGTTCGACGTACGAGACTCCTTCGCCCTCTCCGACCCATCTGCAGAAGATTCTCCTGACGACGACAACTACCCCGCTTTCGACATCAACCCAGCCCTACCCCGGAACAGACAAGACCAGATCCGCAACTGCTTCAAAGCTACGGCGAGTGTTTTTCGTCATCGCTGAAGGTCCGACAAACACCGCATTGCCAAGCAACATTGCCAAGCATCGCATTATAACGGACCAAAACGTCCGACTTCTCCGTCAAAGCCCCTACCGTGTGTCGCCGCGAGAACGACAAGCCCTCCAGGACCAAGTGGAAGAAATGCTTCGCGACGACATCATCAAGCCTTCAAACAGCCCATGGGCGGCAGCGGTTGTTCTAGTGAGAAAGAAAGACGGCTCACCTCGATTTTGCGTGTATTGAACAACCTAACAAAAAAGGTCGTGAACTCCTTCCCCCGCATCGGCGACACACTGGACCGGCTCTGCAACGCCTAGTATTCCTCATCGATGGACCTCAAGAGCGGCTACTGGTAAACTGAGGTCGATGAAAGAGATCCCGAGAAGACCGCGTTCACCCCTCCGGATGGCCTGTTCGAGTTCAAGGTTATGCCATTTCGTCTGTATTCCGCACCAGCGACGCTTCAGCGAGTAATGGATACAATGATGGTAGGCCTTAAGTGGCAGGCTTGTCTGGTATATTTTGACGACGTCGTTGTCTTCGCCTCGAACTGTGAATAGCACCGGAGAACGGTTCGAACAGTACTAGACGTAATCAAGTCGTCCGGCTTAATCTAGAAAGCGGACAAGTGCCACTATGCCAATTAAGAGCTGCTATTTCTAGGCCACATCGTTAGCGAGGAGGGATTACGCCCAGACCCGCAAAAAACCGCTGCTATCGCTCTGTTTCCAACGCCGGCCGATAAGGAAGCTGCGCGCAGATTCCTAGGACTGTGCTCGTAGTACCGACGATTTGTGAAAAACTTTGGCACATCGCGGCTCCTTTGACCCAACTGGCGAAGGCAGACGTGCCGTTTAAATGGGAAGCGCCGCAAGCAGAAGCATTCAAAGAACTTCAGCGTCGTTTACAGTCCCCGCCGATCCTCGCGCATTATGATGAAAACGCCGAGACTGAAATTTATACCGACGCAAGTTGCGTGGACCTAGGCGCCGTCTTTGTTCAGAAAACTGACGGACTCGAGAAAGTAATCGCATACGCTAACCGTTCCCTGTCGAAGGGCGATGCTAACTATTCGACAACTCAGAAGGACTGCCTTGCCATCATCTGGGCTACGTCGAAATTTCGCCACTACCTGTACGGACGACCGTTAAAAGGGTCATGACAGCCTATTTTCTTGCATACTCTGCTTATTTCATTTAATTCCCAACACGTCAAGTTACAATCCCCTGAAGTTTAAGTTGGTTCTGTGCAGTATATACTTTTTAACGATTTTCTTTGTTTTGCGAACTGCTTGCTGGTCTGGCAATCTCTGATCGCTGACGTCACATGGGCATACCCGTTCCGCGTCGTCTTCTGCGCATACATTCGTTTCGGCACCTAGGAACCAAGCCGCAGGCAAAACCTAATGCGACTCGAATGTTTCACTGCCCGCATAGATGAATAGTCGCCGCCGC
>JARKHS020033366.1:0-326240 GCA_030143305.2 Amblyomma americanum
TTGAGAAAGCCTAGGGGAACAGACAACATGACTGGTGAAAAGAAGAGAACCATGGAGCACCTTATTAGCAGCAGTGAAAGTTTAGCATTGCCCAACGACATTCTGTGGTCATAAGGAACGAGAACCGTTAGAGTCGTTTGAACGATTCCATGTTTCGTTCAGGCTCTAATGTGTCGAAGGGAGGTTACAGAAGATTTAGACAGGACGCAAGGAGCGGTGCAGACATGACGAGTGTTATTAGCAACATGCGCAATTGATAGTAGCGCTCGTCTCATCTGCATGCAGCTTTCCTTACGTCCTTATCAAGGTCTCGTTTCCCTCCTTTAGACATGTCTCACAAAATGGCCCGAAGCTCTGGCATTCTAAAGGCTAAAGTAAGAGCATGTTTCATTGGGAAACTTGGTAAGCAGAAAGAAGGAGAAAAGAAGCAAGGCAAACCTGATGCTCTAGCAAAAGCCAGAGTGTTGTATGGGTGGTTTAGTGTCCCTAAGCTCCAACAGGGCTACTGGGGACGCCGTAGTGGAGGGATATGGTGCAATTTGCACCACCTAGGGTTTTTGGAGGAGCCCTCAGTGGTCAGCACATGGGCGTTTTTCGAATTTCACCCTCATTACGATGGTGCTTCTGCGGCTGGGATGAGACTCCGCGACAACGTACTGACTAGCAGGGCGCCTCATCCTCTAGTGACGGCGGTGGGTCTTGACTATAGTCGTAATAGTGCCGGACATTCTCAGGCATTTTGCGCGGCACGTTCAAATGAGGGTTTCATGAATACAACTGCGCCTTAAGCGTTCTACACAGAGCGCTAATTCGAGGCTTAGTTGGGAAACTCTTTCGCAACGTAGCACATGTCTTACTATTCCATCAATAGTTGGGAATTTCTCGTAATTTCAATTTGGTGGTCAAGCTCTTATAGTTGACATGATGGCAGAGTAAACAAAAGCAGCAATCTTTGCTCCACAGTGATATGCGTGATGAAGACCCCGCCAAGCTTGTTGAGGCGTAGCATCACCCAAGGTGCTTTCACTGCGAATATCTAGAAGGGGTAAGGTGTACCATAGCCCCAGTGATAACGAGGTGGCTCAATTGGGATAGTTACGGCAGCCACGACTAAAGGACAGAGTCTCGTGGGCCACGGCAGAAGCTGCGTAGTGCTGGCTGGTGAGCATTGCTGGGCAAGACCCACAGCGAGGCACTAAGAACGAGCTCGTATTACGCATTACATTTAAATGGCCGCGTCGACGTATCCGTCCTGGGGGAAGTCATTTTGCTGGTATAAAACACTGCCAATCGGAGGAGATTTCGTTGTGAATAATGGAGTTTGGGACACGGCTAAAGAGCGTCGAGGTCAACATAGACGCCAGGAAAACCCGACTTGGCATGCACCCTGATCGCCTAACGGTAGAGTTGCTCTACGCCTTGAAAGAATGAATGCACAAATTTCGCTGCATTTTTTGTGCATTTCTTCAATCGTTCACGTCACAGTCATGAATATAAATACGTGTGCGCACAATAGCAATATGGTGTTTACCGCCCTCGTATCTGACCACGTTATAAATTAGGCAGTACTAGACTCGACTTTTTTTCTGCTTTTTTCGGCATATCCTAAGTTTGGGGCTATCCAAAGACAAAAGTATCAGTTTCCTGCAGTCCAGGGCGTAGAAATTTGCTTCACCAGACAGTGAAAATGCCGGACTTTAAGGAAATTATGAAGCCGCTCTGCACGCGGAGCTTCGCTTGAGTGTGAAAACCGCCAAAGAAAAACATTCGCCTAATTGTTGCTATGGGCACACTCACCACACACGCACTGACATATGTCGCAGCGTAGAACGTTGCAAGCCTCTGCCTAAATTAGCCTCGCTCGCCTCAGTGACTATGTATGAGTGCGTGACTCTTTCTATGTATGTGACTTAGCATCGCTGTAAAAGAGTTTGGCCCGTATGAAAGTTCACATAACACTGACACTGACGCTGAATGGCCACTTTGTTACATTTCACGCTGAGATATTTTTACGAAAGGAAGACTTCTGGCGAAACATGGACAATGTCGTGCTCTTCCCCTTCTCTCTATATTTTCACGAGCTCCCTCGCCTGCACCGCAACTTTTTTATTCTCACTGAAGTATTGTGGCATTTCCTATCTGCAGTGTCCATAAAATATGTTTTCACCCCTTAATTCGAGGGATGCTAAACTGTCGTAAATACCTCCTCGTCCCGTGGCACAGGAGAGGGTGATCCAGGCCAAGAAAATGGACCACAAGATCCGGTCGAAGAACGCTGCCGATAGTTTTCCAAACTCCGTGGTGGGGTCTCTGGTGCGGTACCACACCGTCTTCATGAAGATACAGCACATCCCACAGGCGACAGCAATGCACCATGCTGTGGCCTGCAGCACCTGAAGAGATATTGGTTGTGTACAAAATGCATTCCATAAATCAGTAATCTTCTCCCTCTGGATATAATACGGCAACTGCTCTATTCTTTTGAGCATTACAGACTCGTGTTGCATAACCAGGCAACGTGAATACTTCACAATAACGTCTTTCACGGTGAATAATGTCGTTTCAGTCGCTCCTGCAAAACTTGGAATACCATTACTTCATTCCTAAAAATCGCGTCCTCGTGAATACATCTGATACCGATATCTTAAATTAGCCTTGTTTCCCCTTTCGGGTTTCTTCTTTTCATTTTCTTAATCATGTCTATTCAGCAGTCGCATTTATACTTATGGCAGGTGGCATACATGTTACGTAAAAACTCCACACGCATAAAGAATATTCACGGCCGTTTCCTGACATGAACGCAAAGTGGTCAGCCTGCTCGATGCTTCTGCTCACGAAAGTGACATGCACCTGCTTTATTTGATTTATTTTCTCAATAGGCCCCGCAAATGGGGATTTACATGCGCTGTTCACAAAATCTGAAGTCCGAGCGCGGAATTTTCTAAATACTTTTTCGACTACCTTTGCAGGGTAACCTTTGAATCCAATTGCAGTAAAAAATATTCAGGGCCTATGTTCAAAAATTCAAACGTGCTGCCTGTCGAAATGCATATTCAGTGCGGCGGTAATCATTAAAAAAATTTGGCATTGTACGCAACCTTTTTCTTCAAATGACCAGCTTTCAGAACATGCTGTTAATCCAGAAATGGGAGGCTTGTTTTGTATTTTTCTGCGTGACAGCATAAACCAACATTTACGTAACGTCGTATATGGGCGCGACACTCAGCGCACGAATTATCAGCTTCATACCAACACTTCCTGGAAAATTTGCAGCAGCCGAGAACCATTACCTGTGAGACGCGCCGTCCTACTGGATATCGTAAGCGGACAAGTCTTGAGCTAATAGGCGTAGCGACCCCTTGACGACTCAGACTTGTAAGCCTCTACAGCACGTTGAATGAAATTATGTGAAGGTAAACGATATTTCTCTTTTGAAGCCCCTGCTACAGATAGAGCGAAACCGTGTGTGTGCCCATGGTCTACATCAACTAATTCAAGTATCAAACTGATATTCGCGCTTTCAGCTATGCGGCGGTATAGTGACACAGAGAGGTGCGCTGCGTGCGCTGGCGCAGACAACGTTGTGGCAAAAACAGGGCTCTAGAGGAATGCGAGTTCCCGTTGACAGCAATGCAACACAAACGCGGAGCTGGAGCACAGCCCGCCAGCGCATATTGCGCAAGTTGGCACTGACGGTGAAAAAAAGAGATAAGGCGCATAACTGGCCGTAACACCTGAATCGCACTTTCATATACATGGCGGTGGTGTCCACCCTCAAACCACTGTGGTCTGGCATAGTATTTTGTGCTTCGCAATGCTTAACCGCCAGCCATTCTTATTTTATTTTTAGACAATAGCTTTTCTCGATGCACCTTCTCAATGCTCAACACCGCGTGGCCGGTCCGCTGTCTGAAATGGACCTTCAGTCTAAACAAGGTCGAAATGTGCCTAGATCGAAAAAGAAATAAATCCACCACTGGGAGACGAACCCGCCACGGTGGGAACAGATCAGCTTCAAAGAATGCTGTGCGAGACCACCAGGCGAGCACACCTCCGTGTTGAACTGCACCACACTCTACCGCTGCGCACGCACTGCAGTACGCCGCCTTCGTCAACTCCCATCTGCTCCGTCCGGCGACACTGCCAGCTCATCATCGTCTTCCACCTAGCACAAAATCCGTGCTTTCTCACTGATTCCCCAACCAACATTAGACCCACCCCCGAAATTTTACATTGCCCTATTTGGATCATAGTCGATTTCCAATCATAATTAGGCGCGCCCGACACGATGGCAACCTCCAAATTTGGCCTCGGACATTGCAAAAATGCGATCTCTCGACCTTTGGGTGTAACCGTGGTTAAACAGTGCGTAACATCTTTTAATGAGTTTTGCCTTTGTACCTAAGCTGTTGGTTTTAGCAATGGTTGTATTTTTTATTGCTTGCTTTATTGCTTTCAATCACTTTACCTCAGTTGTGTTATTGTTGCCTTGCCCCTCAACTGGAATGCCTCACGGTGTACTAGCGCTCCTACGCTGGTGAGTTGCGGCTGCTAACGAGTGTGCGGAAGGGCGTAGCCGAATTCGGCTTGAAATGAGTCGACGCGAACTTTACAATCTGTGTCGCCGAATAACTTTTCTCGCGCCATTGCTCTTAATGCTGACATGGAGGAAGGGAAGAAAGTCGAATGACTCGCAGTCGGGTACACTTCAGGTACAAGCGTCAGCCACTCAGTCACTCGTTGCGTCCTCACGTGCCGGAGAGCAGCCGTTGCCTTCGGGTCCAGACGCAGTCATTAACCAAACGCGACATGGACGATTGGTCGCTCGGTCGGTTCAAAAGCGTTCAGCTTTTCATTGTCTTCTTTGGCACACATGAACCGGGGGAGGGAGTCTAGAAAAACTGCAGCGTGCTGCACCTCAGAGCGTTTAGGGTCATTTTAGCGTCATCGATTAACGTGACGTCACTGTCGCTACGGGGCTACTGCGTCTCAAGGTCGACAGGTCAGCGACGGCTGGTTCAGAGAATCGCATCATCGGTCGCTAAGTGTAAGTTTCTTAACGACGTCGCTGTCGATCGCTCTGTAGTGCGGCAACACGTATTTGCGTGACTGCCGAGGCACATGAACCGAAACGACGCTTACACCTAGAGGGGCAGGCATCACAGCGAACCGCACAGGCAGTTAGCGGCGGCCCACGCGCTATACGGACGCAGAGGCTACGTGATGCGGGCAGAATTCCTCGGCCAGAAGGCCGCGCATCACGTGCGTCATGGCACCGCCACGTAGACCGGAGGAGCGAAGGAGTTGCCCAATCCAGGCGGCCGTGATTGCCGCAATCAAGGAAGCCTGGATGAATGCCGACATGTGAGAGCACGCATACGCGCGTCCCGCACTACATTTCCTCAAGGCCCGTCTAGGCAGCGCTCCTATGCTGTTTGGGCTAGAGCTACTGTATAAGTACCTAGAGGTGCGCGTAGGTCTACCGAGTTGCCGCAGAAAGCTTACAAATTATGAGGGAAAGCCGCAACTCTTAGATGCAGGAGGCTGAATTGGTGCAAATGGTTAGCGCGAGTGCAGGCTCAATCCGGTTGTTTCTGGCTGCCAAACTTCTTTTATTTCAGGTAGATTGTTGTTGCATTCAATGTCACAGCTTGCTAGTGATGCGTCGGCTGCATCAACGCCTTCCTCAATAAGCTACAAGCAAAACTGGAGGGGACACTTAAGCCCCGCCTAGAGGGTATGACGCGATAGCGTAATGGGTTAATTCCCATATACGCAGAAGGTCATCCTCTTCTTTACATTCATAGATCCCTGGGAGTCCTCATACCCCTCCTGACGCAGTGGTGCAGCATTTAAGGGATGCGCCACAGCCCTACAATGGCAGGTGCTACCAGCGGTGGGCCTTGTGCGGATCAGGTCGACCTTCCCGAGCGACCAATCATTAATTAAACTGCCCCTTGCCACTGTGGGTAGTTTGCTTACTATCCGGTGAGCAGGTTTTGATGACATTGCAACGTCACGTGACCTAGGTGGCCTACCTGCCTCCTAGGTTGCTCTCTGGGGAGCACCTGCCAGAGCCATGCCCGTGATTTTTCCCTCACAACACCGACGCCGACCACGCCGACACTGGGTTTTCTGGAGTGCAGTGACTTCAAGGCTATCCCGTTAATAAACATTTCACAGCAACCGCTGCTACTGGGTGTGCGGCAACGAGATGCCATGGATTCACGCTTTATCAAGAGTACACAACGTATGAACGGGCCCATGCACACTGGCAAGTCATTTTACTCTAGCGATGGAATTTTTTTTACCGTCTCAATTCAGACACCCTTGCACGTTAAATAGGAGAAAGCTGTAGGGCAGGTAAAGTAAACTGATTTTGTAAAGCGTTGAATTTCAGATGTTTTGAACACTAAAAGAAAAACGCCATGCATGGGGACATTTTCCCATCCAGAAATTCTGGACAAACGCATTTTTTCAAAGAGAAGTTGCTTATGAGCGGAGTTTTTCCTCATATCTTAAGACTGCACCTTAACAATCAATATATCCGCAGATACTTCTTCGGGACCCCTATATATACTTTTCCACTATTTATGGTCAAAAAGACACCCCACTCGTTTTTCATTCAATAATTATAACTACTTTTCCTCGTTTTTTAACGCTCCAGTCTTCACGTTCTCTCTGTTCGGTGGTCTCTGAAGCTACTTGTACATGCCTCTCGACTGCAAGTTCCTCTGGCGACTTCATCAATCGCCCCTTCTCACCCAATCGTCTTCTCGTTCCTCGCTCTTCAGCTGTTTCCGTATCTAGTTTATCTAGGTTATACTGCCTTCGCCGCTCTGCTTTGGCATCTCTCCTAGAGCTCTATATCCATTGGATCGGTTGAATCAGGTTGCGCTCTCTTCTTTTGCGCTGCTGTTCAGCTCACCGTGGACGTCGTTCGGTTTTGTAATCTGTCGAATGACAGGCTTTGTCCATGACGTACAGTTTGCTACGCTACACATTCCTCTGGCGACTTGATCTTTCACCTGCCTCTTCTTTCTGGCATCCGCATGTGCACAAAACCGCGCTTCTCGCTCTTCATCTTCGCACCCTTTCTCCACTCGGTTGCAGCAAGCGCTACGTCCTCCTCCCATTGGCTGCAGCTTGCGCGAAGCTATATAAAGCTTACACGAGCTTACCCGGGTTACTCCGTGGCTTCACTCTCAGACAGGATGGCTTTTTTGCGAGCAATGCATCTTGTGCTAGTGCACAAAACATGCCTCAAACTGCAAATATTTTTTTTTATCAGAAAGAATAAATGCAGCTCTATGAACAGCAATGACAGGACCACTGTAGTTACGAAGTTGTGTTCACCGTGACCGTGCAGGCGGGTGGTCCAGCCGTGATGTTACAGACGCCCTGTACGGGCTTCACGATCGACTCAAAGTGTTCATGTGGTTGTCACAGAGATTGAATAATATTGACAAATAGGAGACCATCTTTCGGTTAGCGTGCATTGGGCTGCAACACAAGACACATCTATAGATGCACACATGTAGCGCCCCAACGGAAGCGGAGGTGAAATCGCATGGGCCTATTCGGCGGGACATCGCAAACTGGCAAATCTACCTCACTCCCTGACCAATTTCAGTGGTGGAATATGCACTGAGAGATTTGTGGGTACTGCTGGGATATAGTGGGTTTACTACGACGTCAGCTTCAACTGACAATCGCGTGAATTTTTCATACTTACAACTGTAAACAACACGAATAACGTTTACGCGCCATCACTCAGAAATCGTCTTTATTTCAGCGGCCTCACCTACACTGTGGCCGAGAGTGTACTAAGCAGTTCTGTCGACATCAGCAAAACGTGTAAAGCCACTTACTTTCCGTTTCTTTCTAAGATTTTAAGTGCCGTCCGGCTGAAGACCCTTGAACAGGTCATGTGCTATTATTGTTAGTCGACATTAACGATTACGCAAGTAATCTATTTTCTACTCTTCGTGTGTTCGCTGACAACGGCGCCATGTACCATTGACTTAAAACAGGGACTCCCACCATCTGGAATATGACTTAAAACTTAGAGAAAATTGGCGCGCTAACTGGCTAATGCACTTAAACGTTAATAAAACAACTCTAATCTTATTTCCTCATCGTCAGTCACGTCCTACACCAAACTACAGTATATGTGGCGCCGCAGTATCACACCATCTACTAAAATATCTAAGAATCAGCCTAACACACCATCTCTCTTGTCGCACCACCGACAAGAACGTAACCAAAACAACTAACTGCGTCTTTGATTATGTAAAAAAAACCTCCGACTTGCACCACCTTCTGTTAAACTGTCCGCCTATTTAACTCTAGTCCTTCCTAAACTGGAATATCCATGCTCTATTAAGGACCCCCGACAAACAACCCTTGCCAAACCGCTTGAGTCCGTAAAAATCCGTGTGGTTGAATTACTATATTCTTAATATTCATATCATACAAGCGTTACTGCATTGAACATACCCCCCCCCCCCCCCCCACTTCCGCCTCAAGTCTGGAATCCCCTGAGAAAATAACCAGAATTTGCCTTTTCTCCAAGTTCTATTATTCCTCACTGAGTCAATCTGTTATCCCTGCACACTGCCTTTCACTTCGCATGGGCAATCCGAGAGTCGTTCATCCACCTCGAGCATCCACTTCTGCACAACTGAAATCATTATTCATCCTTACTGCAAGAAAATGGAACAGCGTGTCCGCGGAAGCCGTTAGCCATGCTGCCCGTGAGCGCTTCAAGTTATTCATCATAGAAATAATGAAATTACGTATTAGTCCGCTCCTCATGTAATGGCCTGAGCGGGTGCTTTGAAGTACTAACAAACAAACAAAATACACGACTCTATATCAAAATATTGTTCACTTAACTCTCCTTTCAACTATAACGGCCGGGGCAAGGTGACGTCCTGAACTGCCGGTGCCATACACATAAGGTGACAGCGTGTGCGTCGCACGTTTTTTTTTTTTGCATAGTACATGCACTCAGTTAATGTAGCCTGAATCTTGTTATATCCCCACTATTTTATGAGTAAAGTCTGAAGACAGAGACCTCATCCGGGAAATGATCACGGATCGCAGCCCACTGCTCCAGCTAAGCTTTCTCATTATTTCACCTTAGGCATCTTGCTCCTCTTGAAACTGGCAACGGCGAAGAATGTTATACACCCCGTGAAGTAGCACACAGCGTGGTAGAATGGATAGAAGTAGTAGTAGAAATGAGTCTTCAGAAAAGATCTGCAAGAAAGAAGAATATTAAAGCATCCGACATCTGCACCAACGAGCGCAGCTGCACACTTTAGAAAGTCCGCTCTATTGATTACTCATCTTGCACAAAGACCTTTGCATCATTTTCGCAACAACACTGCAACATTCACAAAAAAGAAACCCTGTTGACTGCATGATATCTACTCTGGTTGAAAAGAAATATTGAGTGACAAATGCGCAATCGTCGCCTAGGTATGTACGTACATATTGAACACAAGAACAGTTGTATACTTCCTGTTCGTTTCTTCGTATAACATGGTTGCGCTAAAGGATGATTACGAACTAAATAGCTCATTACAGAAAGACACTCAACGGAGGATAATGTTTGCAGCTAATAAACTGAACCGGTAACACATAGATTTATTTTCAATCTGTTCTACTAAATCGCCACCATTTGCAGCGCCGACAGGCAGATCTTGGAGAAAAGGGCGAGCGGCGGTGTTTTTTCCAACAACAAAGAGCGGGGAAAAATATAGTGTAAATCGACTTGATGGCACCCGCAATACTGGGGCGCCAGCAAGGCTAAAGTTTCCATGTAACGCATACTGCTTGACTAATATATTCGCCGAAATCAACTCATCCCTGCATTGGAAGCACTCCACGAATATGCCAGACATCGAGCTCTCCATGATAGAAAATGGGCATGGCAATTTTTGTGGGCTTATTCACGTTGGTGGTAATCAGCCTTTGTTATGTTTTTTTTTCAGCGAGAAACGTAAGCATTTTATTCCATGGTAAGAAATAGCAGATGTATAAAGAAAAATTTTTCGCAAAAGTGTTGAATCTAGCTTTAATAGACCGTTATTCTTTGTGCCTGCGTGGATGACCTTCTCTTAGAGGACACAGGAAAACGCTAGTGATTTATTGCTCTTAACCAAAAATACTTCTCTGCCTCTTTCTGGGTATGTTAACGTTAGTAGGACAACAAAAAACATTAATGGCGGAGAATATTTAATTTTAAAATGAACTCGTGGCATGCAGACCGCGGACTGCTTGCTGTTGCTTTGAAGTGAATGGCGGTGTAGCATAGCCCCTGAGCTCCGCGTAATGAAAACGGTGTTGACGTATGCAGTTTACTTCAGAAATCCGCCGGTGGTGGCCACACGTGTATTTCTTCTTGTTTTTTTTCTGAGGTCTGTTTGCGGTGAGAGTGGTCTCTTTATCGCTGTAATGCCGTAATCTGCCGATAGGAGGCTACCTTCGATAATCTCTCAGTGCCCCCAAGTTAACAGCCACGTTGTCAAGAAGTCCGAAGCGATGTCATATGCGAAGATGCATAAAAGCTTGCATTTGGGTGGTTAGTGTGCGTGTTTTCTTTCACGGCATGCCCCGTCTAAGCGAAGAACCATAATGTTATACGCTCAAAAAACTAGCTTTCCATGAGTCGGTGGCAAAAAGGAGAGCGACCTGAATAGGAATCCATACCCGAAAATCCGTC
The DNA here is from genome assembly GCA_030143305.2 of Amblyomma americanum. Taxonomy (NCBI): domain Eukaryota; kingdom Metazoa; phylum Arthropoda; class Arachnida; order Ixodida; family Ixodidae; genus Amblyomma; species Amblyomma americanum. Next base: position 10,733 of record JARKHS020033366.1, read on the forward strand.
CACATATCTTTAGTAACCCACGGCTGCGTTGCCGAACACGACCCGAGTTAAACCAGAGGTCGGCGCCATACGCCCACCGCGCTTAAAATAGTTTCCTTTCTGGCCTCCTATCGAGTGTGACAGTGCGTAGATTTATCTTCGGCTAAGCTCGTTGTACCCGTATGCGCTGCGAAACAAAGAAAAACGGGTATACGCGTAGGCGCTGACGCAAGTAGAATGCATCTTGAAACCGCGCAAAAATAAAAGGGAAGAGGAAGGTTACATTGCGATTGCAATGATTGTATAAATGTGAAGCACCGCTGTAATAAACCTGTTGAAGTTCCGCGCTCTGTTGTGTTGGTTTCTTCCTCGTCCCTCCAAATCCAGAGCAGAGACGCTTTATGGGTAGCTCGACAAGAGGAGTGGGAAGGGCTGAGACCCGACAAAGATTTGGTTCCCAATCTGTACGCATCTCTTCCAGCAAGATTGCAAGACATCCAGGCTGCAAACGGCGGGTTCTCTCGCCACTGACCCCATTTCATGTAGAGATTGGCGGCAATCAAGCTGACTGCTTCAGTCGTGTCTGATTTCTTTTTCTATGTGCAGCTATTGCGCAGCCTTTCCCCTTATTTTCGCATTTCCGGCCTAGAAGGTATGAAAAGCTGCAGGTAGGGCTGAATATTTACTTGTATTCCTTGACATCCAGGATATATTAATAAAATGTCCAAAGTTGTGATGGGGAGATATCACAAACCGACTTCATCACCACGGCGGTGGGACATCCTGGATCACCATATTTTGTTGGCATCGTGCTTCTATTCAATAATCAGAAGTGGCTGCGGACGTGTTACAGTAGAAATACTGTTATACATTTTTTTTGCCCTCTAAACTGTAACTTATTTGCAGGTCAGGTTTGGCGCGTCATGGCTTCGGCGGTGTCGAAAACAATACGAAAATAAAAGCTGCATACACTTAGGATACAAGAAGTAAATTGACGCTATCAACAGCTCGTCAGACGATGGCTCCGGATCGTGCATGACTACCCAGATTTCATGAGCAACACTTCCACTGCAGCCGCGCACGCAAGGCCAATTACTGACTTGAACCGCGGAGACAATCAACTTGTACTGAAGTCTAAGTGCGAGACGGCACACGTATACCTTACGGCAGAAACGGTGAGCAAGGAGCCGTGTCATTCACCTGCTGTTCGCTGACAAGCGACTGCATCCACCGGAGGCGCAGACATCCTAATATGCCTTTGTCTGCGACTGCTGGCTCTGCCACCGTATGCATTTAAGAGGGAAAGCACTATTACCATAGTGCGCACGAGAGCACTAGTCCGCCCCCGAAACCGACACACTCGTTCTAACGCGGAGGCGAGGAAGGAGGAAGAACGTCTGCCGGGGCGAACGGCGCAAACACAAAGGAGAAAGAAACCTGTGTGGCCCATGGCACGCCTTTCACGTCCGCTGGAGGCAACAGCATCTCTAAATAGATGACACTGGCGGTATCTCAGCGGGGTCACGGAGACCGTGCTCCCGCACCAAGCGGCGCGATCAGCCGCTTTCTCGGCGACAGATACAGCTGGAGTGTACCGATGAGGAAATTAACAAGAAGTTTAGGACGGAAAGGCCTGCTTTTGCATATCCTAAACGGTTTAGCTATATTAAATTCCTACCATTTTATCGCTCTCCTCAATACAAGCGTGAGGAAGCAGAAGCAAAACAGGTTCACTGAGAGGGACACCGTGCGTATATAGTAGAGATGCACATAACTGCCCAGGCGCGAAATGATTCGCTCCTTTTCCCAAGCCGAACTCAACGTGCTTGAACGCCAAGTGGACAGGCCTGGGGCAACGCCAACCGCAAACACATCCGACTACAGGCAGGCAGACACCGATGCCGACTTTATGCCTATCCAGGGTTGACGACTACATTGGTGCGTCCAAGAGTCGCGCGGTACCTGACATCGAGGGAACGATGCAAGAGCATCTCGCTTAATCTCTTCGATTTTAACTAGCCATATGACGGCGTGTCCTGGAACTCATACGTTGGGCGCTTGTATTCTGACATGATGGCAAAATACTCCACCTCTTGCCCTCGTGAGTGCAGAGGGAAGAACGCAAGTGCAGCAAGCCTGCACCTCATAGCTGGAGCATACTGCGTAGCATTACCTTAAATACCAGCAGAAGCTTCCACAAAACGTGCTCACTCCCAAACACACGAGCGATTTCATCTGCTTTGCCTGCGCGAAGACGCTAAACCTATTCATTAACACAAGACCTGAGATGACAACCGGTCAATAACGAAGCAGTAAAAACGTCAGAAATACAGGCAGAGAATGCGTCTTCAAACCCTGTTCGAGTGTACTAAGCTTCCAGAAAGTTGAACAAAGATACTGGAAATACTGAACGTGAAAATTCAAAGTTGACTGCTCAGAGAGCAGCAACAGAACTTAGGTGAAGATAAATGCACTATATCGTACGCCAGGAAACCGAAACGTAGGAAGAAGCACAGGAAGTCATACTAAATACGGCCGCCAGAATAGTGCGTCACTTTATGCGAATGGTCGTCTGCACCGCGACGCGCTGCACCACAGCCGAATACGGAGAGCGAAGAGCGAACGCTGCAGGCGTACGCCGCACTATTTTTTTTCACTGCTTCGTTATCGAGGAGAGCGAGAGAGGGGGGCATCACCCCCTCTCTGCGCATACCCTGGAAACAGAAGCGCGGCGAGACAAGCGTGCGATAACAGCGCCCCGATAGCGGAGAGGAGCCGCTCCGCGGCTGTTCGGAGCGGCCTGGGATTTTTTGACTACCCCTGTACATGACCGGCCAAAGTTCCCAGGCCACAGGGTCTCCTTTTGAGCAGGATAGTAAGGCACTTTCTACATCAGCGAAGCTCAAACTATCTGTAGAGGGTAAAAGAAACATCATTCGAACCTCTTACAATCTTGATAGCTTCATTGGCATCTAAAGTGCCAGGATGCACTAAAGAAAATCAAAGACTGTATCCTGGAAATTATTGACCAACCATGTACTTTCACCGTACGTGCCGTCTTTAACAAAAATTAGGAGGATACTTTCGAAATTCTAAATTGTGTTCGGAGAAAGCCTGTGTCCATTCATTCGTTCACTGATCTTCCGGCGTTTGGTGTTGGGGGAATTCGCCTACCTGCGCTTGTCCAAACCGCTTAGAGCGGAAACGCTCGGCCGCTTGGGAGCCATCCGACTCACTCGACCGGAACGACACCTCTGGCGAAGGAGCGCCGTCGCAGCGTGCACTCGCTCCGCCTGCCGGTGCAGGTGACGTCACTCTAGCTATGCGCAGCTGCGCATGCGCTTCGGCGCCACCACCTGTCGCCGAGGGGCACGGAGCAAGACTATATAGGAGGTGAAACTCCCGTCAGCGCGAGCGAGTGCAGACGACCAGATAAAGTCACAACTGTATGCGCCGACGGGGGCGCATGCAGTGGCGGCGCCATGCGGAGCACCGTAGAAGCCGCAGCGAAAAAAAAAATGCAGCGCCCGGGCAGGCGGCTACGACGCGCGCTCAAAGCAGACGACAAGCAGACGACACGGGTGTTTGCTTCAGCGGGCACGCCGTGACGTTGAATTTCAGTAGTTGCTTTCCAGGCCGCCAGGCGCCGCCAGCAGGATAGTGGCGCCACGGTCTTGTGACCTTTTCTGGTCGCCGCAGACGGGGGAGTTTCCACTCCTATAGTCTTCCTCCGTGCCGAGGGGCGAGGAGGGTGTGCGCCGGTGCGAGGAGGGTCACAGCTGGCACTGTTCCATGGTTTGGATGTAACGGTCGGACGGGACCTTGACCGGGAGTATGAGCCATTAAAGGCTTTCGCCTTAAATGTAACCGAGCAGCCGCGCTCGCGGCCTCAGCGGGCTTGCAGCCGAGCGACGGCGCTGCTATCTTCGGCGCTGGCCGCTGCTTCCTGGCTGAGGGTGCAAACTGACTGACGGTAAGCCTGCGCTCTCGCTTCGTATTTCAGCGCTCCAAAAGCCGGAAATTGGTCGCCGCACATACTACCTGCCTGCTCCATATCATCCAAGGAAAGAGGACAATGCGGGTTTATGTCCGCAGTTTACACTCGCAGCCAGGGAGCACCGGCCAGTGCTGGGGACCGCAGCGCCGCTGCTCGGCTGCGAGCCCGCTCCCGATGCCGTCGCGGCTGTTTGGTTACTTGAGGCAAAGACGGTACGCACAGTCGGGGACAAAAGTCTTTGTACTACGTGTTCCTCACACGAAGCCGTTAGCTGTGCTATTAGCTTGAGGCTAGAGACCACACTTGTGGAGGTGAAAGCCAGAATTGGGCTCATTCATCTCCACAAGTGTGGTCTCCAGCCGCCGGATAATAGCAGAGCCATCGGCTTCGTTTGAGGAACACCTGGTCCACAGACTTTTGTCTCCGACTGAACATACGTAAGATCTTACGCCGTCCTAGGAACCTGAGTTACTACCCTCTCGGGTAGTAGTAACTCCGGTAAGCTCGGGTACGTTCGAAGGAGCGTCGTGCCAACTGCGTGATAGGTTGTTCGGGAAGAGAAACATGGGTCGCACATTCCCTACCAGTGGTCGTGATAGAAACAGCAAGCTGTCATTGCAGTGCCGCATCTTATAAACGCTGCGCCACCGCGATGGTAGGGGTATAAGGACTCTCCGCCGTCTATGAACGTTCATAAGGCGGAGGTTTAATGTCCCCTCCATATAAAGAATGAACACTAAATTTCGCACGTCTACTCAGTTTAACTAGGTTAAAGCCGTACCAATTTTTATTCCTCCACTGTTGTAAGGATTGAAGATGCTGTTTCTCTCTCCTTTTTTGCACAGAAAAAGGGTTCGAGAGAAGAAAGAAGCAAAATTAAGGCAAGGTACTTACGTTAAAGATTCGGTCACTGCCACGATAAAAGGTGTCATTTCTTTGCCAGCAACTTGCCACGTTGCTACTGAGCAGCCGATCAATGACAGAAGCACAAGAACAGCAACAACAACTTTCGGGCGGCTGAAAGACAGGAAAAAAACAACAGAAAAACAAAGAGTATAAGATTGTACATGGGTGCAGAGCGAAGAAACTGAAATATAGTCTATAACGAGGCGTACAGATGGCGTAGTCTTCGAGTGACATCAGGATGCGTCCTCAGGGTTTAGTATCTCGTAAACTCTTCACCAAAGTGAACGCAACGCTAAACGTGCCCTGCTGAGCCGCTAATCAAAAGCGCTCCTAGACAGTACAGCACAGCTGTAAGGTTAACATTGGCAACATGCTGACATCTCTCGTCCGGTGTACTATATTAGCCGTGAGTGCAGCCTGTAACGCAGCACACAAATGGAGCATGCATTGTGACCTTCCAACTCCTAGGACTGCTTACGGCTGACCAAAACAAACAAAACAAATCATTGTGTACGACACGCAGACGTTTCTTATATCAAGGCAAGAAAAGCAACGCGTTTTCACTGATCATGTATTGGCTCGCTTACATGTGTTTGATGCAAGAAGTTCGAGGAAGAAGTCGGGACACTGCATACGTGAGTTTTTCTCCTGTTCGGATCTGCACCAAACTCTGACCATTCCCCAACGGTGGTATGTGCCATCGCTTCAGAGGCAACAACAACATTGAGCGCGTCCCAGTCAACTCATTTTTAGCAGACCGAGATTGTCGCGGCACCCAGTGGCTAAGTGAAGCAATATATTGCCAGAAAAGAACTTGCGTTTCCCTTACTTACGGCGTTTCTTAGCGGCGCCAATCGGACCCGGGCGTGTTTTGATGCATGTCGCTAAGCAGGTCGAACTGCGTCAACCTTACCTTTGAATGCGGGCTCACTCAGCTAGTAGAAGCGCCAGCGTACATGTGTCTGGCAATGAAATTTCTGTCCGGGTAAATGACCCGGCCGACTTTTGTCGGGCTCGTGTAAACATGATGCATGATGCCGTTTCCAGCTTTAAACAGTACAATCGAATCCTCATGTGCAGAAAAGACACATGACGCCGTTCCTAGCAGTAAGGCCACGAAACCGGCGCGTCGTGCGGTGTTCGCGAGTTGGTGAAAAAAATTCAGAAGGGCGATGCAGAGAGGAAGCCTATTACTGTCCACTGTCCTTTTTTTTTTTTGAGGAGGTTGGGTGAATTGAGGCTCTGACTGAATGAGTCTTTTTTGTGTCAGCCACGGCGTGCAACTGTTAGACAGGCTTTTTATAGTGGATGAAAGAAAAGGGCACATGCCTACCGCACTGTATATGCCTAGCTGAGAGCATGCACCCGAACTTCGGCTGGTGGGGCAGGGGAAGGGTGTAAAGAGGGAAGCGGTACGAAGAGAACGACAGGGAGACGCATGTACAAGAAATGAATTTTAAGAAGCAATTTAGAGTACAGGGTTGCTGCGCTATAGCCGCCGGGGCAAAATGCTCTAGTGCACAAGGAAAGTGGAGAGGCTGGCCAGATCCGTGGCGAGAGCGCTGTCACGAATCCACAACAACGCTGCGAGGCTCTGTAGCCGTAGAAAATAACCGGTTACTGGTCGGATGTTTTTGTGTGCCCTAGTGCATTGAGCCGCCGCCGTAGATTGACGTGCTTGTGGTGCTCAGCTGCTGACGCAAAAAACACGGGTTCGATCCCGGCCGTGACAGTCGCATTTCGATTGAGATGAAATGCTAGAAGTCCGAGTACTGTGCAATGTCAGGGCACGTTAAAGAACCTCACGTTGCCAAAATTAGCCAGAGCCATCCTCTACGCCATCGCTCATACCCTGAGTCGTTGCAGGACATTAAACCACATCAAACCTAACCGAACCAAATATGTTTTCTGGAACTGACAGCATTCGAATCCTTGGAAATGTTGTTTTTTTTTAGTATGCATATAACTGCATGCATACATGTGCGCGCGCGCGCGTGTGTGTGTGTGGGGGGGGGGGGGGTGCAGTTGTCCTGGACTCGTATCAAATGCCAAACTCAAAATCAAGTGTCCATGCCATTTCTGATCCACTGTCTCACACATCACCTTTTGATCTGGGAAGACAAAACGAAAGTTGGCGTATACTGTACGGGACCCTCTTATATTTTAACGTGCCATCTGAAAAAATAAAAATAAATGTCCAGCCAAAACCACTGATGCTTGTGTTATGTGTAGCGGTGGTTCTTGTTAGAGTCCCTTTAATGTCACAGGCACACTTTTTCCTCGTCGTCTGCTCTCCCATGAGCACGCGGCAATATGCTTTTACTTAATGCAAGGGAAAGAACTGTTAGCATATTAGGCTCTCTAAATGGTAACGCTCTGCAAACTTTTATCATTGCGATTGAAGGGCTTTGGGAGGCAGCATGAACGAAAATGATAAAGCACTGTGGTATCATTTATAAGACCATTTAGATGCCTTTCCATCAACCCATTTGGTAAAGGAGAAACGGCTCGCATGTTTTAGCAACAACAGTTATGAACGCAACACCTGCGCGTTTGAACCTTCAACGCTACTCACATCACCTGCAGGAGCCCGTAAGCCCTCAGATATCATCAAGACCCGTGAATAAGAACACAACTTTGGCGGAGTCTTTCAAAGGATGAAATCGAAAGTATACTAACACCAGAAATTTTCAGCACGTGCAGAGAAAGCGTGCACTGTGTCTGGCCGAGTCGTGCTTTTCCTACGGATTGTTTTCCATATGCGCTGCGCTTCGCGTGAATTTCATGGGGCGAAGCCTCCTTTTCCTCCGACTTCATCTTTTTGTACATGCGCATCGCGGCAATTTCAGAGCGCGTAGCCTTTCCATGAGGATTAGTCAGGTTGGGTTATAGGAAGTGCGTCGTAAGCGCGTGCTTCACTTGTTGCTGGAATTGTTGTGCCGAAGCGGCATTTATTCAGCCGCAATCGCTCTAGTGCCGAACGCAAAAGATGCCACGTAACAGAAGCCTTGCGTGCCTGGAAGCCCAGCCAACTTCTTCGAAAGGCCTAATCTGAGGCTGTTTATCTTCTCCAGAAGTAAATATCCTTGACGTTAATGGCTCAATTCAATCCCTCTCTAGAGTCAGAAAGTCCCCAGGTCAAGGAAGGTGAGCAGCGTACTTGCTGGACTTCTTTTTTTTTCACGGGCAAGGTTCAGGTTTCAGGCCAAGTTTGTGCAAAATATCTGCTCACTTTTTGTCGGTTGTCGTGGCTGTACGTCCCTTCAGTTGCAAACTGCTTTTTGGCACGAATCGCAAAATACTTACGGCATAAGCTCCCCAGCGCCATTATTTTTACTTTGCGGCAGTGAGTGGTCATGTTAATGCCATAACCATTACAGAAAGCAAAGCGGCAATTACAATGTTCGCGCGGTGCTGTTACAATGTGCTGGAATTTTTTTTTTAATATTCTGATAGCAACAATGCAGTGATTCCTGTCGGCTTCAAGACTTCTCTAGGAAACCAAAAACTTGTTTTCTAAAGCTTATGTAGATTCGCTGCATGACATACTGAGTTTATGTTGGCAGGTCAGATGAAATTCATCGCTCATAGTACCGTGCAGGCGTCCATCCATGTGTTCCGGGTCTCTATTGTTTATTTATATTTCATAAATCCCAACAAGTTGAGTTCTCTCCACTTTCGTGGTCGATAATTAAAATTTTAGATTAGAAAGCATAAGAATCATGAATATAACAGTTTCTTCCTGGCCGTTTTCTCCGCGCTTTGCATCTGGATGTTTGTAATTGTGCACCCACTTGTTACTCTCGGGTGGCATATACCGTGTCTGCCTTGAAAATGTGAGTATGCCGAAAATGATTGTGATGATTACTATGAATTTCTGTGGCCCAAGGGCAGCTTCGCCAATGTCAGCCATGGCAAAAGATATTAACTCCGCAGCTCCCGCATACGAGGAGGATGTTTAACCGCTAGGCCACCGCTCGGGAGTTTTCAGAAAATCTGATAGAGAAACGTTAATGGAGCGACAAAGCAAAGAGAACCAGCTTCGCTCAAGTTTCCTACTGGTTTACATCTACCTCGGAGCAACGTATGGCAGAATCTCTTGGTGCCCTTCACTGGTGCGTCTCGAGGTGGCCTGCGCTTTTACTTTGAAAAAATTAGAGTGCTCAACGCAGGCGCGTCGCCTGAATAAACTTGCACGGAATAATAGAACAAGATCCCGTTTCTGTTCTGTTGGTTTTTGGAATACGAGGTAATGATTAAGAGGGACAGACGGGGGCATTCGTATTGCGGCGCTAGAGGTGAAATTGGACCGTCGCAAGACGAACTACTGCGAAAGCATGTGCCAAGAATGTTTTCTTTGATCAAGAACGAAAGTCAAAGGTTCGAAGACGATCAGATACCGCCCTAGTTCTGACCGTAAACGATGCCAACAAGCGATCCGCCTGAGTTACTCAAATGACTCGGCGGGCAGCTTCCGGGAAACCAAAGTATTTGGGTTCCGGGGGAAGTATCGTTGCAAAGCTGAAACTCACAATTATGGGTTAATGTCCAAATTTGCGGAATTGGCCGTTTTCTCCTTTACATTGATAGATCTCAGTGAGTACTCATACCACAACTTGCCCTGTGGTGCAGCAGTCAAGAAATACTCCCCTGTCCTTATATAGGGCCTGTGCGGCCATCGGTGAGACTTGGGTTACTTGGGTTGGGATGCGACCAAACTTGCTCTTCCCGAGCAGCCTCTCGCGACTAATTGAGCTGGCACTTGCACGGTGGGCACGCACGCACGCGCACACGCACACGCACGCACACACCTGGGCAGGTTGCCCACCATTCGGGGTGCAGGTGAGCTGCCTGTCACAAAGCAGGTGTCAGATAAACGAACAGGCAAACACACAACGGCTACATTCCGGGAATGGCGCCAATAAGTGCCAGCGCACTAAAAGACTTGCGGACCCCAGCACCGTACTCTGTTCGGGTGACGCCAATGGCTTTTATACAACACATCTCGACTATGCAGCAAGCTCCTTTATGTCTAGCTTACAATGACATTGAAGACCTAGTATTCACGCGCTACAAATTCAACCAAATCGCATCTCCACTCAACACGGCTAAACGAAAGAGCATCAGCTGTGACCGTAACCCATAAAAAAGTTGCAATGAAGGAAGGAAATTCAAGAACACCAGATAACAAAGCTACACGGTGAATGCGGTGGTGAACTAGCTGATTGAAGTGGGCCATGGAATAAAACATTCCCAGATTCGGGTTCAATGTACTCTCTGTCATTCGAATATGCTTGCAAAAATTGTCTACATACCCATGTAGCCAACTTCGTGCGCATTCATAACAAGTATGAGCAATATGGTTATTTTGGAGGGGCGTCTGGTTTTGCCTAGTGCACTGTCTCATGTCGCCCCATGAGTTGGGGCAAAGTGCGAGATTTTGAAGTTTTAAATTTCATTAAATCCTGTTCTGTCTCTGGCCGATTCACGTTTGGTGAGCGTGATGCCAGAACGGTTGGGAATTATTCAGCAGTGTATATTTTTAACATCTGTGCGCTAAAAATACTGGCGATGAGTTTAAAAATTTTTGCCACGTTTTTCTACACTCCCGTAATAGAGCATGGCGAACAGCGGGGCCACAGCAAAGTCGCCGTGCCTGTATAGCGTCATGTTTAAAGGGCCTTCAGTGTCAAGAAGATCTTTGCTGGCAGAAAATAAAAGCAGGTTACTGTGCGCGTATCCGCGTGAAAGATAAATAATACTGATATTATACAAAAGCACCGATCAGAATTTTATAAAGTTAAACCCTAAACGTATCACTGTGTCACTCCTGAGGTGGCCCTTTAGAAAGAGATTCTATACATTAACGTCAACGAGTCAAGAATCATAATATGCTCATTATGAGAACGCATCCTCATTAGCCATTTGGACTCTTCTGGTCGTTTGGTCTTCTCTTGGTTTTTGCAAAAAGCTTACCGTGCATGTCTGCCGCACCGTCACCAAAGATAACAAGATTAGCGAAATTTTCTTCTCAACAATAATTTGTTACTTACTTTTTGAACAGTAGTAGTATCGGCAAGGTCACAAGGAAGAACTGAAAGTCCATGGACAGGTACCATAAATGACCAAACGTAGGCTGAAAATAGATACATATGCTGAATCAAAAGTCTGCACCGCGCTAGTTTATCAACACCATGTTGACTGAGCGGCGCAAAACAAAGACGCGGCATATCTGGCCAAACCTTCCGTGTGCTGTGTCCCTGCTTGTTTGGCGCCTCATATTCCATGTAGTACACGCAGGAGCTTTTAAGTGTTATACTATTTCGATTTCCATCACACACGGCTAACCCAATGGTAGATCGCACTTAACGTGAAATCTATTTTCAATGTTGGTTGGTATTTTTCAGCCGAAATGTTCGCATCTGTCTGGTAGTGGAAAACAGGTGTAATCATGAAACGCTTTCCAAGACTGGCGTACCATGAGTGTCGGCTGGAGCTAGTTGGCCGGCGAGTTATGTCCAGCCAAAAAGAAACTCAAAAAGTCACAAGGACCAGCGATAGGAAGCGCACAACACCGGGCATGCAACACAGAGCGGAATTGGGTGCCTTCGCTGCCTTTCTCCTTCTGCGCCGTTTTTGCACTGTACACAGAGTAGGATAGTCTAGAGTTGGTCATAGACGATTCTAGCCGCAATCATTTAATGGTACTCGGGCAGGCCCCCTGGCCATGTCAAGTGACTAAGGGGCCTGGCCTTCTTTTCTTTGAGCTAGGTTGCGCGTTGGGTCCAGTTAGGTGCTTTAGCGGCTTCCCATGCTGCAGCGCTCGCTCCCTTTACTTCTGCCTATGATGAAGTGTGTATTTAACTGGCCAGTTTCATTAGAATAACTTTTAGGGAGTGCTACGGCTCTTTTGTTCACGATGAAGAAACCGACAAGACGAATACAGGTTGTGTCACTCTTAGTAATATTTTTAGTGACACCATAGATTGAGTGTAGCTGCCTACCCTACACCCATTCCTTTCCCCCACCGGAGACCTGGGAAGCTGCGCTGCTCAGAGCGCGATTAGGTGACGAATGTGGCCTACAGGAACGAGCCAGGACAGTGGCCATCATGATTGAAGCTCTGGACTTAGGGCCTCACCCGTGTTTCGGCAACTTCTCTCTCTCCGTCTTAATAAATGTTTTTACCAGCACCACTACCTTCGGCCTGAGCGACGCGTTCGGCCAGTTTTGCCGCCTCCTCAGCTTTAAGTGTGGCCGCACAGAGCAGCCGTTGCCTACATAGTTATGCCCTCATCTGTCTCGGCCTCAAACTCGAGTAGTGTATCCGACCTCTAAACGACCCTTCCTAGTTCCTTCTTCAAAACTTTCCGTTGTGCAGCTGCAACATTACTGCAGTCGAGCCGGTGAAAGCGCAGCGTGCATGTGGGAGATGTAAAAGGCGACGGCCGAAATAACGACAGCCACGTTTTCCTTTTCATTTGCATCAGTTTTGCAGCGAGAACGTAGAAGAGACCAAGAATGACGATGACGACGATTGATGGCTTTTTTCCCTCTGGAGTCGGTGAGGTAGCCTACTTCACCTATGCTTCCACAAAGGAACTACCACTGTGGTGAAACTGCTACCGACAACTCCAAGAGCGCCAATTCAGTCGCTAGCAGGTGGCGACATTTCTTAAAAATTAAGTTACAACTCATTCGATGTGTCAGTGGAACCACGACCGAGTGGTGCGAAGACACTGCAGCGCTTCCTGGATACTTTCAATGCCAACTAGACACGGAGGGTCTGGCCGGTCCGAACGGTTAACCCTTCCCCTGTCATCCGTTCCTCCTCTCACCCGCATTCTGGCCTTCCCGCCAGCTGCGCGAATCCGCCGAGCAGTGATAGAGAGAAAAGCTTAGCTGGCGCCGTACGACGGAAGTTAGAAGAAAACATTGTTTTAACGTTCTCTCTTTCTTCGTGAGATGGCGCTGTTTCCCGCAGGTTTTATATTCCTGAACATAAATATTTTTCAGGCGAGCTGCCAGTCACAAAGACTATTGTGGCATGTCGACGAGCTCATTCTTCGTGGCGCTCCCGCAGGCGCTGGCTTAAAAGTGCGTCACGGGCCACAAAATTATTGTAATGTGACCTTGCCGCTGCGTAGTCACAAGCACCGATAAGCGGAACGGATGCCACTGCGAGCGTCATCTTGGAAACAGAACAAGCGTCGCGCTACGGCCAGAGATAAAGCTACAGATGAATGCGTACGAAAGAAGAAACCTGACAAGGGCGTAATACAATATAAGACAGGCGCAGAATCCACCAACAGCCTTCGCAGCTCACACGATGATGTAAAACTCCTTTCATATGACTGCGCCTCGGCAGCAGCCAATAAGGCATCCAAATGGCTCCCACTGGGAAGCCAACTAGATGGCTTGCATTTTAATATTGGAGGCGCTAGTGACGCGTTGACAAGCGGAGGTTCTCAATTTGCAGCAACGTTTATTCAAATAACTTGCGGAACGCGATAAGGGAGTAACTACTCATTGGCATCCATCCAAGCGCAGCTATACGGCTACAGAGGAAAGTTGTACAGCTTGCACGGAATCTTCGTAGTTAAAGAAAAATTGTCCTGGGCCGGGGTTCGAACCCAGAACCACCGTTGCACCGGAGCAATCGTTCTACCAGCCAGCTAACGTGGGCTGCTGGCATATGGTAGGGCGAGATCGAATTGATCAATAACTTGAAGTGGGAACAGCGTTGATCGAAAAAAATTTTGCGTAAAGCTCCAAGGTACCTAGAGTAGGTTTGTAGTAAGGGAGTAATTACTCACAGCTACCCAAGCGCCGCCATACTCTTCGAAAGTTTTTTGTTCTTCATGACATACAAGACACTAGGGAAGAAGCTGAAAAACTGGACGCTCTCATCCACAAAGCCGTCAAAATCGTGATTAGTATATCCGAACGCGCCTCTACGAGACGACTTTTTCACCTGGGTCTTCACAACACGTGGGAGCAGCTTGCAGACGCACATAGTGTCAGCCAGTTGGAACACTTGAAGCTAACAGAAACAGGACGTGCAGCCCTGAAGGAACTAGGAGGCAGAAAAGGCGTAGAACAAAAATGCACCAAGCAGCGCATCCCGGAAGACATCTGCGCAAACATCATCGTAGCCCCAATTCGGTGAAATCTGCATACTACCTACCACAAAGACCGGCGTCTGGCATGAGTACGGGCCCTAGCTAAAGGACACGGAGCAAGCCCGGACAACAGATACACTGACGCCGCAAGATATCCGAGCAGACAAGCCCACTCCATTCTTTATCGAGAATTCGGGAGAGCTTCCAGTCAGTGGCGCTAATAAGGTTCTGTCCTGCAGCCACTGCGGTCACTTTCTTTCTTACGTCCCGGAGGATGTCAAAGCGCTGCCTTTGAATCTTCACAGCCATGGGCCACGTGGTGGCAGCCAAGGGAGCTAGAAGCGCCTTTCCCGAATTCCTGGAAATGATGCGTCATAGATTCCATTTTTACAGAAAAGACATACGCGGCTATTTCAACGAACTGCACATGCACCGCTGAAGAGGCTGCAGATGCCTTAACCTTCTCGAGGAGCAAGGACAGTGCCATCATCCTCACTAATTCACAGTCCCGATCCAAAAACCATCAAAGGGGAAGAATTTCTACCATAGCACTATAACTCGTTCGCCGTATCGCATCACGGCTTCTCTCAAGCGCCTACACCATAAGGACTCCGGGACACACCCACCTAGCACAAAACGAGGCCACCAGTGCCTCAGCCCGAGGATATGCTGACAGGGGACGACTGCCAGAGGAATTTCAGAGAACTCAGGTCATACCGAAGAAATATGCTGACATCCTCATGTATTACAGCCTTGATAGAATATATTCCCTTGCCCACCCAAAACTAACACGACAAGCAGCCATCCTTCAAAAACTCAATATACACGGCGCCTTACTTCACAAGATATCACAGAGTATGAAAACGATAACCAGAACAGAGTAAAATGACGACAGTTGCGCAGCCAGCCCCTTCAAGATGCTAGATTGCTCCTTTAATGTTCTATTATTTCCTTCTCTGAATAAAAACAAGCAAATAAAGCCATGTATGCGCAAATTTTACTCTTCACCTGTCGCATCTACTGCAAAAACATGTCGCTAGGCTTAAACATGTTATCGTTTTAGGGGACCACTTCTCGCAGCCATTGATCAGCTCCTCTTCCCGCAATGTGGGTGAGAACATGATGTGCTGCCCATTATGCACTCAAGAACACATAAAAAAATTGCTTACAGAACTGGCGTCCAATTTGAAAGCGTAGTTTTGTACTTGTAGCAGTAAAACCAACCACTGTCCCTGGAATTCGTCGTGGATCTTGTCGAAGAATGTCTTAGCGTTCGGTCCGGAGGTCATGAGCGGCAGCAAGTGCAGACACATGAGCGCGAAGAACAGCGGAACCATGGTTCTGAAATATTTTACCTTTCATTCAGTTGTGTATTCGTGGTGATATAGCACGGCGTGACTGGCGCGCGGCACGATAAACCGTTTATCACGGTGGCGCCAACTGAAAAAGCTTTCTTTATGAAGACAAAATACTTGAACACTAATAGTATATCACTTAGGGAGTCAATCAATAGGCCCTAATAAGGGGTGATGCGGACTTGAAAATACCCACGTTTTCTGCGTCCCGTTTTTATTAAGAAGCTTTCATAGGGGCCAATGTTCTGCAATATCCCTACAGGACTTTAGATCTCTGTTAATGATATCCACTATTTTATAGTGGGGTGCAGGGAGCCTGCAAAATAAGTTTACGAAAACAACCAGCAATGATCGCTTCAGAAACCTGCAGACCTTCGTAATTGTCCTGTGGCTCACAAGTTCGATGCTCACTTAAAATTCAGTTTGGCCTTAAGCTATGAAAACATACCTGAGTAATCTTCTAACAACAGCAAAGAGAAAAATGACCACTCCAGTCCTTTTCTGCTTGCATACGATGGAAGCTAGCAGAAATCCACTGCAAGAAACCATGATATAATATGTATTATTAAAAAAAGAACAGAGGCTTTGCAAGCAACAAATGTAAGACGCCCTGCTTTTTAAATTAAGTTAGAACCCTATAAAACACATCGAATAACTATTTTTTTCTATTCCTCCTGCCGTTTCAAATGATTCGTTTATTTTGTTATTGTAATGACTAATTTTCGCACATTCAATTTTTTTCGCACCTCTTTCTTTGCGTAATGCCTTTCACTTTTTCCCTTTCTATCCCCCTTCTGCAATGTCACATACTCGGGCTGTGGGTACGCTGATAGCAAAACAGTGAAATAAAGAACTCTTTATGCGTCACGCCTCCCTCCCTCCTTCCTTCCTTCCTTCCTTCCTTCCTTCCTTCCTTCCTTCCTTCCTTCCTTCCTTCCTTCCTTCCTTCCTTCTTCTTCCTTCCTTCCTTCCTTCCTTCCTTCTTCCTTCTTTCTTTCTTTCCTTCTTCTTCCTTCCTTCCTTCTTCCTTCCTTCCTTCTTCCTTCCTTCCTTCCTTCCTTCCTTCCTTCCTTCCTTCCTTCCTTCCTTCCTTCCTTCCTTCCCTGCATTTACTATGAAGGACAAATTCTTGTACATTTTGCAAATGAAGGAACAGCGACAATTGTACCCCTGTTGTCACTAATGGGAAGGCTGCTTCATTCCATCCGGAAGTATCCAGTAAACGGCTCCACGCTATTAAACCCTTGTTTAACGGTTCAGGATGGAACCGCTGGAACACCAGCTAGAAGTGCTCAGCGTCAACAGAACTCTTAATGAACCTTCAGGCTGCTTTCAAGGAACCGGTGAGTTTTTATAGACTCAAATCATCAGTAGTCAGCCACGCGAGTTTTCATTGACGTAGCCAGAATTATTTTTCAGGTGGTCTTGCACGCAACCAGAAAAAAATAAGAAGAAATAGAACCTGCGCCCAAACAATATCTTTGTAATTTTTCTGCTTTAATAAAGCCGAAGGGTTGGTCGTTTCGTTCACTGCAGTATCTACATCAAGATACGAGGGCACGTAGGACTCCGAGGACTTCATTCCTAAGAGCATTTATTTCCTCACAAAAAAAAAACACTCGTACGAAAACTCACGGCAATTTACAATATTTTCACATACTATACAACAACACAAAAGCTTCGGCTCTACGACAAAGTTATCAACTGTAAACGAATGACATTTGTCAAAACTTCTACCCCATGCATGTGAACCTGCACCCGGCCGCCGAGGCGCCTAAATAAAAAGTACTTTTTTTTTCACGATGTTTTATGATCACTTGAGGACAATGCAAATGATGAAAAAGTAGGCTGACGTGAAAAGGTATGTTTAAAGGGGTGAGCTCTGCCGACAATTAAAAGGAGTGCCATACGTCGTGCGATGGCGATGAAGCGTGACCATTTTCTGCAATAACTTCCATTTCCAATAATAGAGCCGCGACAACGTACGTACATCCATCGTTTCGAGAATAAACCAACAGTAGTCTTATATTCGTTTCTACCTTTTAATATATCGATGCGGCCTGTAAATAGCATGGGCCAAAAAAGGCCGAAAACAGTGGGGAGGGTGTATGCAGTGCTCAGAAAATTTCGAGCGGTGTTCTGACACCGAATCCCTTCCCCTGGGCTGCACCCCTTCGATCTTTATTTTAATTACGCCTAGCAGCAAATTTTCCTCGTAAGTTTCATGGCAGGAGCAGACTGTCATGTGACCTTGTGTCAGTTTCACAGTGATAGCTGCATCTAGGAGAGTACAGTGATATAGAGGAGTCTTTCTTCAGAGGCTTAAGCATAGGCCATCAGAAATCGCACTGATTGTTTAGAAGAACTTGCTGGGCGAGTTGGTGCATGGCTATTGTTAAAAACGAGTAGCGCATATATAAAGGGACGCACACAGGAAGAACAATTAAGACGGAAAGAGCGCTCTTATCGTCTTCGTCTTCTTTCCTGTTTTCGTCCTCAATGCATGCGCAACTCGTTCTGAACAAACCGCACTGAAGTTGGCATACCCTAACGTGGAGCCGCCGCTGTCTGGTGCGCCGCAGCTGCAGTGCGGTGCAACAGGTGCCGGTATCGTATTAGCAGTGTGGCTGCGCCGAAACAGATGGCGCAAGCAAGCATTATGTACCAACATTTGCAAGGAATTCGCTTTGAGAGGCTTGTGCGAGTGAGTATGTGGCTACACGGAAGGAAAGAAGCAAAGCGCACGGGCCGATCGACTGGAACCAAACGGACCACTATTCCTACATTATTCCGTGAGAACGCTCTACACAACCAAGAAGCGTGAGAATAATCGATCAGATGGGTTCCGCACCCGCCTGTGCCGGAGCGACGACGATGGCTGCGGCAAATGTCAGATATCCATGTTGCCCCTATCCCCTCCGCAAACGTATTGCCCCTTTTAAACAGCCAGCGTATATGTGCGGGGTGCTGCTGAAGGCGGGACATGGCAACTAAAGCCATTTTCGTTATTTACGCATGAAATCTAATTCATTTTCGCACAGAAATATAATTCTGGCGGTTATTATTTTTTTTAAGCTACGTAGTGTAGTTATTGTGCAATTACAATGAACACCTTCAAAAGCATTCCGGGCTGCTATATAGCTAAAGAAAAAATGCACACGCACGCGTTTAATTAATGCCAGCGTGTTCACAAAGTACTCTTTTGTGCAATAAAGTTATTAGTTCTTTTTTCTTGGAAGCCCACCACTTGTGAAAATAAAATTTAAACTCCAGCATTCACATTAACATAAGAAGTTCTTTTTTACAAAAACAACTGTAAAAACTTTTTGCACGTGCACATAAAAAATCGAAAGCTTCGTTGCACTCCTGAACGTCTCAGAATTCATGCCCAAAAATCAGAATAATTCTACTATCATTTGTAACGAAATGCTGAAGGGATGATTGATAACTATGTCAGGAAAAGTGAATTTTGAGAAAATAAACCTCAGCTTTTATACCCTCATTTATCGCCTCGTATGTTTTTGCTTTTGGTCGGAGCAACGTGTCAGTGCAACCAGTGGAACCCCTGCTCTTTGGAGCTCTCATTTTTATGGTGATACCAAAATGTTGGTGATCCGTCGCCGGAAACTGGCGGAATTCGCGATGCAGCCAGACCATCAGAAGCGCGATTCGCTCACAACTGTTGACGGCCACGCATGAAAAAAAAGAAGCACCGTACTCTAAATCTGTACTGCATATTTGGTTTGGTTTGGTTTGGTTTGGTTTAGGGGGGTTTAACGTCCCAAAGCGACTCAGGCTATGAGGGACGCCGTAGTGAAGGGCACCGGAAATTTCGACCACCTGGTTCTTTAACGTGCACTGACATCGCACAGTACACGGGCCTCTAGAATTTCGCTCCATCGAAATTCGACCGCCGCGGCCGGGATCGAACCCGCGTCTTTCGGGCCAGCAGCCGAGCGCCATAACCACTCAGCCACGGCGGCGGGTTTACTGCATATATGAGTGCAATTTTTCGCTACGAGGGAGATGAAAATCTGAGGGTTGAAAAAAACTCATTACGAATTTGAAAATTTCAACAAAATCGGTCATTTTATCCACTGCGTCTCCATTAAACGAGCGATAAAAATTCTTAGCCCCGGATTCTTCCAAGTGTTCGTTCATGATATCGTCGAAGCTCAATATGCAAACTACCCAGAAATTCAGCTACAGCCAGAGCTACATCTAGACTGCGAGGGTATAGCGAAACAAAGGAACTTGCAGGAGAAGCTTGAGCATCAATCTTATCCTTGCCCCTCGGTTAGTACGACGTCACGAGGGCCGCCGCTACTGGCTCCGCCACTGCGAGGCCGCGCAAATGGCAGAATGCCAACCGCGATTGCGATACGGAGCAACAGGTGGCTTTCGCGTTGAAGCGATGGTGTTGCGGCACAACATATTGCGCGGTATTAAATTGTTATCATCATCATCATCAGCCGTACTACACCCACTGCAGGGCAAAGGCCTCTCCCATGTCTCTCCAATTCACCCTGTCCTTTGCCAGCTGCATCCACCCATTGCCTGCATACTTCTTAATCTCATCCGCCCACCTAACCTTCTGGCGCCCCCTGCTATGCTTACGTTCTCTTGGAGTCCACTCTGTTACCCTTAAGGGCCAGCGGTTATCTTGCCTTTTGTTCCCTCCCCACTCTGCCCGCTTCCGGTCTCTTAACGTTAAACCTATCATTGTTCTTTCCATAGCTCGCCGGGCTGTCCATAACTTAAGCTGAACTCTTTTTGTTAGCCTCCACGTTTCTATCCCGCAGAAATTCTTAGCACCCTCCTCTGCGTCACAGGTCTGACCGCCGCCGTGTTCAGTTTCTCCGCAGCCGCTGGAAACTGAGGGCCGAGGGTTAATTGGTTCGTTCGTAGAAAGTTGTGGCCAAGTACTACACCATGGTGGCCAAATCCTGTTCTGATGAGAGAGTGTGTTGTCTGTTCTGGTCACCGAGATCAGGTCGCACCCCAGGCCTCGTTATGCAATTCCATCGACACGCATGTCTTTTTTTTTCAAACCCGGTGGAGTATTGCGCGGCACCAGGATTCGAACCCCGGTCCTCTTGCACGCGACACGGACGCTCTACCTCTAAGCGATTGCTCTTTCTGTAGTAATATATAAAAATAAAAACCAGTGCGTAGCGCATGTAGCGCAGTTTTACAGGCGCTTTAGTTATAATACACGTCAATATGGACCAGCATCAACGCCAGGAAGACACTGGAGCACTGCTGTCACTGAATTTAGGCATAAGCTTAGCCAAAGCCTAAATTAACTTAGCGGCAGTTTTTATCTTGCTACAGCAATTCCATTGTGTCCTGGTGCGAAATTATGCACTATGTTCGTCAAAAGTGTAACCAACTTTGAAGGGCAAAAAACTAAATAGGCTGGATGAATATTGGCGAACAGTTGGGAGCTAACGCCTGTCCGTGTCTTCCTCTCCATCCATCGTGTGTCCTTCGCGCGACAATTCATCATGAGGAATACTGATGTTGCTGTCGATGAAAACACACAAAAAATTGTATTATGGTGAGAACACATTTGTGGTAATGAGGATGATCAGCGCTAGCTGGTTTCCTCTTGATTTTTTCGATTAATGATGTCGCAATTGTGATTTATGCTTCTTCCATGGGTAGATGTAGCCTCTTGTGTTTGGTTATTGTTTGTTTGTTTGCTTGTTTGTGGAGATTTAACGCCCCAAAGCGACTCAGGCTTTGAAAAAGCCGTAGTGAAGGGCTCCGGAAATTTCGACCACCTGGGGTCCTTTAACGTGCACTGACATGGCACACCACACAGGCCTCTACCATTTTCTCCTCCATCGAAATTCGACCAACGCGGCCGAGATCTAACTCGCGTCTTTGGGGTCAGCGGCCGAGCACCATATGCCCACTGAGCTACAGCGGCGGCCCCAGCCCTTGTGTGAGTGTGAACTTGAGTGAAGTCAGTGATGCTGGCTTCTTTCACGTTTGGCTTCATGACGAGGTCCTACTTAAGGACCCTACCGCCTTGCACGGGTGGCTTGGAAACCGCGCACCCTCACTCGAGGTTTGCACGTGCCTTACATTATGCATCGGCCGACTGCACCTCACGCGGACGCTTGGGTGGATACGACGACATTTATTCCGTTTGCGTATCTTACGGCTTGAGAGCCCTGGCCGCTCGTTTTCGCACGGCGTCTTTCGTCTGAGCTCCCGCACGAGGCTGTTCTTCCATGCTACTGACGTGAGCTTCACCCGCGCAAGGCAACTCCGGGACTGGCTTCAGCACGTAAGCGCTCCCTGCTTCGCACCTTTGGTGCTGTGGTTGAGTGACTGCTCACCGACGCTTGCGGGTGACTTACCGTCAGCATGTGCGGCGCGCTAACATCTCCGCTTTTTCTTGCACTTTGGCCTGCGTTCCTTCCGGCGCATGTGGGACCGCCTGACGTTGACAGCAGTGGCTCCTACGCATAAGCGGGGAACATTCGCCATACGAGCTTGTGCTATAAAAACCTCCACTGACATGCTTTAGTGCCCGGCAGTATTTCCACGGAATGCCGAGCATGCGAAAGATGCATTATTCAGGTATTTATTGGAATATTAAGTTGTGATACCCTGGAAAGGTAACAGTACGCTCATGCTCTGCCTTTGAGACAAAGCATCTTTTTATGACTTTTCTCAATTACAAACTGAAGAAAGACGGAAATAGCGAATTATACAGTGTTATCAAAATTCTGGTCGCGGCCCAATTACATATCGTTGAATCGCAATGTCCAAATTACCACTGCACTCAATCCTATCGAGTATGCTACATCCAGAACTTCATGCTTCCTCGCTGCGGAGCTAGGCTGTAGCAAACGCTGCCCAACGAATTTCGCATTTTCACTTGCGCCACTTGTGATGAGTTCTACCCTCAGGGTTTCTGCGGCAGCGCAAATGCGCCAACTATAATGGCAATGGCTATGTACTTTATGCACTTCAGCGCGCTGTGAAATGGCCTGGACATCATCAGTCACCCATCCACGTGCGCATCTTAGCTGAGTGCAGATTCTTTTAACGCAGGTAATTCGCGATCGGTAGCAAAGGCGTTGGAGTCTATAAGTGTTCCTCCTTCGGCATTGATTGCCAGAATGAAAAGAACGCTGTTGCCATATAACACTACTACAAAGTCGCTCTGGGCTGTTTTCGCGCCAGACGCGCAGAAATTACACACGTTCATTTATTTAGAAGCAAGAAAAATATTTTTAATCATATGCTACCAAGCTTCTAGCAGAGCCCAAATTTTTTTGGTGCATCTGAGCAGTATTGAGTAATGTCGAGACTCTTGTAACCTTTTCACGACCCTCAAGAGCAGAGCAAAAAAACTCCCACAAAAACACGGTACCATCTTTGCCAAAAGTAACCAGGCTGGATGGTTTGCTTCAGTTAAGCCACCCTCAAGCTCTAAATTTCTGTGAAAATAAGTAAAACCCCTGTGCTCACCTATCAAGACCTTCTTTACTGCAGCCGTAAGGGCTCTACTCTATGAGCTCGAAGCATATCACGCAGCTTGGTCCCTTTAGGGCGCCTTTTTTAATGCTAAGATTAAACGGGGATGCAAATTAGCTTTTGTTTTTTTTTCTTGCCCTGCCACCAGGCATAAAACGCTGGAACCTGACTGGTAGGGTACAGCACCGTCCGGAGTGATCTCTCCAGTACAGACCGTTTACAGCGCGCAGTTCTTCCATTTGAGACCAGATGGCGGCACAGGAACGCTCGAAACACAGCGCCATTATGGGCCTCGTAAGTCGCTGGCGTGTAGGAAGCGACGCAGCAGTGAAAATAGCGCAGGCGGCAGCCGAATGTGTTCTTTCTACGAAGATGTGGAAAAGCAGAGGAAATACGTGCTGAGTAGTGGATTGCACGACTTGCGACAGAGAGTCAAAGGTCTGGCATGAGATCGTTTGCAAACTTCATGGAACCGAACTGCAAAAATACGTACTGCCCCTGTTCCCGCCCGTTCGTCATACACCCTTTCCGAACGGGCGATCGCAAAAAACACGACCGCCAGCGCACCTAGATTTTGCCATTGACCATAATCTAATTCAGCGTGCTCATCGCCTTGGGCGTCATTGACTTATCATGACCGGCTGATCGTCGTAAATTTCACTTCATCCAAAAGAAAAGAAAACATCCTTTCCTGTCGTAATAAAATTAAAGGCACTGACTACAGTATTGGCAAGGACTTTCGCGTTCCAGTTCGTCATGCTCGAAAACAATTAGTTGCTTATGCCAAATCAATATTCAGTAAGCCCTCTTTGCACTTCAAAACTTTACATATATGTCTGAAAAGCTATATATTCGACAAGTAACCCGAACAGTCAAAGAGCGTCCCTCATAGCCGTAGTCGCTTTGGGACGTTAAACCCTCACAAACCAAACCAAACAGTGAAAGAGGTGAAATAGCAACCATCTCAAGCAACAGAACTCACCGCTAAATTACTGTTCCGTTTCTCGTAACTAGTGTTCCTTGCAAAATATTGAAACATGTCATCTATACCGACATCATGGCATTTCTAGGTTCTAACAACTTTTTTCATCCTGTATAGCGCGGTTTTTGCCGGGGTTACTCCTGTGAGACCCAACTTGCCACATTCTTCCACGATCTGCACGCTATCCTTGACTAGAATGTACAGACTGACGCCGCATTTTTAGATTTCGCTAAAGCCTTTGATAAAATACCCCATAAACTTCTGGTAAAACTTTCCTCACTAAACTTGTACCCCGATATTTTCAAATGGATTGAAGAGTTTTCGACTAATCGTTCCCAGTTTGTCTCCGTTAATAACAAAAACTCTAATTCACTCTTAGCAACGTCAGGTGTCCCGCAGAGATCTGTGCTCGGCCACCTACTTTTTCTCATATACTATAATGATTTTCTGTCGCATGTAACACGCAACATACGTCTGTTTGCTGACGACTCGGTAATTTACCGTGTTACTCTAACCCTCGCTGACCAATCTTTTCTTCAAAATGGTCTAAACGCAGTTCAGGACTGGTGTAACGAGTGGCTAAGGAAACTTAACCGACATAACTGCAAATATCGGCCCACCGCCGTCGCCGTAATCCTTTTATCTTTTCTTGAGTAAACTCTGTATTTCCTGTACAATTAGTACAGTCATACAAGTATTTAGGCAGAGCAATCGCTAGCGATCTTTCCTGGAGTTTGCACGTTACTGACATATCACCAGCGAACAGGACGTTAGCTCTCTTAAAACGTAATTTAGTTCTTGCTCCCCAAGATGTAAAGTTATTAGCCTACAAGTCATTCGCCAGGTCTAATCTAGAGTTTTCATCACCTATTTGGAGTCCTCATTAATAAGCTTATCTTACGAATGCTCTCGAATCTGTCCAAAATCGCGCTGCTCGTTTCATTCATTCATCGTATTTAAATGACATCAGCGTCACCTCCTTAAAAACAGCATGTGGATTATCACCCTTACCGGTCCGTCGTCGCATTGCCAGCCTATATTTATTTCGCAAAGATTTTCACAGCTCTATGCGCATCGCACATTATTACCTTGCTAACGCACGCATATCACACTGCACCAGCCATCAGATACAAGTTTCCCGTCATCGTTCTCGCTCTGTCATGTTTTCAAATTCCTTTTTTCCTCTCCCAGCTGCAGATTGGAACGGCCTTCCAAAGAACATTGCTCTCATTACGGGCTGGTCACAGTTTGTTAAAAATGTAAAAAGTTTTCGTTATCGTAACCGTTTATTTTTAATATTGCCATCCCATATGTAACACCCCCTATTGGGGCCTTTAAGGCAATAAAATCAAATTAAATTAAACACCTAAATCATAAATCATGCTTCGCGACGAAGACATTCTCGTGAAGATCACGAAAATCGAAAACAGCCGTGAGCGCTTCCTTCTATAAAATGAGAAATTCAGCCACACGCGACACAAGTCGTCGGCATCGTCAGATGTGCAGCACGACGACTGCTTTAGCAGACGGCGCGGGCAGCCGGTGTGTTTACGATTCCAGTGTGTTTCGCGCCGCCGCCACCAGGGGTTGGGCGCATGCACAATCGTGCCATGAAAAAAGGCGGATTACCGCTAAAATGTGCTCCATCGAACGTCACTGCAGTGTCTCAACTTTTAGATCTTTACGTTACACCGTAACTGCTATATGGTTGCGATCACTGCCTTGCAAAGAGCTCAACTATCAGCGTTTGGCGACAAGCATGCAAACAACCTGTCACGTATGATTACGTCCTAAGCGAAGAAGGTGGGCTGTACAACATACGCACCTTAGGAAGAAGAAGCTGTCCACGCCGATGTACCCAGCTGTTGCAATCATACAATCCCAATCGTCAGAGTATATTACCATGTTCAGCATTCGGGCTGCCTTGAAAAAAAAGGAGGAATGTCTTAGTATTCCTATAGAGGTTTTATGCAGCCATACAATAATACGGAAGCCGGGAAGAATAATTCAAGGAGGTCTTTTTTTCACTGACCGCACTCCTTGGCGCAGACGGTGCGTACGAATCTGCCGAAATGAACGCGTTCCCCAAGTCAGTAATGGAGCATAGGATAAGTAAGCATGTTATAGGGGCTCGACCAACGTTGCTTTCGTTTCAGCACACGTTCACCTTTGTGGCGCCTGCTGGCCTATTTCCGGACGCATTGAATTCCTCGCTTTGAGTGTCTAATTTTTTGAAGTCATCGTAAGGCTAGACGGCACAGAGCGGCACGGGTTGCTTCCTGCCAAACCATGTTTCTGGATCCTAGTTACACAATAACCTACTGGGGTCACTGTTTCCACGTGTCACTTGAGTGCAGGAGCACAACAGGTGCACTTCACTCCTTAAACATTCCCGAGCAGTGCGCAGCATCCCACCACCAGTGCAAGACGACCGCTGCGTGAGCGAGGGCTTAGGATAGCAATCTGAAAATGGTGCGCCTTTTCATGACGCCCAAACTGTGGCCAACGAAAGCAAGGGTCATCACCGCCGGTCTCTTCCGAGGTTCCCATTTCCGGTCCTAAACTATAACACCCCCTGTCCTTTTATTTAGCGCTACTAGTTACCCCGCGCTGTTAGCCCGGAAAAAAAAAGTGCGGTTATGAGCACACTAAATATAGGTTCACTAATCTGTATTTCGGTCTTATTTTTGAACGCTTAGAGGGACATCGGAAATCATGCAGATTGATAAAAAGTTTTGTCGCATGGACTCACGCACACCACACGTCAGACGGCGAACCGTAGCAGTGCCCCACCACAACCCAGACAATGCTGAAGAAGCGGATTCCATGCAGGAACCTCAGGCTGTAGGCATCAGAGCTCTTGTCCCGTGCCACCTGAAGCATCATTCGTGTATTCGACGCAACAGAAAATGATGTCAAAACAGACTGGAGCGCACCTGGAAAGGAACCGGAAAGCTTAACTCAACGCGACGCGGTATTTCGTGGAGCGTGTAAGGGTGAGTGTAGTACACAAACTCAAGACAATAAGGGACACGGGGCAAAAGCTGGTCGGTTTTTATACCGTATCATTTTTTTTGCATACAGAAAGACAACACCGCGTAGAACAAGGACACAAGAAGAAAAGGACGTACACGAGTGCTGACTAACAAGTGAAATTTTATTTCGGAACAAGGCGTATACATTGGCCGCAAGAAGAAGTGGAGAAATGTGGAATAGCGCGCGATCGCCGGAAATCAGTGCAGTTACTTCACAAAGTTGAACGTAGTTTGTCTAGCTCAAGTCCAGCTTTCTCGGGCAAACATTTTGTAAATTGGAAAAATTGTAAGACGCTGTATGGAAATAATGAAGGTAATAGGCCGTTATTGTGATATGCAGCAAAATCTTTCTTTTAAAGTGTTTCCAGCGATCGTATCGAACATTTAAGACTGCCTTAGGAAGCCTATAAGGAACGCTTTTAACGTTAGACAAAACGTGATTAGAAAAAAACATTACATGACTGCCGTCGGGTGCTCTGCGGATATATTGATTTCTATATAGTGAAATCTTACGTTACATAAAAAAAATTGCGTTCATAAAAGGTTTCCCGCTCAAAAATGCTTTTGTCCAGAATTACTGCATATGGGCATCTCAAATGCGTAACTCCTGTTCCACACGGCCATTAATTCCTGATTTTTCGCTGGTCTCCTGTTTCTTTTATGGCCTACAACCCGCTCTTTCGGCCTTGTTTTTATGGTTTTTGGCCTCTTTTGTGCCTCTTCAGTTTTACCACTTTTACCCGCTCTTTTGGCCACGTGGTTTATCATTTTTACCTGCTTTTATCTTTTTTACCTGTTTGTACTTTTCTACCTTCCACACATTTTTACGTCGTCGGTTCTTATCGCTTTTATCTTATGTTTTGCGCCCTCCTTCGTATCCCAATTACTTTGTGACGTGACTACTCTGATTTCCGGCGACCGTGTAACGTTCCATATTCTCCCATTTCTTCCTAACGCCTTTTTCTGCGCTTTGTTCGGCAATTAAATTTCGCTTGTTAGCGCTCGTGTACGACTTTCTCTTCGTATGTCCTTGTTCCGCGCGCTGTTTTCTTTCGGTATGAAGTATCTACTAGCTCCACACCTTGTTCTTATGTCTTTTTTTGGTTTAGCTCGTACAAAAAACAAGGACTAGGGTGAATTAAAGTCAATGATTTTAGACATCACACTGATCAGGTATTTCTGATGAATTCTATCCTGAATTTCTGATGCATTTCTGATGAGAACTGGCCGCCGCGTTTGTGACTTAGATGTGATGTATTGTTTTGTTGAGATATTAATTCGCGATGTATCCATGCATTTATGGTGCATGTCTGAAAGGCTTGTGATGCATTCAATGAAGTGTTTCGCTAAGAAGAAAAAAAAATGTTCTGAATGCCATTTTTTCTTTCGAACGTCTCTTCTACATCATCCAAAAACGCAATGTTAATACCTCCTTAAACACACACTCAAAATTTACGTAAGAATTCGATGCGAAACTTTCGCTGAAAAGTGCAACTACCTAGGACATGGGCCGCCAATTGTTAGAGCAGCTTCCATCGCCATTGTGACAAAGAAAACGAGAAAATAGGATGCTACACCGCAGTTAAAACACGTTGCACTTCGACACACTCACCTCATTCGATCTTTTTGTACCATGTGCTTAAGCTTATATATTTGCATAAAAAAAGCCTCCCATCAGGTATTAGTGAATTACTGACATATGCAATCTCTGACAATAATCTCTCTCCACGCTCTCTCTTCCTCAACTTTGACCACGCTGTGTGATTTGTTTCTTGCTCTTATAGCCGAGCCTACACGGCTTCTGTAATTATCAAAAGCTCCTGGAAGATTAAGACTAGCTTTCTCCATACTTTGCATGAATTTAGAGTTTAAGAAATGAATAAGCCTTCTACTATAGGACTGAGAATAAAACCATGCAGCCCTGTTACTTTTTGAGAAACGCAGAACAAAAAAAACGTTTATCTGCAAAGTTTTGTAAGTTGATGCTCATCATTACTGCACGAGAAACTAAAGAAAAGCCTGGGTGGTACTTGAAGATGATAGTGCTGTAGTGTTCTCATGTGTGAAGACTTCGGTTGAAGAACTATTTTTTTTTTCATCGGAAGAGTTAATACAAAAACTCTTCAAATATTTGTGATGTCGGTCTGTTGCAAAAAAGTTAATCCAAAATTCAACAACAATAAGTGACCTCATTGTGATGCAAAATAAAAGTAACGAAAAAATTCTGAAGAATTTAAGATGTCGGTCGCTGCATATAAGTTAAAGCAAGAAATCAAGATTTTGTGATGTCATGTCATGCAAGAACACAGCATATAGCATTTGTGATCATTTTTTGATGACTCCCCGTGATTATATTTTAATGATATTAGAAATTCAATGCCCATTTTTGAAAGGGCCTGCAGCAATTGTTGAATTGGTTCACCTGTTCTAGTATTGAGCTTTATCTAGCAAACTATTCAGGTCTGTTCTCGCAACAGTGATCAATTATCCTCTCCTCTGTACAATTTCGCACGTCTGCTCGAGCCTTACGGCGTAGTAAAAGGAGTGTTCGTTGTCTGATCTGTAATAGAACGGTCACAGGAAAGATTGCTCTTTAGCCGGGCCCTTTATTCAGCTCTCTTTGTTGAATGTAGATGGTTTATCAAGAACTTGGTTTTCAGGTCAGAGTTAGATTGTTCAGTTGATTTCTGGAACACATCATCACGTTGGCGCGCGTGCTGAAGTGTTTAACGGGCTATTTCTGGTCTCCGCACCACTTGGTCATCTTTAGCGCGCCTTCACACTGAAACCTTAGTAGCAGTTTGATTAACTCTCTATGGCATGAATGAGAATAACTATAGAGAAAAATTAAACCCCAAATGAGCACTCCAATCAAACTCGCACAAATAAAATACTGGACACCATCCTGCAGAAATTATCCGCGAAGCGCGAAGATGCGAAGGTCGCAGCTGCATGTCACGAAGTGGCAATAATCAGTGATGAGTCAAGCAAAACGAAACAGCTTACCCGCAACATTCTCACAACTTGTGGCGTATGAATTCTACCCTTAATGTTCTGATATTTTTTTAATTGAAAAAAAAACGCACTGTAGCGACGAAGGAAAAATAATAACAGCAAACAATTTTTTCGTGTCATATTTATTACCCTGTCGATACATCCGCATCAGCGCGATATTCATTAAGCGGGCATAATGACAGGCGCTAAAACGTTCTTTCCACTCACTTTGATGCTGCCGTTTCTGACTCTTTTGTGAGCTCCACAGGTCCACCGCTGTTGCAAACATGACCACCAAAGCCACGACACCAAGAAACGATCTACCGAAAACAATCATAAAAACGTACAGAAGCAGGTAAATTAGTAGTCCATTCATACATAGAACTAAATTGCAATGCTTTGCTGAGCAACATTGGAGAAGTTTTTCACTATACTCACATTATAATAACTTGACCTTTAGTGATGCCAGGACGAAGAGCTGTTACGCAATTAGATATGGAGATATCTGCAGCAGCAGGGAGCACTGAAAGACAAAAACACCACTCAGAATGGCAAGCCATATCCAAGAGCAGAAAAGAACGAGTGTGTAAGGATCTGTTGCAAGCAAACATATTAAAAAATATAAATTTTTGGCATTTAATATTATCATTTCAGCAGTTGTTCTTTTGTAACAGCATTATAAACTTTTTCTTCACAAAAAATACTTTAAAAATGGCCTTCGTTGCTCCTAATAATTCCTAAATCATTGCCTAGGAAAACTTGTTCTAAACTTTTTCATGCATACTGAGGAGTAGTCCAAGTCGACCCCTTTCGCCACCCAAAACTACTGGCCGAAATGTCCTTCCAAAACATCCTTAAAGGGATATTGAAGGAAAGCACCAAACTATTTCCTTGGGTACACTACCAAAGCTTTTTTTCCGGGCGGAAGGTGACTGCATCGAAAATTACAGCTCTGAAACCATTCCACATTAAAACCGCCCGAGGAGAATGGGCACACTAACGTCACTTCTATGATGCGTTTGTGACAGAGCTCTCCGGCGACTCAGGGGCTTCACTACCAAAGACCGGAAACGTGGCCTGAGACCGCAAATAGCCTCAAAGGCAGGAAGGTGCCAGGCGTTCGTGCAGGCCGCCTCAGACGAGCACCCCTTCCTCCCCCTTAAAGGGCAGATGCCTTCCGTTGCATCTCGGTACAATGCGCGCGTACGGTAGAAATAGGCTCCGTGGGTGCGAACAAAACTACGTAAAGCTATCGAGGGCAGCCGCAGACTTCAGAGTAAACTGCTTATCGCGGTCTCGCAGAAATACATACGCGACAACAGTGCGAGCTTGTGGCCTAACACCACATTTGAGTGCTCACCAAGCGGGGCGCTGTACTGTCGATTACCGCGTATTTGTTGACTAACTGAGGAGTATGAATGCAGACAACCCTTATAATAGACACTGCTAGGGTCGTTTCGATTTATATATTTGTGAATTGCATGTTGTGGATAGTAACCGCAAAAGAATAAGGGTAGGTTCCACCTAAATGTAGTCTGCCGTCTGCCGGCAGTCCACGCGCCACAGTGAATTAGGGGTAGCGCATATGACTCGGTCATGGGTTAGATTCTCAGCTAATAGCTAATAATAATAATAATAATAATAATAATAATAATAATAATAATAATAATAATAATAATAATAATAATAATAATAATAATAATAATAATAATAATAATAGGTTTTTGGGGAAAGGAAATGGCGCGGTATCTGTCTCATATATCGGCGGACACCTGAACCACACCGTAAGGAAAGAGATAAAGGAGGGAACGAAAGAAAAAAGGAAGAAAGAGGTGCCGAAGTGGAGGGCTTCGGAATAATTTCGACCACCTGGGGATCTTTAATGTGCACTGACATCGCACAGCACACGGATGCCTGGGCGTTTTGCCTCCATAAAAACGCAGCCGCCGCGGTTGGGTTCTGTTTGCTTTTCAGCGTAATCATTTGCTTTGCGTCGTTATATGACATAATGACAATTCGGTCATGCTGCGACCTCACAGTATCAATTTAACTCTAGTTTCCATATTATTCTTCTACAGTTCAACTTGTGACGTCACAACCTTCTCGACCAGCCTTGAATTATTATAACATGTACGTCTTTTAGTCCTAACATCCGCTCTAACCCTGTCGTGTTAAAACCGATCAAAGCCAGGATATCAAGTTATTTGGACCACCCGTAGAAAACGGGCGTCGAAACAGGTATAAGGCTTCGAAGCATGCGCATGAATTAATGCAGACGCTGCGGATCACGCGGGTAGTTGGGTCCCGGTCATGAGGCGCCACTGACAGTGTGCCCTCGTCAATGTGATTCTAGAGAGAAAGGTGCTATGTACAATAGGCGGCCTGCGTGGTACCCTCTACACCGAAGCTCAGGAATGAACATGCCCTACAATCTTGGACAAAAATTTTCAATATTCCGTTGTGTAGCAAAATTCTTCTTTTAATGTTTTTCTAACGAGAGCATGGAGCAGTTAAGAGTGCCACAGAAAACCAACGGGTAACGCTTTTGATTATTGCAAAAACGGTAGTAGCAGAAAAAAATGCAAACTTGTTGACGGGAGATCTGCGCATCTATTGATTGTCACAGTGAAATCTTACAATATAAGGAAAAAATTGAATTGATAAACTCTATCGCGTTCAAGAATGCTTTGGTACAGAATTGCTGAGTATGTACTGTACTCGAAGAATTCGCTCAAGCTCAACCGGCCGCGGGGAGTGTACAGCTTAAAACATCAGAACCTCGCTCAATAATCTTCCACCCACGTCGGCAGGAGCTAAGAGGTCTTTGCCTGGAGTCCCTCCTTGCGAGACATTTGATGTTGTGAGAGCCAAACGTTTTTTTGTACCGAAACATGGCCCCAGACAGCGCACATCGACCTCACCTTAGCGCGGCTTTCAATGAAACAAAGACTGAACATCACGATGTCCCTTACTCCTACTCGGACGCAGCAGTAGACTACTAAAATGGGCTAAGCTTGGTAAGCCAAAAAAGCCTACATCTTTTCCGCGTTACTTCGTGGCCTCATCACACCATAGAAGACAGGGCCTCGCCCCTTTCTCACGGCCATGCAAAGCCTAAGCGCCAAGTGAACTCATGTCCAACATTTTTGGACAAAAATTTTGAATATTGAAAAACCGTAAGGTACTGGTATAGAAATATAGAAGGTAATGATCCATTCTTCCGATTTGTAGCAAAATCTTTCTTTTATAGTGTTTCCATTGCTGGCGTCGAGCAGTAATAGTGTCGTAGAAGACCGATGGGGAACGCTTTTGACGATAGCAAAAGCATTGGTAGCAAAACCTTTCAAGCTTGCCAACGGTAGATATTCGGACGTATTGATTTTTAAAGTGAAATCTTACAGTATTATTGCGCTCATCAAGTATTTGCCGTTCAAAAATTATTTTATCCAGAATTGGGTATGTCAACAAGATAACTTTTGCTTGCACCTATTCCTACTCGCAGGAAGCACTGCGCGCGTGTGTTTCGCACTGTCCTCGCAGTCGCTCGGTCAGGCGCATACACACCAACTGTTGAGACCTCCAACTTGAGGCAGTCAGGGCCATCCTTTCCGACCACGCCGACGTCTAAGAGAGCAAACTGGCCCGTGCGGCCAAGCGGGATGCTCTTCAATGGGCTCTAATTCCGGTTGGATGCACCCGGTACCGCTGTCGGTTGCAATGTCTTTGATCTCCAAGCCACTATAGCTACGATGAATGCGAACATGAATAATCCTAGCTTTCATGCAATCATCTATGCAAAGGAGCCATATGGGCTCTCTTCCCAAAAGGCCAAGGTCCTATCGCATGCTTTTCCGCGCTTGGGGCGACCTCAATTGCCCTTGGAGAGCGCGAACTGACAACGCCATCAGGAACGTACGCTTAGCTCTGTTTGACGCTTCTGCACGAGAGCATTCTGACATCCTACCTGCACCCCTCAGGGCAGCTGCTGAACTATCCTCGGAATGCGATGAATAAGCTTGTTGAGCTACGCACTAAACTCCAAAGCGCGGTGAAAGCCGAAACAGTGCATCTAGTTTTGCAGTGCCATACTTAGAAGGGCAGAAATTTGGGCAAGGTGGCTATAATTTGCGTTTAGCCCTTGCCCATGCGTTCTTTTTTTGTCCGTTTGTTTCGTTACGTGCTTTTTCAACCTTACGCTATAATGTCAGCCACGTCCATAAACCTGAGAAAACTGTCTACCTCCTATATACGGCCCACCGGAGACAATTACCGAAGGGAGGAGAAAATGGACATTCTCTTGGCTGACATTGGAATAAGGGCGCCATGCCCAATTTTAGAACGTCTACGCACACTATGCCATCCGCCGTGCTCTAAGCCTACCACGCCTAATATCCGCCAGGGATGGCCAAACTCCTGGAATAAAAAATGTGCCTGGGCAGCCGTCGCCGACAAGGTGTACATAATACGGTTAAAAGTTGATTGTTCAAAAAAATGTCCCTGCATTCAACTGCTCCTGTGTGTCTTCCCTATGCTGCACGTTCGCATGCTACTATCGTCTAATTTATTATGTTTTTAGGATACATGAAAGCCAAGAATTGTGTAAAAACGGAACTTTGTCGAGGAATGTTGTTGGTGCTTGCACAATAAAATATCCGGATTTGGAATGTCCTTCGCTGATCGATTTATAGCTGCTTTCATTCATGGATGCAAGTATTTCAGAGAAATCTTGAGCAGGTGTGTAGCATGGCCAGATTTGGGAATCGGGCGATGTGAATGCATCCTCTGGGATGGACCGCTAATGTTTTCAAGACAGTGCTACAGAAGGCTGAAAATATAATATTCAATTTTTAGGCCATATATCGCTATGTAAACAAGGGGGGGGGGGGGGGGTAGAGTACAACCATTTTATGAAGTTGCTGTTCAGCTCGAACCTGTTTCCTGCTTTGTGTTTCCCTCAGACTCTGCGATGAAGCTGGAAAAGTTGTTCTGGCAAGTGCTGACTGCGCGACTTAACTACTAATTCACTGCATTATATCCGCGCAGGAAAGTGAACTCAGTTTGTTTTGACCAAAACACCCGCAGTAAAAGCAAGGACACAGCACAGGCAGACGCCCCGAGACGACGCACATATTGCCAATCTAGTCACCGCATCGAGATTCCCTGAAGGGAAAATTTTTCTTTGCTGTGCGAAACTTATCTTTTCCTTGTTTGTTACAGCGCTCATGCAACCAGAGAGCGTTTCCTTGAGAGCATTTCTGCCAAGAAAACAAACGAGGTAGTGGACAGAATGACTGTTATTTTCCCTGT
Organism: Amblyomma americanum; assembly: GCA_030143305.2. NCBI lineage: Eukaryota > Metazoa > Arthropoda > Arachnida > Ixodida > Ixodidae > Amblyomma > Amblyomma americanum. The sequence goes on from JARKHS020033366.1 coordinate 45,907, forward strand.
AGCTTCAAGGGGCACTTTTGAGAGAGGGATGAGGTGCCGCTCAAGAGGTGCTAGTTCTGGCTTTTTTGCGAGGATGACGCTGCCTGCAACTGGTACTTTGCTCGTCCTCCTCCCCCTCCTGCACATCACACAAGGATGATATGGGGGTCGCGGGACGGCGAAATCAACGCTTCGTTTTTCACATGGCACAGTGTTTTCAGTTCAAGAAACACGCGCACCATTGCAGGCGAGTGCTTCTAGATTCTTAGCTTCAGTTCAGACAGCTTTGCTCAAGCAGATGTGAGTGGTTTTGACGTACCTGCTCTGAGCAGCGCCTGCATTTCTTGCTCGTTGCAGTCGTTGAGCACGCAGACTCCCAGGCGGACAAGTGGGACCCTCTGCTCGTAAATGGTGCCCCGGAATTTTCTTACCTGTGCAAAATGAAATGAGGGTCATTAATACTTGTGCGCTGGCGTGTGCCTTCGAGGGCTGCTGTTTATTTTTACACGGCTATGACATTACCACGCCATGTTCACGTCGCACCACTTCTCGGTCACTTTCCTGACGAGAACAGTGCGCTCCAGAGTTAGTTTAATGTTAAACAGCAAATAAGCAAATTCATCAGTGACGACAGGACGACTTTTGTAGTCTTATCTATTTGCGAAAAGCTTTTCTCAGTGATGCTGAGAGACGTTATAGGGGCAATGCTTTCAAGTTAACTTCCTTAAAGAACAGAGAAAACACATTTTTTGACCTCCCCTCTCCTTAACTGGTCGGTGTCCACTCGTGCCGTTTAGAATTTACCATTGAGGCAGGCGACGAAAATTGTAATATCGAATGCTGCGCCATGTTCCATGTGTGGCTTAATTCACAGTCGCCTAATGCTCGCGTACGGAGACTGTCAGGCTGCAGAAAAACGATTCCCAAACTAATTTCAATTCCGCACCTGAGATAGAGCGTGCCAGTGTAATTTATTATGAAGAAATACGAAATAATCGCCGTATGACAAGCCCCATTTTGTTGCTAAGTGACTGGTATACTAAGTAGAGTTTAATGTCGAAAAGGGGAGACGCCGTCGATGAGGGCCGCGAATTAATTTAAACCCAATGAGGATGTTTAAACGTGCACTGGCAAAGCACAGCACCAGGGTGTTCTTTCCTTTCGCTTCCGTCGAAATGCGGCCGCCATGGCCTGGATTCGATTTCGCGTCCTTAGGCCCCGCAGCCGCACTCCATAGCCGCTAAATCCATAGCCGCTAAGGCGGCGGGTGAGACATTAACCGAAAATGATGTTTCAATAACAGGGATACTGCCGTATCAGCCCTTTCAATTCATATTGAGAACATCGGTAGCGCTAATGTGTTTTCTGTGAATGTTGGTGGGAGATGATATAGCCTGGAACCATTATGAACTCCTGCTTTGTGTACTCCCGCGAGAACAATGGTGTCCACATTTTGTTAGAGCGCTTTCGTACGCGGCTAACAGGAAAATAAATGTCTCACAATTTATTGCATTGTGCCAAGTTTTTTTGAATAAGATTAGCCTCGACTGATCGGTGCAGTCTTCAAGATTCCGATCGTAACATGGAGCAAGAAGTTGAAGAATAAAAAAATATAATTGACAAATCTCTGCCAATCAACCGCGTAACTCTGACCGCTATCTCGTCACCTTGTGTCCGCCGATCCCAACACAGATTCACTGAACCCAGCTTCCACGTAACCAGCAGTGTCGTTTCTTGTACAATTTTATAAAGATTAAAAGAATCGCCTTGTATGCACGGTAGAAAGCTGTCGGCTCAGGCTCAGTAAACCTACGGTCACACTACCCTGGACTCCAACCTCGCGCAAAGACCACTCTGGGCAACCGAATTCGAATCTGAAGCCTTACACAGATCGTGATATAGAGTACACAGCCCACTCAGCCACGAATCCACCCAATCATCTATAGGCTGCTGCCGCTATTTGTGTTTGTTCAGTGGTAGAGGCACTGATAGTGGTAGTGGCAAAAGAATTCAGGGCAATTGGCAATCATGAATTGCGTCACCAACTAGAGCTGACCCTGAGGGCAAGCAGCTGTAATTATGCTCATCTCTTTATCACCTGCTGCCTTATCTACCTTCCACACTGCCGCATTCGCTGAGTAACGTAATGTCCAGCCAGATTGTTGGAACGCATGCTTTCTCTGCTCCGCTTTTAAAATATCTCGAGCAGACGACTTTACAATGACTATATAGATATCATAATATGCATGTGATAAATAAATAAAATGAGCTTAATACCCGCCCGTATTCACAAGTTAAGCGCATGTTAATTGTGAAAATATGAATGCGATAGTTATCCTGCACCGGCTCATTCAGTAGAGCCGATATGCGTAGCCAAAATTAAGCTCTGCCTAACCAATATTTTTCTAGTCATCCATATCATAGACGCAGTTTAAAGCGTCTTTCTGGCCATAGCACGTCAAGCTACATTAAAACCAATATTTATAACTGCTTTATTTTTCCTCCTTCTTTGCTGAACATTATTGCACGCCAATCGCTTTTAGCCCGTGCGCGCATGAATGAGGCTTGGCGCACCGGCACATTGACATGCTGCCAGCTTCCATCACATTTACGACGGAAGCTGAAAGTGCTGGAACCGGCGCACCTGAATGAGTATAACAAGAGTGGTTTAGCAATGGATTTAACTCTGGCAGCTCCGGAGCTCCTGCCAGGAAGAAGAAATCTTGAAGGCAGCGTGATCGCATACGTTTGCTTGAGCAAAGTGAAATGCTTAAAGAAGTCAATACGTGAAAACCAAATTGCGAAGTGTTACCTTCAATACCTCAAACAGAATGACACGTCAACGTCATAGTGATGTCTTGAAAGGCATTATGCCACATTTAATGTGCGCCTGAGTAGGTGATACTGCTTGAAATAGCGAATTTGCGTTTCGCCCATACGTTCGACTCGGAGCCACAGCAGGTATGGAAACAAAACCACGTTTGAACTAAAAATTTTGCGATTGGGAAGGATCTCGGCCAATTAACTGATTTCAGTCTTTGGTAGTCGTCCGGATAGCTAGGATGATTGGACGTGGATTGGCGGTGGTGACAGCTATTGTTTCGGGAAATGTAGTTCTTTTTTATATTGAAAAATTTCATGGGGTCCTCAGGCACGTCGGACATCAAATTTTCGAAAATTTCTAGTCATATATAAATCCTATGCTTTTAATTGGGTTTCTGTCGTCTCTGGGACCATATAAAAAGAAATATTTCTGTTTGCAACAACATCGCAGCCAAGGTTCGGGACCAAAGTGCCGATGCAGTCTCTACGTGGACCCTATGCTCATGGCATGCATCCAGGCATGCGACGCTCACCGGTGTTTTTCGAATAGAGATCTACAGCGGCCGTTAGAGCCCGCCGTGGGCAACTGTCGCTCATGCACAGCCACTCCTTGCGGGCTTCCTGCAGTAGAGTACTCCGCAATCGTTCGAGCCACGCCATCTCGGAAGAGGGACAGAACGGGCTCGCTTTCGCTGCCAGCGTCACAAGGATGCCGGCTGCCGGTCTCTGCAGTGCCGCGAACTTCAGCCGCTGTTTCAGCGTTACCAAGGATTCTGTGCACCTTTTCATATCACTTGCTTTAACACAGCTGCTTAAAGCGCCTAAAATCCGCGCCTTAAAGTAAGCGACGTAAACACACACACACACACACACACACACACACACACACACACACACACACACACACACACACACACACACACACACACACGCACGCACACACACACACACACACACACACACACACACACACACACACACACACACACACACACACACACACACACACACACACACACACACACACACACACACACACACGCACACACACACACACACACACACACACACACACACACACACACACACACACACACACACACACACACACACACACACACACACACACACACACACACACACACACACACACACACACACACACATCGTTTTCTCTGGCCGTTTTCTCAAAATGTCAACTTTGAACAATTTGCCTCTTTGTTTTGACAAACATGGCCTGTACTCATGTAACGGTCAGTTAATGTTCTATTTGCAGTCGCTAAGAAAAAGTAACTGGTGCTGCAGATTACTCGGGAATTGTATTTTTGTCGCCAAAATTAGCTCTTAACTTTGGCCGCTTGTATAGACCCATTATTTAAGCTTTGAATGCATCTGGCGCATTAGTTTGGTGAAGGATCGACACAGCGTGATAGACAGACACCGCTGCCTTTGTCGTGTATACAGCAGATCAAATTGAGTTTATGTCAAGTGGAACAAAGGGGTTCGTTTTCTGTACGATTAGTTTGGCAATAAGAAATTACAAATAAACTAATGCAAAGATAATTCATTTGATTTAATTTGCTTTCCCTAGTTCCGGCTCGCTCAATGGGCAATCCAGATTATAGGGGTCATATGGTTTTGCCAGAGGAAGTAAGGCGATGGGCAACCAAATGAGAATAAAGCACAGTTAGAATACTATTGGAATGCATCTGTAATAGTATCGCTGGCCCAAGGCCTAGGGCATTAGAGCGCGAAGCAGATATCAAGCTCTCGAAGTCTCGTCTATTTGTGGGATCACGACGAACTCCCACTCTTCTAAAAAATTCATGAACAGAACAACACTATGTACGCTAATGGGGATGGCTTAGAAAGGAGTGAAATAACAAAAAAAAATATTCACTAGCGATGGAAGGAAAGGGCTTCGGTCGAACTGTTGGCCTTTAACGCAATAAATTGAGCGAAGTTTTCTAAAAGCAGAGTCCGTGTTTATCCTCTCGTGGTCAGGTCGCCCTCATTCGCTAAGCGATTCCGAACAAGAAGAACCACGCGGCTAGCGCTTGAATGGATTGCGCAGCCGCCCGCCGTGGTGGTGACGGCGACAGTTTACACCACCACAGGTTTGACCCTATAGCCAACGCAAGTGTGGACACTGCCATCGCTGTTCCCATCCCGTTTCCCGAAACAGCCTACCGAAGCAAGTAAAAAAATTGAGTGCACGTGTCTTCAGCTGGCAGAGCGTGCGCTTCGCTATATTTCCTTTTGTTTCCATATGACAAAAAGTTTTACTGTGACGTCGCTCATAAAGTGACAATGTTTTCAGCAGGGGACCTAATTTGCTTTGTTAACCCGGTTATAAGCGGGTTCCATTTAGTGTGCAGCCCACTGAGGGCCTACCAGCGGCTATCGTTACATGCCGTCTGAATATGTAACAAACCATTTCTATCGGGGACTCCTCTAAAGGAGATTTCACATTCACAGTAACAGCTATGGAGTTGTAATGAAGGTTTAGCACCATTGCTTTTCTATGTCGGGAGTGTATCACTCAACGTGGCGAACGTCAGGAAGTCAGTTGTATTGGATAAATAGTCATTCGATCAGGTCAAATTCGTTAATCAATCTTTAATTAATAGCATTAGGACATATGCTGGAATTGTGGGATCGGATGATGGTCATTAGTACTTCAGCTATGGAGGAGTACTTATAACACACTTACGGTCGCCTTGTTGGATATACTGGCGCCAGAAAAATGTTACCGAACATTGTAATGCTGCTGAGAAGGGGCGATGTACAGTACTCGAACGAAATGCAATGGAAGGGCTTTGGGCCCAGTACTCGCTGATGTATTCGTGGCAGATTTTGCATAAACCTGAGCTGATCGAGGCTTTCATTCGAGCAGTATTACTTAACTGACGCGTAGGTCGGTGGCTTGCACAGTTTCATTACTTAAAGCATTTTCTCTGTAGCCGTCCATACTAGGCTAATTATATCTAAATTTCTTGAATGACAAGTTCACGATGTTTGCGGCTAATAATATGGTGATTTCGAAAAGACCCCCCTTTTATCACTGCTACACCATTGTTGCGAACATCTGTCAGCCTTCCTCAGGACAACCGGTATGCCTGAGTGTGTTGTATGAGCGCGCGGATGAGTGTAGACTTTCATAAGGTGGGGGGTTGGGCTAGCTGTTAAACCATTTTTGACACAAAGCGCTCTGGAAACGACGAATACGACAAAAATATTTCGAAGAGAACACTAACAACACAGACAAGCGCTAACTCCAAATGAATTTTATTGTAGAGATTGGTCGAAACATGCGAGAACATGAAAGGGAGGAAAAAAATGAAAGAAAAATGGCTTACAATGAAAAACCAAAGCCAAGTTATCACGCCTCAGGGCACAAATACCGAATATAGTTTTCTGAGAGAGCGGCTGTTGGCGTGCTTACATAGTCACTGCCCCTCCTATCAAGAGCGGCCATAGCATCTCGTGTGATCTGCGTGCGGTGGTTGTCAGTAACCATACGTCTTTCGAAAAAAGGAGCACAGTAGCCAACGCCCTCGAAGTCACGTTCGCGACAGTGGATCCCAAGAGTTTCACTCATTTTTTGCACATTGTCGGCAGGCTCTCGCAGTCGGTCATTTACACATTGTCCGCTCTGGCCAACGTTTCCAGACAAGGACAGTTGGAAAACTTGCCCCCGGGATGCGGCCCCACTTCCATTGCCGCTTTCATCTCAAAGAGACGTGAGCGCCATCCCTAGGGTGTTGACAGTACCACGTTAGTTTTCTTGGTTTTATCTTCGCCGCCGCTGCGCCCATTGGCTGCGCTTGGACACGTGGAGAATTTGCTGCCTAACTGGTCTACGCTGGCTCGCGCTTCGCATCGTCTCCGCCGGGCCCGGCTGCTTCCAGCCGCTCTCGTGTGTGTACTGAAAAGTTCTCGTGCGCTCTACACCTGGGGTACGAGAGGCCAGGATGATCGGGGTTGAGCTTTCGGCTGTAGATCTCGGCCGATACTTAAAGCCCTTCTTTCCGCGGTCCCACGCGGCAAAATCAGAGAAACACAACGTGCCGCTTACCCCCTCGTAGTTTGGGTTCCTCGCGTGTGTAATATGTGGTTGTGCAAAGCATACTGTGAGCTTTCCTCTATTGATTAGATCTTTAAACCTTGAGTGTCTGTAAATAAAACCTGGAAAAAGCTTAAAAAGACAATAAATGCTTTTTTCTTTCCCTCTTCTTGCGGCACACGCACTTAATTTTTTCTTCGGCCACTTTCCCTGTTTTAATGAGTCGAGATGAAAATATGATCATCCTGGTGGTTGAGATATTTTCTGTAAGTAAAGTGATCGATACTGGGAGCAGGCTACCTTTACTTCTTGAATGCGTATCTAATGCGCATGTGATAAGCTGTTTGTAACGCGTCTTCAACGCGCCCGGCTTTGTGGCTATAAATGCTACTAAGCTGTCTTGTTTCATTAATACAGAAGAGATAAAGGCGCAACTTACGTTTGTATTCATTATAAATACGTTTCTGTACACACGCGAGTCACCGTCTGCTAACGCTCCTCAAGCTGGAAGTAGCAGACGACGCGCCCATCCCAAAGCGACCGCAGCGCCACCGCCTAGGTGGCAACGATTTTGGGTCCGCCCTGCGCCCTGGCACGCCGTCGCAGTTTTCCAACTGCCCTTACCTAAACCTTTGAGCAACGTTTTTAGATAACGTTGGATAAAACAAAGAAAACTAACGCGACACTGTCAATACACTAGAGATGGCGCTCGCGTCTCTTTGAGATTATAGCGGCAACCGAAGTGGGGCCGATTCCCGGGGGCAAGTTATAGGCAAGTTTTCCAACTGTCCTTATCTAAAAACGTTGGCTAGCAGCGGCCGCATGACGATGCTATCTTGTAGCCGATACCCTCCATACAATACACATACCAGTTGGTGTGCCATGTGTGGCAACCTACATTTCGATTCCCCTTTGGGTTCGTCAGCCCACGAAGCCCGCCCAATTTGTGGAGTGATTAAAGAAACGAAGTTTCAACCTTCGAACAATCATCATAAGATTGTGGGAGAATGGATGCATATGCTGCAAGCTAGGCTACCACTTTTATTTTCAGTTTTCGCTTCTTCAGCCACATTGTCGGGGTCATTCTTTTCGGATGCCCTCAGCCACAGTACAAAGCAGATGGGCGGGATAGAAGCTTGATTTTAGTTGATCAGTCTGCGTTACAAAACTGTGGTCAGTCAAATGCGGGCACGATTCTCTTGGATATTTGCGAAGGCTGGTTTGCATGATGGCCCTTTTTACGAGCTTGGTGTGCGCCGAAGGGTAGCGGCGCTTTCTAGCTCCGTGGCTCGCACACTCAGCAAGCAATGGGAACTTGAACAGACAAGCCTCAGGTCCAGGAATCTAAGGAATGACCCATCGAGAACCGCGGTGGTTAGAATAAGCGGTTTCAGACCCGTCTCGAATATTGCTAAAATCCGCGACACTTCGTGTTAAAATCCCCAATCATACACATTTAAGATCACGAAAAAGTACAAAAAACCTTTTGGCATAACGATAGGTTTTTCTACTTTTCAGTTCATAAGAGAGCTGACGAAGGCCCTGTCAAGGCCCCCTAAAGAGAGGTCGGTGGGGACGGGGGCGGTGCACGACCAGACGCATATACCTTCTTCCTGTATGAAAAAGCCATCGCACCATGCCACAGCTGTAAATTGGAGATAGATAGAAAGCAATTATAGAAAGGCACTCACGCGTAAACCAGCAGAGTTATGCAATCAAGCAGCACCAAACAAAAGAATGCACTCCTCGACACACAGCAGATGAGCTTTGTGCGGGAGCGAATAAAAACTATTTTATGTCAATGCAAAAAACTTTGAAGCCCATTCGAATATAGTGTTTCGAAATGTCCATACATTTTGTGATTTCCTTACCGAGAAAGGATCGTCCACTTTTAAGAGGTTTGACCACGCCTGCAAAAAGGAGGTCACCGCCTTCTCTCATGTTCCCCGCTCCGTCACAATGGCGCGCAAAGGGCAGTCAATCTTTTGTGTCTGTGTCTTTTCTCGTCTTCGGCGTCGTCGTTTTCTGCGTGCTTTGTGTGAAGAGTGCAGAGTCCCCCGAAAGGTCCCTCAGCCCATGTAAGAGCTCCCCCGACTACCTGTATACGTATCGGAGGTGTTCGAAGGCTGTCTACTACACTCACTACTTACAACTACTACTCGGCGCTCACTACTGTGCGGTTTTTATGGCAACACTGCTGCCGCCTTGGCGCCCCGTGATGGGCGAAAATGCGAATGAAAAGGATATGTTACCCCTGCGTCTATCGTAGATTCGTCCTTTCCTGCTAATAAAGCGTTCAGTTCGGCATGATTTGTGCTACGCGAACTCCCGGTGCAGAAATCCAAATAGATAGATAAAGAACGAGAGAGAATGCAAGGATGCGCAGTCTATCAAATGCGCCGCCAAGGTATCTGCGATGTAGCAAAACTGAGTATCTCATTCAGCGGAGTCGGCGATACTGTCCACCTTACCCCGTGGTCGCGGTCGCGACGCGTGGCAGCAGAAAGGCAGGGCGACGGCGCTGCTTTGCGTTACAAAGTGGAGCGGCTGAAAACGGTGGCACGGCATGGCGCGAAAGGAGGCAGGGAAACGGAGCACCGCGCCCAGCTTGAAGAACAGAAGCGGGTGAAGGCGGAGGCAGGTGAAACGGTGAAGGACACTAACCGGGGCTGATTGGAGGAATGTGGTGCCATATTCTTTGACTCGTCTTAGAGCACGCTACGGCGGCACTCATGAGTGCGACTGGTCTCGACAGCGAAATATACTGCAATGTTTTAGTCAACGCATCAATCGCATTATATTAGAGGCACACTGAGGACAACTTAGTCCAGACTTTGTTCTTCGTAAAAATTGATTCAATGGCTCTTCACTGGTATGTTCATGTTTGTCCGGCAGAAAAAGATGAATTTATTTCACTTTTGCTAAGTAACTCCAGTCCCGCCGGGTACCCGGCGGCAATGAGGATCGAACCACGCATCCCGCGTACGAGGCGGATGCTCAGCAACCAGGCCATCGGTGCGGTCAATCCACATAATTATATACGTAAAAATAATTCCGTGTAATAGTTATCAGGATTAAGGAGCGCATAAAGGCGGTGAAGAAGACGGAGGGAAATACAGGCAGCTCTTGCGTTGTCTTCTTTCCGCGCCGTCGTCTTTTTGCGCTCGTTAGCCATGAATAACTGCACAAGCCCAGCATCTCAGTCTGGGGCACAAATGTTCATGTAATTAGATACATCGCAGCAAGTAGAACGAAAGTAGAGCTGCTAATTCAATGAACATTACATGGCACATGACTTGAATTAGGCGTTTATGGCAAAAAACTACCAATGAAATTAATATCAGTAAGCCAGAGTAAAAAAGCAACAAGCCAAGAATAACGCAGCATGGCAACAAATACTCAGCAGTGAAATACTAAAACAAACTACATATACTAAAGCACGCTCTGTAATTGTAGCCTCTGCTAGCATGATGTGGAGGCAATTATTTTTTCTCTTAATTCTTAATAATTCGGGCATTAAATGGTCAACTCTCAGCATAGATAACTTGAAGTTACGTGACGTCGGCCATCAGCCAGTTTTATTGCGCGCGCTTCCCGAAGGTCATTGTGTCATCCAGACTTCCAAAGCGGTATCTCAAAAGCGGGTTTACCAGCCCGCGCAATTCCTTCTTAAAAACGGGTATTCACAAACCAGGGAGCGCGTAAAGTAAGTCCCACACTGGTCGGAAAAACTCAGTGGAAAAATGCCACTTTTGTAAAAGGGCCGAATCGACCCGAAGGCTCTAATGCCTGTTGACCCTGCATACGGCATTCTTTGGGAAATGCGCGCAAAGAAAGCAGTTCTAAGGTTAATTTTTCTTTATACTGGAAAACCTGTCGCAAACATTTCCTTGCACTTTGCCGTGCATTTTATGTGTACGAGAAGAAAATGACCGCGGCCTCACCCGAGGGTGCGTAAACTCCATGGCCGAAGTGATCTGGTCATCCAGGTCGCTCTTGTTGCCGGCGTAAACCAGCAGGTTGCAGTACTGACCGCGCACCTTCTCGCGGCCGTATTCGTCCAGCTGCACGGTCTCGACGCATTCGTCGAAGGCGCCCAGGTCGGCTCGCGACATCTGGAAGGCCCCAGTGGGGTACTTTCCCGAAGCGTCGAACACTGCGAAACATGCGCGTCAAGCATGTAGCGGGGAACATGTCAGCGAGGAAAAGGGAGCAATGAAGGGCGAGGAACAGGAGGCATGCAGAAACCACTGCTTAAGGGAAACGCGCTGTAATGCTAAACATCAAATGAAATGGTACTTACAGTAATACCGCAGCGGTCAGCGAACTGAAATAAGCTTAACAGGATTCCTGCCGACTCGTTTCCCCTATCCCATTTGCTTCCCTCTTATTTTAGTGAATGGGTTGTACGACATGTTTGTAGGAACGTAAAGTGGCGGCTACTCTTATACTACAGTATAGCAGGAGACTATATCTAGGCTGTGTGGTTACAAAGTGCACTCGCAAGTTGCAAGCTAAAACACATTTTCAGAGTTGCTTTGTTGTTTTAACACCGAAAGTGAAAAAATAACAAAAACATGAAAGAAATAATTGAGGTGACAACAGCGACTGAACTTTAAACTATGTACAAAAGCCTTAAGGTTCCTGGGTTATCGGATTCCTCAAGAAAGAGCGGGAATGAATATTCGTCTACTCTATCGAGAGCACCTTGTGTAGTAAGGGAGCTGGAGGTGCGCATCCGACAGTTCATTAAGCAGGTAAACTGCAATTCAGTGGAAATCGGCTGGGCTGCAGACTTCTGCGCAGCGTGTAATGCTCACTTAGCCCAGTGGTGCGTCCGTTCAGTTTGGCCACCTCGTTTACCCTGTCATGAAGTAGCCGCCAGCGCTACATCAGCGCTCTCGTCCGTCTATGCGGTCACCGGCGTCGTCCCTCAACGTCGTAGCGGGGGCAGGGCTCCCATGCCAACGGCGGTCAGACGAAGAAGGCAAGTACCATGCCACCACAGCCGCAAGTTAAAGGAAAACATCGCGGCGCAAAGAGTTCACGCTGAGGCATGGCATGGAGATGACATCGTTGCTAAGGCGTCCGACGATTCCGTGGCGATTGTGGATAACAATGAAGCACGCGAGAGCAATTTTAAAAAAGCAGGGTTGCGCTACACCGATGACGGTATCGCTACTTTCTTTGGAGTGAACTGCGTCGGCGTCGATACCTCACTGGCAGTGTATCTCGCAACTAAAAACTTTATACAGGTATGCTTGGAGCACAGGGCCATGGAGCGAAAGTGATTGGCTTCGCTTTCTATTCGCAGTAGGAAAGGACAGCTCGGACGGAAAATCTCGAAAAGTCGCTTTACCAGTATCAATAAAAGAGTGCAACAAGCTAGCCTCGACAGTCGCCACGATAACAAACTTCATTATTTCAATCAGCCCTACTAACTTATCCAGTGACATCCCAAATTAAGTAACCAAATCAAACTTCTTCAGAGAACTCATCAGGATAATTCATTGCGGTAACGATGCTACTCTAATTGTTTCGACTGAGTGCCATCTCTCCAACAGCATTGTATATTTATATTTGAATATTGCTAATATCGTTTTGGTCTAGGTCCCTCTCCACCAAACGTTGTGCCCCCAGCCAGTGGGCGTTTAGGCCTTCTGAATAAATGAATAAATAAATAAATAAATAAATAGATGAATAAAGTGCCAGGGGTTTAAACTGATTCAGGTGAGTAGACGTGCGAAAGCAGGTGTACATTCTTCAATTGGAGAGGACACTTAAGCTCCGCCTTAAGGGGATGACGCGATAGCTTTAGTGGGTTAGTGCCCATGTATGCAGAATTGCTCACTCTCTACTTAACATGGACAGGTCGCGGCGATTCCTCATACTCCTAGCAGCGAAGTGGTGCAGCAGTTAAGCAATGCGCCACTGCATTGGTACGTGCTTGTTTCTATCCCTGCCACCGGTAAGGATTGAGCGACCAATGTTGCACTTCCCGAACAAGCTCTCGAGACCAATAATTAATTTAATTGCCGCCAGTCAGGGCAGGTTTGATGACACCAAAAGGTTACGTGACCTAAGCGGCGCGCCGCCCTGCTACCATTGGTTACAGCTAGCGCGACGCTCCTCCGAACAAACCCGTGCTTACTCAAATAACTCGGGTAAGATCTGGTTAGTTCAGAGCACAAGACAAGATGAGAAGATTCTAGGTCGGGCTTGATACTAATAAATAACTAATAATAAATAAATAAAATGTATCATAAAGGCTACTCACAACCCATGATGTAAAGCGAGTACATGTAGACGCGCGTGCCCTCAAAATAATTTCGATGTTCCTGATAGTTGCTCGTTTGTTTCTGTGTCTAGACAAGTATTTACGCATCATTAGGCACACACTCTGAACATCACACGCCTGTAAGTGGCTCCCTGTCGCTCTTAACACCTTGTTAGGTGCGGGCCCCTGGTTCGCCTGTGCCGTCTCTCGCCAAGGTCGGTGTCCCCGGGTTCCGGATCGGGAGACTGCTGTTGTGGGGGTGACGAAGAGATGAGAGGGTCTTCGAGGTGGAGAAGAGACTGAAAGGGTTTATTTACATTTTTACAAAGTTCGAAAGAGTGAATCGGGAGTTGGTTGATCACACTCCAGATCGCTGCTTAAATAGGGTCCGCTGTCCCCAGGTTCCTAGTTGAGGAATTTAGTTCACTAAAAATGCGTCGAATCACTGTGATGTATGTCCAGTCTTTACGGTCCGCCTTCCAGGACGCCCCTAACAACACACTCTTGCCACTTCTGGCATGTTATGGTCCGCGCTGTCCAGGCAGCAGTGATGATTAGCTCGAAGGGGGCCCCATGGCAGCGTCGAAGGTCAGTCACCTGCACTTCACAGCGGTAGCGTGGGAACGAAAGGATGCCACTGCACTTTGCAGAAGGTTCCACGTATAAGGAAAGGAACATAGCCGCAACCCGATGGACGCATCCTCCGCGTACCGGCGGAGCGCCTACGCACACGGGCGTACGCTGGATCCTGTCTGCGCATGCGCAAAGCACGACGCTCGCGCAGGCGCGAGCAGGGGCAAATATCTGTCCATGTCAGATATCCGTGCCTGAGCGCGCGCGCTTGCGCGCGCGTCGGAAGCAGGGTCCGATTTACAACAATAGAAGGACCGCGGGGCTCTCCGGGACTCTTTTCTTCGTGTCTTGAGGCTCTCTCAGGTTCCTGGAACTTTTCTTCCCGTTTAAGTTGTCCTTTCAGCGCCCCCCAAATCCCCTTTCTTCACGCTTGAAATTCCTTCGGTCGGCTCGAGAGGGGGAACGCGCCAGCACAGGGAGCATGGAGGTGGATGCCTTTTTTCGACGCCCGTCGCGGCGCGGCGCTGAGCGCGTAGGCGCTCCGCCGTACGCCTAGGATGTGTGCATCGAGCTCTGGCTTTAGGGTAAGACTAGGTTGTTTTCGAAGCACGAGGATTCCGGCGTCGTTGGCTTAATCAAACACGGCCGCATTTGCCACGGCTCTTTTGCAGCCCCGCGCCGCTTGCCGGCTCCCCCGCCGTCCCCTCCGGGAGAAAGACGTCGTTATGTCCCGGTTGGTTCGGCGTTGAGAAAAAACGACAGGTTCCCCAAAGCCGTTCCCAGGCAGCGGAGGGCCGTTTCACCCCGTAAACAGCAGGAGGGGGGAAGTCTCTTGTAGACGCTATATCCTGCATTCGTGGCGCTGCAACCACGTCGACGGCCCTTTGAAGCATCTGTCGATTGATGCTTCTCAGTGGCTTGAGTATTCTTGGCATGTTGGCGTCTCCAAACGTAACAACCTCCAACGACCGTCCTAGAGAAACGTATAGCTTCTATCAGCTGCTTCTTGAGTCAAGCGAGCGTGAATAGCTCGTCCTTTCAATTACAGAAAACGTGTGCGGTAAAGAACGTTCCAATGTATATGCTTTGCTGATCAACTCCTCTGTACCGGATTGATATTCTTTAAATGCTGGAACTATACGTTTGTGCACGCAAACGACCCAGAGCGCAGTGTGCACCGCTGCGTAGCAGGGGTTTATCGATGCCTTTTCTTGATGTTCAACATACGCCTCATCATCAACGCCTACAATCCCAGAAATGTAATAATTCATTGCTACAAACCGAAGTAGGCCATCAAGATACAGCTGCTACTTTTGTGTGCCCTGATTTATTGCAGATGCCAGCAAACGAGCGCACAGAATCGCGGAAAATACTAGCGGGCTGGACGTGGGCCGGCTTGTACTCTCAATCTTTCCTCGACGCTGGCGTACCAGCGTGAATAAAGAAGAGGAGCTGCAAAGCTCTGCGTCGAAACTTTTTCGCTTAAAATGCGGATGTAAAGCTGCGCCTGCAAAGGTGCCGATGCACTGCAACGAATTGTAGATGTTGAATAGCTTGAACGCTTTCATGAATGATTTTCGGAATCAAATGACACAAATACTCAGCACTGAGTCACTTGAAGCCGAAACGGACTGTTCTAAAGTTCACCAAGAATATGTGAAATTCCCTGTGTAGTAGCCTGTGATGAGATTTCTCTGAAGTGCATAATGCCTGATTTTGAAGGGCAGGAAGA
Organism: Amblyomma americanum; assembly: GCA_030143305.2. NCBI lineage: Eukaryota > Metazoa > Arthropoda > Arachnida > Ixodida > Ixodidae > Amblyomma > Amblyomma americanum. The sequence continues at coordinate 61,357 of JARKHS020033366.1, forward strand.
GAATAAGCAATCCTTTGCTTGACGCCTGCGCAATGCGCACATAATCAATATTATCTTTGAGTTTCATATCTTATCCTTGCAAAACAACGAAAAACGTCGATGATAGAAGCGTGAATAGTTGGGCAAGTTGGTGCATGTTCACGTGAAAAAAAAAACCAGCGAGAAAAGACACTAGACCAGAGGAAGATGCACACATACTGTCGCCGGACTTTCAACTGAATTTATTATATGTTCCATCACATATTTATAGCCACTACTTGCGCAGGCGCACATACATGCCACATTCAACAAAGTCCGGACGTCATTACTAGCCAGATAAAAAATTCCATTCTTTGTCAGTGAGAATAACAGATGGGTCGCTGATACAAGCACGCTCGTTCTTTTTGATTAAAAACGCTTCTAAGAGCTCGCGCTCGTGCCTGGACTTCCCGCGGCGTATAATGGTAGCATTGTTCAGCAAAGCTGAGCAATTTTGGCACTCCTTGACATGTATGGCCAGGTTGCTCCCTGTACCTAAGCGCAGCGTTCTGCCATGTTCCCTGAGTCACTCGTTCAAACATTGCCCCGTCTGCCCAATGCAAATTTTCCCACACGAAGTAGGGATAGAATATACTACCCCTACAGCACACTTCGTGAACTTTGTTTGCTGCTTAGTTTTGCAGGCAGGTTCTCGCTTGGAGCCGGAGATACGGACGCGAAGGCTGGAAAGCTTTCGGGGGGCTGAAAACACCAAATCCACTCCAAATTTTTGGGAAACTTTTTTCAGTCCATGTGAAATTCCATGGTAGTAGGGAATCACCTCAAAGTTCCTTGTCCTCTCTGTTGGGTGCTCGGTATTGGCAGCAGGCTTCTTCATTTTCTTGCCCAAGGTTTCGGCGACAGTCTGTATGTGTCTTCCTCTGGTCTTGCGTCTTTTCTCGCTGTTTTTTTTTCACGTGTTGATGACAGTTGTTCCAGCACTTTTACTTTTGATGGCCATGCCAGGTGCTCGTTAAAAGTAACGCAGAATAATATGTGCTTCCACACAAACTCGTTGTGACTCAGAGTAATTATGAAATTTCTCAAGAAAATTGTTTTTTTTTCTGTTGGCGTAACCGTCTCCTTAGCTCTGCGCTAAAGGGACTTGATGGGAGGGCAGCACGTTGATTGGGATTATTTACCAGCTCCTGCAGTTGTAACAAGTAACTCCAACCAAAGTTTCGATGGAGGCAAAATTCTAGAGGCCCGTGTGCTGTGCGATGTCAGTGCACGTTAAAGAACCCCAGGTGGTCAAAATTTCCGGAGCCCTTCACTACGGCATCCCTCATAGCCTGAGTCGCTTTGGTACGTTAAACCCCATAAACCATAAACCAATCCAACCAAAGTATAATTTGGGTGTAATTACGTGTCCACGCCATATTACTTATGCGCATCTCGTTCTTTTGCAGTTATTCGGAAATCCTCTATTTCAACCGTCCTTTATTCATACCATATTCCTGCCGTTAAAGCTAAAAGCGCAACGTTGATACCCGAACTCAAACTGGTTCTTAAAGGGCTCCAAATTCAAGCAATGAGAAAACCAACTAACATGAATCTTGATCCACGAAATGACATGGTCAACTTTTGCTACGTTGCGAGAACCACGAGTTTCGCATTCGGCACTTTTCGCGGTCATGCATGGTAGCCATTTTCAGCCCATCCACCGCAACGCAGTGGCTTGTTTGAGTGGGACAAAACTGGATAGCGTTCACAGAACGATCCAGATGTGACCGAAATGTGAGAATAGATAAATTTTAATGTATTTCCGCAATACACAGCGTAGAAAAATGCAAAATAGCTCTTGGGACTCTTTATGTCTTTGGCGCAGTGTTTGCGAGATCCATTGGCCTGTCTGTCTGGAAAATTTTATTAAAGGGGTAGCTGAGACATTTTTCGAAAAAAAAAATGGGTTCCCTGCGGCATTTAATAGTTTTTGCCCGTTGAAAGAGAATACCTCATTCAAAAAGGGCGGAAATTAACGCAAAGAGTTGTTTTTTAGAAGCAAACGCGCCCCATCGCCTCAGAGCGCCGAGCGAACACTGCTGTTGCCCGCGATTGGCCGGGTCCGTCATGACGTCATCCACGGTGATCTCCGGCCAGCACCGCCGCCGGCGTTGTTGCGCAGCGTGCTGCTTCGGCTGGCTTGAGAACTCCGTTTTTTAAATTATGGATAATTCAAGCAATGTTGAATAGTTCGCACTCTCACCATACATGTTCGAGCCACCGATCACGCAGCTTCAGGAAACGACGGAGCCGAGAACGCCGCGGAGTGCGCCGGCAGTAAAAGTCAAGTCGCGACATTTTCACCTGCTGGAAATCTCGACTGATACGTATGTTTTGAGTAGGTGCATGCTCGTGCATACCTTTTGCGTGGGTGCATGTAAAAGTGACAAAGAAAGGAAATCGCGTCGAAACGTTGCTGTGTACTCGCTGCATAAAAGCCGGACAACCAACTTTTTGCAACACCTGTAAACGTGATCGAATTCAAATCGCCGGCATTTTTACACAAGTCGCGCGAGGTAGAGCATTTGTTCATTTATTTATAGTGGTTGCCAAATTACACCTGAAGCCCTTTTATAACTACAAAAGAATGCAAACTGGATGAGTTGAAGTAGCTTCACTGCTGCACTGCAGAGCGAAGAGAACAGACGACGGAGGAAGCTCTCGTGTGCGCTGTTTCTTCAGTCGCAAGTTCGGGCTACGGTTCAACCACGAAACTTTTGCACTTGACCCCGTGCGTTTTTTTGCATGCTGAACACGCTTTTGAACGATAATTACGGCTGCGTTTCGGAGCTCACAGTGTTGCTCATCAAAACTAGTGTGCTGCGAGATATATACGGGGTGTCCCAGCTAAATTTAACCAGCTTTTAAAAATACGCCGAAGCACTCCAAGACGACGCGACCAAATGCATGCTGCTGGATATTGTATGAAGCCCGCCACATTATTTTTTGTATTGCACTTCAATGCGAAATTACTCTAAACTAATTAACTTCGCAAGCAACGGAAATAGGCAAAAAAAGTCAATGAGAAAGTTATAGAACTGTTCGTAAAACTTTCGTTTGAACTGTTTTTAACCATCCATCAATTGCGTATGAGCTTTTTTTTCGCTTCCACGAAATACAAAAATACCACGTGACATGCCCTCTTGCGCGCCGCGATTGCATTGCTCTCAAACGTTCCCTATAGGAACTAACAGACCATTTAGCCTGGTGCGTTGCCCCTTAAAAGGCGACAGGGCAGCGACGCACCAGCTGACTGCGATTTACGCCAGTGGTATGTTTCCCTCGCGGCGCTTGATAATAGCGAGAAGCAGACACAGCCCTTACCGCTTGTGCTCCCGTAATCGCACAGCCAGCGCGTGCGTCGGAGCCTTGTCACCTTTCAAGCAGCAGCACACCTGGCAAGATGAGCTGTTTGTTTGTTGGGCGAAACGTTAGAGAGAACTGAAATGGTGGCGCGCAAGCGGGAATGTCAAGTGGTATTTTTTTCTAGTTCGCGGGCACCTGCAGAGACTGAAAAAAAAGCCGATACGTAATACATGAAGAGTTAAAAATTGTTTAGTGGTACGTTCCGTAGACCGTTCTACAACTTTCTCAGTGGACTTATTCGCCTATCTTCGTTGCTTGCGGAGTTGGGTAATTAATCTCGAGTAATTATGCAGTCAAGTCTAATAAAGCAATAGTGTGAGTTGCTCCATACAATAGCTAGCAACATGAATTTGGTCGCGTCGTCTTAGAGTGCAGGGGCATATTTTTGAACCCTGGATAAATTTAGCTGGAACATTCTGTATAGTTGCTGCTGCTGCGTGTCGAGATAACTTGCAGAATTACTTATGGTAGATATATGCGCACCGCGGTTCGATGACTTTGCCGTTCTGTCTCAAGGACAAATTGGCATGAATTCGGACGCCATTGTCGATCGTCAGCTATGACCAAACGTTCATGAATGCAAATGTTTTCATTGCTCAAGTGTACTAGGTTGATACAATCGTTTTTTTTTTGTTCAATTAGGTGCACTGCATGTGCGGCGTCCTTATGAAAGATTAAGGGTGTTGTTTGTGCGGCCAGGGGGTGCAAGAAATCAAGAAAAAGAAAAAAGGCACACAGTGCGTAATAAGCTCAATGAGTTGGAGACTGTGTGCCTCAGTAAGGCAGTGCTGGAAGTGGCTTTAGCTCAGCATGGATGTGAACCAGCTGAAAAAGGAAAAAAGTAATATAACGAAAAGAGAAATATTGCTGTAATAAACATATTTTGTGCAGGGAGTTTCGGTATGCTGTTTGCTGCCAGTTTGCCTGGTTAACGCGGAAGAGGCTGAAGGAGTACAACCGACGGATTCTACCAAATTGCGTGCTGAGAGCTGTTCGAAAGAAGTACATGCCAAAACTGGTTTATATAGAGGCTTCAAGCATTAGACAGAACGCCCGATCTAGGCAAAGCAAACGGCGCCGGCAGTAGATAGCGTTGCTCACCAAAGCGAGGGCCGCAACGGAGCGAGTAAAACAGGACGGCCGGCCGACTCTTCCGTGAATAGCGTCACTTCCGCCAGTTCTCCATGTTTGCCGTCCCCCCACATGGCGCTTCCGGAAGCGACGAGGGCGGGTCGGCGGCGGGTTTTTGAGAAGCGACAGCGGCTCTTTTTGGGGACAGAATCGAGAACAAATTTACACACGATTCTCAAGGTCACTTCTTCCCAACCACACCGTTTAATGCAATTTGAAAACCGTTCCAGCTTCCCTTTCAAGGTACATTACAGGGAGGAAGTTTAAGGGGCCACCTCTGACAATCACTAGGTGGGCTCCTCATTACAAGAGTCCATTGGCGAGCGCCGCTGCTGGGGCTCAGTCGACCATGAGCCTTATGGCTCGCCAGGTCGAAGTAGCCGACCAAGGCTGCCTCCCAGCCCTCCCGGGTGGGGTTGAGTTTTGGGCCAAGGTTCGGGATTGATTGGAATGCCCACACCATGTGGAAGATGCCCCAAGACTTCTCCGCACAGTGCAGGCGCTTTCCACTCAATTATAACAATTCGGCTACGCAATTCATCCTAAGCCCTGTAAGGACCTTACGAAGGCGGAGGAACACATACTTCTTCGTATTTACACCAAAACGCTACTGTGGCCGACAGTTTTAAAACACTTTGAAATACATTGGTGCCACCTCGCTCTATTACGAGCCCTCAGTACTCGTCCAATACCGTTTTGCACCTGGGGAGTCGCATCATTTCGTGTTGTTCGGAAGCAGTTATTACCCTGAAAATTTTTTTCCTGATCACTTCCCGAAGGCGAGCGATTATCCCACATGCTTGTCGAGAAGCAACATGATTTGATCTCATTAAATGTTATATCTGTGCATTAGACACGTCGGTTTTCAACGTAGGGTATTTCCTACTAGGGCCAGATAGGTATGTAGAAAAGGCGTGCGCTTTCGACAAATGCGCTCATTTAGCCCTGATATACCGCCCGTCGGTGGAGCAGGGCTAACCCACCTCCACCGATGTGGAGGTGCTCCACCGAATGGCGGTGGTATATGAGGGCTGACCGCAGCAAAACGACTGCTTTTTCGCAAATTAACTTTCTGTTCAGTTTTTTCTAGTACTCGAATTTCAAAAAAATAATTTGCCCACAATAACTTTGGAGAGGTCGTCAGCTCTACAAGCCGTGCAGTTAGGAACCAGTGAGATCAAGCCTGTGCGTACCAAATGATTACAATAAGGTGCACCTGAACCTGATCGCCTCCACAGACTAGATTAATACGGGCTAGGCAGTCGTTGAGATCTCATAAACGTTCGAATAGAGCTCTTCAAATAATCGTGAATGTTGGCCTTTGCCATTATATTAGGTATTTTAATGACCGGGGCTACGCTGCAACCTGCTGTAATGTGCGAGGCTAATTTGACCATCCAGGTTGTTCGGAAGAGATATTTTTCTCGATATAAAGCCATTCATCAAACTCTTTAAAAATCCTCTCGTTGCGAAAATTACGTTTTTTTATTATTTGCAGCGTCGAAAGTCGATACGTTTGTCGGTGATTGTAGATATATTTTTACATCGGAATGTCGAGCACCGTCCACGTAGCAGAAATTGATTGCACGACTTAAAAAAATAAGGGAATAATATCGGAGAAATACTCACGTCGCATTGCCCATGGTTCCAGGTTGCGGATTCCACGCACAAGCTTGAGAAGGCCAAGACTGCACTCAACCGACACGTCCGCTTCCAACAGCTTCCGCGTGAAGGAAGACGACGACTGGTCGAGTGCTTTGCCGATCCATTCTTTCAACTGGTCTAAGTACTTCCCACTGGCCTGCTCGGCCGTAGAGGTGGGGGGAGGTGTGGTGGCCTCAGTGTCGCCGAGGCATGGCGTGGCACGCAAGCACAAAAACACCACGAACGCGAAGGACAATTTGGCTAGCAGATGAGGCAACTTTTTCCTGCAAACCATTGCTAAGTCCTAAGCTCAGAAAAAGCGTCGCCTTAAGAAACCAGAAAGTTCAGCTTTCTTCATCAGTGGGGGTGAAACAACTAAACGCCATACTGTGAGGTAAAAGTAAGCATTTCCAGTGATCCCTATATACTGCGTACTACCTTGTCTTCCGGTACCCGAGGCCGAAAAGCGTACTAAAGCCCAGGTGGCACGAGCAGATAAGTAGGTCTCATGCGCGCACCCACGTTGCACTTTTATGAGGTCGCCGACTGGCGAGGCAGTGAATTAGCGCTGCTCCTGCTTATAAAGCCTTTAACCGTGACGTCCGTAAACGGTGCTGTCGTTTCCACGTGCGCCCCCTCCACCAGGAACAGCAAGCGGTCGCTCTTTCTCCCTCGTTTCCTTTGCTCGGTGACCTTCGCCAAAGTTCGGAGGTGGCCGAATACGCTTTTCACTTCGTCGGCGTATCGCGGCCGCCAAACGATTGTCGTTGTACCTGTTTTTGCCTACTAATAGGCTTTACTAATATGCTAATATGCTGTGCGCTACGTCACATTCGCACAGTGACGCTTTTATGTACAGTCACGAGTAAAAAAAATTAGCACAATTCCGTCACCGGAGCCGTGGAAATCGAATCGTGCGGCTGGCCGGGCGCCGTGCTTTGAGGACATACCTGGCACTTTTGTTACTGGCGTGTTCGAAACCTTTGCGCCGAGCGTTGCTCTCTGCCGCTCCTGTGGCACGTCACTAGTGCTAATCTTTCTTACACGCGACTGTGCGCTACATGTGTCCTAGTCCTAGTCGAGTGTCCTAGTCGAGCTTTAGAGTAAACCATTCGCACAAGCCATTTTGGTGCTTAAAATGATGCAAACAGTTAATTTGGTCAGGGCTGATGTTTTGTTGTCTGTGGCGACCACACAGCTGGTGTATTGTGTCATTGCCAAATGCCGGCTCTCAAAAGCTGTAATGCATTTTCACGCGTTGTACGTATGCTCTAGTCGATTACGGTGAAGGGCAAGTCGCCCTTAGTTTTAAAGGAATAAACGCCGTGCTGCGAAAAATAGGAACTTTATGCTCTGAAGGCATTATTTTTCAAAAAGCCACCTATTGACTGTGGTCGTGGCGTACACAACACGCCGGCAGAGCCCTCGCTTTTTTTAACCTTCCGAGCTTAATTAGTAAGTGGACAAAAATATCGAGAAGGAAGTTCCCCTTCGGGGGTTGCTCGAATGAATGATCAGTTGGCGCGCTTACGGATCTGTGCACCTGAAAATTCCCGCGTAGACCGCGGGGAAAATTTCCTCGCCTTTGGTAAGCCACTAGCCCTCAGTTTCGAAATAAAATGTATTGCAGCCTCCTCGAGATGACCTTCAGTGCCCTCAGCGATGGCGTGTATTCTAGAAGAGGACGTATTTGGGCGCTCGGCCGAAGTAAACCACATTGATCGTGGTGTTGCGGATAGTTTAGTGAAAACACGCTCAGGGAACGTTCTTGTACTTGGCGCAAACGTGTACTTCTTTCCTCGACGGAAAAGAAATTGTGGAAAAAGAAAACAGCCCGACTTTTCCTCATGCCATGGTCAGGATGGTTACCTTAATAGCTATAGGGCATTCAGCACCCTCCGCCATCTGTTCCTCCTCGATGCTGACCAGCACCGCACCGCACTTCCTTCATACCTCAAAGCGTGCCTGACCTGCATTCCCTTTAGACAAGTGACTGAACAAGGAAGTTTTTAGCTGCGACATGCTACGACGCTGATGCGGCTGGCTGTGGATAAAGTCGCTCGTAGAGCAATCGCCGTGAAAAAGTAAATCTTCAAGTTTTATCCACGAAGACACAGATCCAGCATGGCTTCTTTCGGTCTGCATAGAAGGCAAACTGCCGTCCTTTAATGAAGTCTATACAAGGCAACCTAGTTCGGCTTCCTGGAGCTATTTTTGTTGAGGGCCGCAACTTCGCAGTGTGCACCAAGAAACCCATGGGCACAACACCGCTTTTGTGTAAACCCCCACTGACTACGTATGTTGCTTGGTGGGCTATCTACAACCTGTCCTTTGCGGAAGATTCGTAAAGTTTTCTCCAGCCGGACATACGGAAACCAGGATGAAGGTCACAGAGGGGAAGAAAAGTAACGGGTGAGCGCCTTGCCAATAACGTCTCTGCTCGTGGGCAGAAATAACGAGCGTGTCCTTGAATGTGGAGCAGCCACCAAGTTTTCCTCTGGCGACCGATCGCACAGCTTATTTTGATATTTAGGTTCTTGGAAGGGGCTTTGCAATGTCGGCGCGCAGGCCTGCGGCGTTTTTATTGAATTCAATTGAAATTTGCCTGGATAAATATGGAGAAATGAGCAGAAACAAAGTTGTTAAGAAAGCTACAAGAATCTCCAATGACCTAGCTTACACATGTTTACAATGGGGATCTCAAAGCTGAAGCACACAGAGACAAGTAGCTACAGCCAAAAACGTTCAACGAAACAAGCCAAAAGTAATATTGCCACTGACGAGCCAAGATGGAGCAGTAGACGTGAAAAAGAGGTGGGAATCAATTAGGTCGGTTGGACGATATCGGGAGCAACTTGGTACGCCTGGCACACCTGTCGTCAACCGACCTCGACTAAAGGTTTTGTGCTCGTTAGACTGTATGGTTTGGTTTATGGGGGTTTAACGTCTGAAAGCGACTCAGGCTATGAGGGACGCCGTAGTGAAGGGCTTCGGAAAATCCGACCGCCAGGAGTTCTTTAACGTGCACTGACATCCCACAGCACACGGGGCCTCTAGTTTATATATATATATATATATATATATATATATATATATATATATATATATATATATATATATATATATATATATATCGAGGGTCTCGGTTCTGGCAGTCTTGATGCCATAGGTAGCATAAGAGTACTCTAGCTAAGTTTCCGCCCTCGCCGTTAGATGACGTTCCACGTCACACTCGCGGTAATACAGGATATGCTACGTCCGCCGCTATGGACTAGGGTGGCGCTTGTGAACACTCTCAAGCTTCGCTTACACTCAATAAACATAAATACCCACGAGAGCAGCAGATTGGACAGCCGTCGCTGTAGCTCAGTTGGAAAGAGCACCGGATGCGATATTCGGAAGTCGTGGGTTCGGATCCCACCGGCGGCATGGTTGTTTTTCTGCTGCTTTATAAGTAATTTTCTTTAAACGATAGATTAATTTAAGTTTTATTATCCCACTGATTAGCACTACACATAAAAAAAATTAAACATTCCCTTATGCACCTCGGTTTCGGTGACTGTTGGCTCCCTTCATAAGTATATGTATATACATGTGTGTGTGTGTGTGTATAGAAAAATTACGAGACACTTTCGCCAATAAAGTGTTGAGAGATAAAAGCTGACCATTCTGTGACAATTTTTACTATGCCGTGACGACAGCCGGTGGATGTGACGTCCCATCGTTCCCGTTGCTATATCGACGTCCGCGCTATTTCGACGCAATTTTGACATTTTTGCCTATAATTAATTAATTCTTCTACAGTCATCAAACTTGGACCCTAGGTTTATTTTTCCTTCTCTATGTGAAGCAGGCATTCTTTTTCTGCTATCTTTTTTAGTTCCCGAGTTAAACGTGTGACACTCTTTGCGAACGGACGACAGTATGAGCCATTAAAGGCTTTCTCCTTAAAACGCTTGCTTGGACTCGTTTAGCGGTATATAAACAAAACTGGCGAAAACGTGAGAAGAAACAATTTTAATGGATCTTTATTGAGCGGGACCAGCCTTCTTCGTGGCGGAAGTGAATTTAGAGACCGAGTTGTTAGTTTATATACAATTACATTTTTTCACTTTCTTGAAGGTTACAGAAAAAGGACGCCCACTTTCAAGGTTAATGCTGATCGGTTTGATTTGCCTTATCTCATTAATCTCGCAGAAAAGTAAAATGAAACCAAATCAATATTTGTCCTGCGGTGTGCTTTATAAGTTTTCGGGCTTCAAATGCAAGTCGGCAGCTATAAATCACCCATATACCCGGACAGAGTACAGAAGCATTTCCAACAAGCAAGAAAGGAATTTGAACAACATATTAGCTGATGCGTACGCAATATCAGTCCTGACACGAACTATGTCAATGTACTTTGCAGCAGAATCATAAGAAAAAACTCATTACTGCTTGGGCGATTGAATGACTTATTTGATGGTTATTTAGACGGGCGAATTCAGATTATTACATTTTGTAGTCATTGCAACATTTTTGCAATACTATAACATTTTTGTGTGCAGTACTGCAGTTAGTTTTGCACTTTGGATTTTTCAGCGCCCGATCTACTCTTTGTAGTGTTCGGCAACTAGTGAGCTTGTCTTTCACAAGGCCGTCATTTACGGGTGTTCTATATCTATCTATTTTTTCCTTATCTGCAAAGGCGACTGATTGTACCACTGCTGACGTTGTTCCAACGCTTATGACGCTTATCTCCTTGTCAACAGAGGTGTGCTTCTAAAATATACTAACACTGTGCGAGCGCTGTACTATATTTAAGTTCGCGTTTCTTGGTACTTTCCAACAAAGAAACATGATGAAACAACTGAGAAAGTTCACCAGTAGCAAGAAGGCGTCCTTTGCACATGAGGTGCTTTTTGTTCTCTTGAGAATGCTGCTTGCGTTCGTGAGAAGATATAGGCAAAAGGAATCGAACTGCGGTTTCGAAACGTCTTTTTGTGATGACATCGCTGGAAAAATGCAAATTTTTCTTTCTAGCTTATGAAATAGCGCATAGCAGCTAGTTCGTTTCAAATTTAAATGATATTTCTGTAATTCTCTCTATATTAGCGTCCGACCAAAATGAATTACATGGCAATACCGAAACCCTCGTTGAAATGGGCAGCGTCTGGTGTTGTCGGGCCAAGCTACTCTGCTTGGCATTGTTTGCCTTGTTTTTTTCTTTTTAAACTCTACCCTCTTATGCCATGAGAAGATGCTTTTGCCACCTAACATGCGGAAAAAATGCAAGAAATTGAAAATTCATGGCACTAATACTATTTCCACGACACTTACAAGAAGAAGTCGCATCTGTTTAATCAAATGGAGAAACCTTCAAGTTCGCCAGTCTATAATTTCAGGGTCCTTTCCTGGATAGGCTTTTTGGAACCAGCGACTGTACGGAAGTTTTTTTTCTCTCTTGCATCTGAGATGACCGCCTTCAAAGACTCATTTGTTGTATGCTAGGACGTTTGGCAGCTTTGGATGCGAATGTGAGCCCAACACAATTCGGCGCACATTGTTATGACGCCGCGGCTCTGATTTCAGGGCATAAAAAAAATTTGTCGAGTTATTTCACGATTCTGTACCTTTAATAGAGTGCGCATACTGAGTTTGCTGCTACGTTCTATTCATTTTATCTCCCTGGCCCACTTTCTGCTGCAGCGTTGTAGGATGTCAACATCAGTATTACAGTTGGCGTCAGCACCAGAAAATTTTTTTGCTGCTCTAGTCATTCAGACGTTATTAGTTTCTTGTTGTGCATGGTTTATCTAAGTTTGGTTTTAGCGGTGAATGGAGCCTCCAAGGAGCATATTTCATTCGAGGTTTTAAAGATTACCAATATAGTTACTAACGACCACGTAAGTTTATGGGATGTGTGTTTTCTCAAAAGGAAGTATTGTTGTGCTACCTTGCAAAACAGCCGCTTGTTAATATCGTAAGCTAATGGAGCATGCCCAATCCCACACACCTTCAGATATTTCGGGCGGTTGGCATATGATAATTCTTGAAATCAATTTTTTTTTCTTCGTGCACCCGCTTCCCGAAAATTTTTGTGGCCGATTGTAGATAGTCCATTTTGATTTAAGCCCTTATTTGTGTGGGGTCATCCTCGGGTTGTGCGGTTACTGCATTGGGCGTGGAATGCTTTTAGATAGAGTTCTGTGCATACTGTCCAACATCGTCCCGAAGATGCGGCCAAGTTAACGTGGAAACCAGTGCCGAAACTGTCGCTGAAACTGGCGGCCTCTAATTCTGAATTTTCCATCCAAGCGGTACCCAACACAAGAAAGAGGCAGAATCTCAGCGCCCCGGGCTAAGAACGCTTCGTGTGTTGCTAATATGAGAGGCGTCACCTGACGACGTCAGACAGCACCACTTGCTGGAGTTTAAATTGGCATGCAAGCCACAGATCGCGCCACTGCAAGTGAGGTGGTAGTCGCTGCGTGAAATGAGGGGTGTGCAACTCACCGCTCTGGCGCAAACCGGATGGGCATAATGTCTTCACTTAATGCCAATAAGGACATGAGTCTTCAGTTTGTGCCTGAGAGCGAAAAACAAGCACAAAAGAAACGGGTCCTTTGTTTTGCGCTCCCACATTTTTGGAGGCTCTACACTCTAAACACGGTAACCTTTGGGTAACCTTTGTAAAGGTGCACATTTTCACATTGAAGTATACCTATAATTCAAAGGTTACACAATGTAACCTTTCCACTTTTAACCTTTGTAAAAGTTACAAATGGTAAAGGTTACTTTTTTATGCATAGGTTACGCAACTTTTTAGCGCTGTAACCTTTACAAAGGTATACATCATTGAGTTAGGCATAAGTTACATGCTACAAAATGTGTAACCTTTGTGCGCCACAATGGCTGGCCTAAAAATGGCAAAAATATCCTTGTAACTTGCTGAAGGTAATGAAATACAAAGCTCTGCTGTATTTCGATGTGAATGGAACCAAAATTCGCCAAACGAGAGAATAGTTGCGAAAAGAGAAAAATGATAAACAGCGGTATATGACAGTCAAATTTTTCATTGACTTCAACATCTTCAAGACTAGAGGTTATACAAAACAACAAAACTTCCCAAATATGTCTACATTATAGAAAACTAAGGAGTGTAACAGATGCAGGTATGTTGAAGGTACCATTTTTGCAAACTTTTCGCAAAAAAATATCTCAATAAATGAGCATGCAAGGCACTGAAACCAGGGCCCATATTACACTATTACTGTTGCCATGCCAAACAGAACCACGTTGAACAAGCAACTCAATAAAGCATGCTCAGATCAAGTCTCTCTTCGAAAAGAGCTAGTCAACAGCATATCCCTCTTATTGAAATTAAAATAAAAAATATGCACTGCAATTGTAGTACAAAAACGAACAAAATAAAAGCCCAATTGTCCAAGACGAAGTGCCAAGTCAACTTGACATTGTGTAAGGGATACAACAGACATAATATAGATGGTAAAAATATCATAGAAGGCAATATTGTGATCACATATTTTATCACACTTCTTAAAAGAAAGATTAAAATGACTACAATAAGAATTCAAAAAAAGAGATACAAGCAGTGCAGATAACATGAATTGTTCACAGACGTACATGTACCTAAGAGCATTCAGAGGTGCGTAACATCGGCGAGTTCCTTCATGAATTCCTTCATGAAAACAAAATCCCTTCATGACTCCTCCAGTCCATTTATTAACAAAGAAGCACAATGACATGACCAATAACTCGTAACAATTTACAGTGCTATAAGCCTGACAACACTCGCATAAGTACATGAACTTGTGTACTGCAGTTTTTAAAAAAAAACTCGCTGAATTTAGCTATAGAAAACATACTTCGACATATTAGAAAGTGAAAAATTGAAAAACATTTCTTTCCAGAAAATTAGAACAAATTCTTCTTCACGAGCATGGAAAGGCTCTTAAGTCGGTTCGTCAGTAGTCCACGTGGCACTACAGTGTCTGGCAGGGCAATCTTCTGCAGTAGGACGAGTATGGCGGAATATTCCGGTGAATAGACGAGGTTTTTTGTAATATGTCACCAGGCAGAAGATGAGGGCATGCTCTAGGTTGCCGCTGCTGATCGAGATTACTTCTTTACTACTTCCAGCGTAAACGCAAGTGTGTTCAGCACAGGTATATACATGAGGTGCAGTCACTTGCAACTTCAGGCAGTGAGATCTGTGGAATGTTAAATTAGAGCCAGTGAGCAACCATTTATACTTAAAGCATGTCTGATATTCTCACCAGAGTGAAACATGGTACACAAAGAACACGAGATTTTTCAAGAGGATTTGATCATATTAAAAAAAATTTCATCATGAAAAGCCAGGATGCCAAAGAAACTGTTAGATGAATGAATAAGAAATATTTCACAAACCTCGTTGATGAATGCGTGCTTGGAATGGCCTTGTAAATGCTTTTCAATGGCAAGAAATGTGCATCTGCGTCCTTCTTTGGAAGAAAATACTTGAGCTTCTGCTTTGAGTTTTTCTTCTATACCTGCAATGCTCTTCTTAAATCGGAGTTCCACTTCAATGCACAGCTGGAAAAAAAGTCGTTAGGAGGAAGTGTAAATAAGTCTATTAAAGCAAGCATTCTTGAAGAAAAGTTCAAAAAATTGAAAGCAGTTGTCAGTGTTATTAACAGAAATAAAATTTCTTTTTCCTCATGCAAGTAAATGTGAGTGCAATTTAATTGGGTTTTCAACAAATTGACTAATGTTTTGACACATCGCAAGAGCTCCTTTCTTCACAAATCGTAATTTTTGTTTAATAAGCTGCCTGCTATTTACTGCAGCAGGGTATATGGCAATACTCAGTTCTTATATTCTTGCAATGTTCACTTACAATATTTTGTAGCAAGAATTACTGGGGCAGGGGATCATCATGCCATTTACAACAGTCCTCGTATATGTTATTTCAAGCAGGCCTCGTATTCTTTCTGCGTCAAGTGCCACTGTAGACAGGTCAACAGATCTCAAGGCCTAAAACACGTCACAATAAGAAGCAAATATGAGTTACATGTGTTTAATTATATTGCATCAGAATTGTGTATTAGAGCTAACCTCTAGCTTGGCAACAGCATTATCTTTTGTGACCGTTGGAGCAGGCATAGAATCGGTAGCAAGTGCTGCATTTTTCATCCTCCTGTGCTTCTGCACTTTCTGGGCTACTGACAGCCTCCTTATGAATGGGGTCTAAAAATTATAAAGACACATTTTCCTTACTGCAGTGGTGTCGACAACCTTGAGGGTCATGCATTTTTAGCACCTGAATAAACTTGAAAGTAGCCTATACATATCAGTATATAGACCATTGATGTTGATTAGCTAATGAAGGGAAAATTTTATGCGGTACTAACTGGTTGACAATATATAAATGTTGGGACTAATATCATTAACTCTGTGTTGAATACAGGAGGATTAATATACGTAAGTAAATACAGAGCATAGCAGACAGCCTCACATCTGCCAACTGGAATCAAAGACAGCACCTCCTTTGACATCAAGAGCCTATGAGGCGCACCTAAATTGTGAAGGCGTATTAGTACATGAAATGACAATATAAACAGTGGATCTCATTAAGAAGCAGCATTACCTTGCTTTACAAATCAGCTACGCCAAAGTGTATTACATAAGCACGAGTCTTTCTATCCAAAAGTTGGCTGTCAGCTAGGCTTTTGCTCATTCCACAAAAGTAGTGGATATTTTGGGGCAACTGCATCACCAAGGGCTTTGTACTTTGAGCGCCTTTCACCTTTGTTCCCACTATTAATGAAATTATGCTCACTAGAACGAAAATACTGCGACTGTTTTGAGCAACGAGACACTTCTTTCTAGCCTTTGCCATAGGAAACAGCCAATGTTACAGTTATGCAATATCGGCATGGGCCACTTATATAAACAAATTTTAAGATTTAGGCTCAGGGTAAATTATACCTGCTGACAACATGGGTTAGGTTTTTCAGCATTGAATAGAGGGACAGCAAAAAGTGAAAAAGAAATATTGCATGATTGCTTTCCCAGACATTGTAACTTGCTTAGCTCAGCATTTTGAAACCAGTTGTGGATTCAAAATCGCTCACTTTCTCTGTAAATTTTCTACCATATGTCCTAATTTGTGACTTCTTACAGCGCAGTAGTGCATTTTCAACCCTGTATTAAGTTTTGCGGTCCCTTTATAATTCAGAAAAATGTTTAATCGACTACTTTTGAAAATCCTAGAAATATTAGTCAAAATAAAAAAAAACTATTTTAGGAACACATTCTGAGCCGCGGTGAGTACAACATGCTGTATCCTTTCTTCAAACTCCATTTATTTCCAGTTACTTCAAATTTGCTAGTTAACTAATGAAGCAACCAAATAGGGTGGTTGGTGCCAATAGGGAGATTGTGAGAAAAAAAAACATTTTAATACGCTATCGCAAAGTTACCTATCACACAAAACCTAAACTGAACACGACAAATGTACAGAAAAATAGGTCGAAATGCAGTGCCTGCTGATGCCTGGTTGCAGTGACTATAGCACTACATTTCATCTACTCAGTTGGATTATATCATGCATCTTCTTTTGCTGGTTCGCACAAAAGTAAGAGCCACGTAGTTAGCTATGAGTGTCGTATTCTTTGCACTAAGTAGCAAAGCAAAAGAATACACATGACATTTCAAAAAAGCAAATATTGTTCGGATGGATGCCATTGTTATTGTAACACGCAATAACGGGCGTCACGTTCCCGCCGAGCTTATTGTTCATTAAATTAGTGTTCCGTTCCTTCGAAAACTTATGTGACACCACTACTGACTCCTCCGATATACGCTAATTATTGAGGCTCAGTTATTGCGTATGTGACCGGAGGAACGTTTCGAGAATAAATTATACTCGCCAAGAGTGAGAGTTCGTACCAAAAATTAGCTTTATTATTAAAGAAATTTGCTTCTTATCATTTACCCGAACACAGCTGTCACGACGCAGCTGGCATACGTCGTGGTAAGGCGGGAGGAGGGCCGCCGAAGGGGAGCAGGGGAACGCGCCGACAAAAGGGAGAGGCTCTCAGGGCGGCGTAGCGCGCGAGTGTCGGGAGCCTCGGCCTAAGCGAGGGGGAATGGTCCGATCAGACGCATGTGTCGTAAATGGTTTTTCTTCCGCTCGTTGTGGCATGTTTCTAGTTAGCCACGGCAGCTTGCAGCGAGCCGCGTGTTCGATATTTTGTGCTTTTCTTTTGTGTTGCAAGGCGTGTGTTTTATATTGTGTGCTTTTTTTGTGTTGTGATATGTTGCTTCCGAAATGTGGCGGAAATGTCACCTATTGGCTGAGGGTGTAGTTTTGGCGGGAGGACAAGGAGATGTGCACGCGCTAAGGAGAGCGCGGGGGGTTGGTTGGTGGCAGCCAGACAGATCGGTCGTGTGCGGCCGGTGGTGGTCCCGGGGTCGCAGAGTTGGAGAAGCGAGTTGCTTGAGCGGCGGCCGGGCGGGTTGGCCGTGTGGTGGCCGACGGTGGTCCGGAGTCGCGAGAGTGTTGGAGTTTTGTCTTTTTTTTAGTTAAAGTGGAGAGGCCGAAATCTGTCGGCATATGTAAACAAGTTGTAAATATTGTAATAAATAAGTAATTTTGAGGAAAGCCTTTCCAAGTGCCAACGTCGGAAGACCTGCACGCCAGTCTCAAACACACCAGTCGCGAAGTACGTCCCCCGGGTCACTCACGAGACCCGCCCTCTACCACTCCACGTTAACATCTGGATGCAACAACATCGCACAAGAGAGAGAGAGAGGGAAAATCAATATTCGTGACTGGCGCAGCCGACAGGATTAAGGGACCGCTGCTTTGCGACGGGAACGAGGAAGACAGAGGCAACGCAAGTTCAGAAGACGTCGAGCTAGTCAGCTCACCAGCAACGTTTGCCCTTGGGTGGCGAAGAAGAGTGGAAAAACGAACAGCAAGAACGCCAGCACAAGAACAAGAAACAGCAGACGTATCTTCACCGATCACCGCAGCTTCGACACCGATGTAGGTGTGGAGAACAATCGTGGACCCGAACAGAGCAAGGGAGGACGGACTCAATTGCAGCGGGACTTGACAGAGTGGCGGCGATTCGTGCCAGGAATGGTGGCATGTTAAAACGAAAGTGATTGTGAGAGAACTCTGGAACTTGGCCTGATTGACGATCTTTGAAGACAAGACGGCGAAAGAAAACGGTGAGCGAACAGTGCTGCTCTCAGATTTTGTTGCTTTATGCTCACGAGGGGAAAGAGTAAGCTACTAGACAGTTTTAGCTGTGCGTACGCAAGTGCTAGCGTACCCAAAGAGCTACGGCGCTGCGTGCGTTACGCTGTCCGCTCCGAAGTATAGTTTTAGCTGACCGTGCCGTAGCGTCCCTCAGGCGCACGTGGCGCCATCTAGTGACAAGAAGTCAAACCACAAAAACGCTCGGTTGAAGAAAATTTCATCCGTGATTACTGATAACTACTGTGAGTGCATTGGGAGCCTTTTTTGTTCCAAGAAGAAAAACTATGCAAACCGAAGAAAATGCAAGATCTGGCTAAAGGTTAGAAAACTGCTTCGCCAGATGTCGTTGCTACGAGGAAAACACACTGAATATAGTTAGGCCTAGGAGCTTGAAGATCGCCAAATTATCTGAAAAACAGGGGCTAGTTATCGCTTATACCACTACGTGTGGGCAAGATTAGGCGAAATAAAAGCGAACCGCTACCATTTGAGCGAGCTATTGCGTCGAAGAATCCAGCGGCGACATGTATTTATTCCGAAGCGGGCGAGCAGGGCGCCGCCATCTTGTCAAAGTTAGCGTACGCAAGCCACGCAAGCGCCGCAACGCAAACTCCGCTGGCTACCGTACGCAAGGCTACCGTACGCAAGACGCAAGGCTTGCGCTTGCGTTCTGCGCATGCGCACTACCGTCCCCGCAAACTCCTCGCGTACGCTAACTCTTTGCGTACGCACAGCTAAAACTGTCTACTGTCACTAGAGATGGATGATAGCACGACTGGGGGAGTGAGCGAGGCAAGCACGCAAAGGGGCGAACCTGTACCCAATATGAAAATCGAAATGGCCAAGCAGAAGCAACCCCTGAGCACGGAGCATGAGAGCAGCGATGTTCGAGGCTCGCCTCGGTGGACTGTTCTTGATTTTCTGTTTATTTTCATGCATGTTTCATGTATACTCTGCTTTCACTTTAAATATGCGATCCTGTGGCGTACAGTGTGGTGTGTAGCAGTGTATCTTGCTTTCATGTACTTGCATGCCTGTATTCTTTTTCGGAGTGAATCTCGAGGGGAAGATTTAGTGTATTCTCGCACTCGAGAGAGGTGTGGCGTCCTGAGCCAGCCTAGGGGGAAAGCTTGTTTTTTTTTTCGAACTTGCAAAAAAAAAATGGGGGGGAAAGATGGAGAAGAAGAGGGGAGGTGTCACGACGCAGCTGGCGTACGTCGTGGTAAGGCGGGAGGAGGGCCGCCGAAGGGGAGCAGGGGAACGCGCCGACAAAAGGGAGAGGCTCTCAGGGCGGCGTCGCGCGCGAGTGTCGGGAGCCTCGGCCTAAGCGAGGGGGAATGGTCCGATCAGACGCATGTGTCGTAAAGGGTTTCTCTCCGCTCGTTGTGGCATGTTTCTAGTTAGCCACGGCAGCTTGCAGCGAGCCGCGTGTTCGATATTTTGTGCTTTTCTTTTGTGTTGCAAGGCGTGTGTTTTATATTGTGTGCTTTTTTTTGTGTTGTGATATGTTGCTTCAGAAATGTGGCGGGAAAGTCACCTATTGGCTGAGGGTGTAGTTTTGGCGGGAGGACAAGGAGATGTGCGCGCGCTAAGGAGAGCGCGGGGGGTTGGTTGGTGGCAGTTGGACAGATCGGTCGTGTGCGGCCGGTGGTGGTCCCGGGGTCGCAGAGTTGGAGAAGCGAGTTGCTTGAGCGGCGGCCGGGCGGGTTGGCCGTGTGGTGGCCGACGGTGGTCCGGAGTCGCGAGAGTGTTGGAGTTTTGTCTTTTTTTTAGTTAAAGTGAAGAGGCCGAAATCTGTTGGCATATGTAAATAAGTTGTAAATATTGTAATAAATAAGTAATTTTGAGGAAAGCCTTTCCAAGTGCCAACGTCGGAAGACCTGCACGCCTGTCTCAAACTTACCAGTCGCGAACTACGTCCCCCGGGTCAGTCACCAGACCCGCCCTCTACCACTCCACGTTAACATCTGGATGCAACAACATCGCACAAGAGAGAGAGGGAAAATCAATATTCGTGACTACAGCCATCCAACTACAGTACCGAGCTTAACAGGTTTCTCAAAGGCCTAGTTACTGAGGTAAAAAATTAATCCATTATTATTATTGCCTTCAACGTGCCGATTTGTCAAATTCCCTTATCTTTCAGTACTTTTTTGTGTTCCAAATGTTTTTCAAGGATATATTGAAAGTGTTTGCTGAAACATTCGGTATATCAGCAAGGTGCACAACATTCAACGAAAAACAGACGAAAAACTTACTCCAGGAACAATGCCAGTTCCACGCGAAGCTGCCGTGACAGCTTTTTTTGTGACCTGTCCGAAAGAGCTTTCCCTCGCATGATTGGTTGAACACACTCGGAGAATTCTGGCATGCTTGCAAGGAGCCAGTTTCCGAATTCCTAAAAGGAAACAAACTAAGGTTTATTCAATGAAAACCTGCAATAACACACACAAGTTCTTTTTTGCTTTCAGTAAGCAACATCAGGAATAAAACATTCCAAAACCACCGGCATTATAACAAAGGTGACTCATAATGACATTTTGTAATAGCATACAAATAGTCATCTCTTGCATAAGTATACAATGGCTAGGGATACAAAAGGAGTTCAGGTTTGATGACAACATTATGTGGTGTCTTCATAAGTAAAAATGCATTCACTCGCTGTGAATAACTCACTTTTGCCAAGACCAGAAGAGTGGTGAAAATCTTTCCTTCCCAAGGTAGAATTGTTTCTACTTCACCAAACATTGCAGGGTGATTTTGTTCAAACACAAGCACATCAGAAATTCAGATCCTGACACCAGAGACAAAGGCTGAACGCATGGACATAGCTGTTTGGCCTATACAGCAGCAGGATGCAGTCCACAAGGCAAAAACGCAGAAAACACAGAGGCCGACCACCTGTGGTGGAACCGAGAGCGTACCGAGTGTGCTCGCTCAAATTTTGCCAGCTGATGCGCCCCAATCTTACCACAACACTTACGCTAATTCGCCGAAGAAAATGTATGCGCTGCTGGCTGCGTTTCGCTTTTAGCTCTTGTGTATTCGAACGGTTGTGTTAGAAATATACGCAGACGGATTGTGAAATGATGCCAAATTTCGAAGCGCTTCTCCAGGGTTCGCAATGAGGTTTCGAATGTCGATCAGCGCTCGGTAACGCGAAGCTGAACATCTGCGAAGCAGCTTCGGTTTAACTGACGGCGTGTACTCTCGCTGATAACTGACACTACTTGGTTCGGCCCAAGCTTGCCACAGAGTAGACGTGCCTCTTTTAGAGGCCAAAGACATACGATGCTGGTTGTTTTCTGCTCGCAGCTTTTCTCTTTGCAGTTTTGTTTTAGGCACAAAGTAGAAGGATGGCGGGTTCCTTAGTATACTGTTAACGTTCAATTAAACAATGAAAGCAGATCTCTCTGGGTCTTAAAACGTCTACTTGTGGGGGTTGACTGGGGGAGATAAGTACGTTCTCCCCACTCAGTCGCGGCTGACACGGTTCAAAGCCGCCTGGACCCCACCCCGTGATCACGTACGCTACCGAGCGCTCGCCGACCACAGCGGGCCTTACTCTGAGGGAACAAAGGAACGACACATTGGCTGCCACAAACAGGCATTTATTGCTACAGCCACAATAACGCCAGCTAGCAACAAGGTACGCTAATGAATCGAGTTCGTCCGACTCACCAGCAAAGTTCCGAGCGAAATTTCGCCCGCGCTAGGGCATGGGATATATACTCCGAAGGCCGGACGGGACGAGTACGGGAGCCTGTCTCCCCGTCGCTTCCTCGCCCCGCCGGCGAAGAGCGGAGCCGCGAGCGACACGTACGCTCGCGCCGACGATACCAGCTGAAGCGCCCCATGCCCCCTCTCCCGCGCGCGGGCTTTGGCAGTTTCCCCCGAAACGATGCTGGCGCCCTCTCTTGCCAGTTCATGTAACTGACAAGGGAATGCGTTCATCCTCGAGGTGAGACTGCCGCTGCACGGTGCCTCGCGGGAAAGCAAACACAGGGGGCTGCAGGGCAGGTCCCCACATCCCCCCAACCTTAAATAGACCCACGCGCCTGAAAGTACATGCTATGGAGCAGTCTCCTGGTCTTCATGTCCTTGGGGCACGTCTTGCAGCGGAGGTTACGCCGACAGCGTCCACGCAGACTTCCGCGGTGTTCCGAAGGCGGCGTGAAGGTCTCCGCTGGGACGACTCGCATGGACCGCGGACTACCGTGTCCGCAGGCCCGCGAATAGAAGGCCGGTGGGAAAACTGCAGGCCAGGATTCTACAGTAGTCACCAGGGCAGCAGCAGCCGGAGGTGACTGCTGACTGATCTCTCCACAGCTGCCCCGGATGGATGCGGCGAACAGGATACAGGCCGCTCCGTCGCAGCAGGTGGCAGCGAGACGATGTGCACCGGACAGCAAGCCTGGGTGGCTCCACCGGATCTGCAAAATTGCCGAAACGCTCTCGGCGTCCCTTTAACGTAGGTCACGGGAGGGGAAACGGAATCCGCAAGGGCCTCGTGGCACAATGCCTAACTCGCTAGCAAAACGTGTCGGCGGCTATGCAAACGCAATGTTCGAGTGAACAAAGCCCGTTCTTGAGTTTAACGAGACTGCTCCGTTCGTGCGAGGTTACAAAAAAAACGGGCGGGCAGAGAAGTGCGCCCCTCTCAACGACACGGTCCGGTGGTCGTCTCTCTTCTAACATGGTGGAGGCAGCTCCGAAAAGCCTCAGGCCTAACTACCACTCCGACAACGACCGTGAACACAACAAAGACCCGAAACGGGTTAAGTGCGCGCAGCCGCGAGGAGACGTCAGCTTTGTGGGGTGGTCCTACCCCGCTCACTGCACAAAGCAGCTTCTGAGCGGTCGGCGCCCACCGTATCGGACGGTGTCGGAGCGCCCGGTGCCGAGCTGCAATACCAGCGAGCTCGTAGCGGCACCCGTGGCCCCAGGCTACCCGGCTCCCGGAGTCGCGACTCCCAGAGTCGAAGAGACAGTAGATAAAATATATACAGAAACTTGGACCACCCACGCGGCTTCAGTACTCACTCGCTTCGGGCTCGGCGACTCCGCGGGCGCTAGGCCTCGCGCTCCCTCGATGCGGACCAAGTGATTCTCGCGAAAAAATTCCAGGAAAAAATGTGCTGAGCATGTCGAAAAGTTCAAACATGCTGCAGCGCAATACACCTCGCACTAATGAAAGCATGCCGCAGGTCCTAGCGATCAAAATTCACTCTAGGCCTAGCACTTGTCAAGTCCGGAAAAAGAGCGTTCCTCGAACCGAACCGACAGTCGTCCAATGTTCCAAGAGCAGGCCCCACGATGGACGCCAGATGTGGGGGTTGACTGGGGGAGATAAGTACGTTCTCCCCACTCAATCGCGGCTGACACGGTTCAAAGCCGCCCGGACCCCCCCCCCCCCCGTGATCACGTACGCTACCGAGCGCTCGCCGACCACGGCGGGCCTTGCTCTGAGGGACCAAAGGAACGACACATTGGCTACCACAAACAGGCATTTATTTCTACAGCAACAATAACGCCAGCTAGCAACTACGCTAATGAATCGAGTTCGTCCGACTCACCAGCAAGGTTCCGAGGGAATGTTCGCCCACGCTAGGGCAAGGGATATATACTCCGAAGGCCGGACGGGACGAGTACGGGAGCCTGTCTCCCCGTCGCTTCCTCGCCCCGCCGGCGAAGAGTGGAGCCGCGAGCGACACGTCCGCTCGCGCCGACGATCCCAGCCGAAGCGCCCCATGCCCCCTCTCCCGCGCACGGGCTTTGGCAGTCTCCCTCGCAGCGATGCTGGCGCCCACTCTTGCCAGTTAATGTAACTGACAAGAGAATGCGTTCATCCTCGAGGTGAGACTGCCGCTGCACGGTGCCTCGCGGGAAAGCAAACACAGGGGGCTGCAGGGCAGGTCCCCACACACTATAATGCAGAAATATGCCGGTTTCTTTTAACGATATCACGAGCCTACTTAGTGTTTCTTGTTGCTTTTCTTACAATGAAATTAAGAACAGGTGACTACATACCTTCGGCTCAGTAAATTCTGATTAAAACTCAGAACGTGCTTAATGTGCCTAACTTGAAATTGTGCCGAAACGTACGAGACGTGAGAGTTTGCCCACGTTGACAGTTCTGGAGACTCATCTAGGTCTCTCGAACTCGTCTGGATGAATGGTTCACGAGCCAACAAGCCAACACTAGTGCTTTCAGTAA
Source organism: Amblyomma americanum (assembly GCA_030143305.2). NCBI lineage: Eukaryota > Metazoa > Arthropoda > Arachnida > Ixodida > Ixodidae > Amblyomma > Amblyomma americanum. The sequence goes on from JARKHS020033366.1 coordinate 85,992, forward strand.
ATGATATTATATTGTAACGAAACGTTCGTTCATGACGGCACGGCGGCTCCGCCGCATCGAGGAAGTGAGCCGATGGATGGCATTAGCTAACTTAATTTATTAACGATGAGGCCGAACATTAGTTAAATTGAACGAACTGATATAGATCATACAACAAAGCAGTCAGTCATTGTATGCAACATCTTCCGAGCAGAGGTCCCTCGGACGGTCGCCATTCCTCTTCCACTTTGCGCCAAAACCCCTCTGAAATACGATTGCCCAGGATTTCAGGGACCATTTTGGTGACCAATCGGTAATGCGCTTGTCGTAGCCAATGAGAAGGATTTCTTTAAAAGCGAAGAACTATTAGCACGCCGGTGCCCACGAGATTCTTTACTCTCGAGCACCGCATAAATTCCAGGAAGACGCGGCGCATTTTCGCTTGATACACAAACACACAAAAACGGCAACCGAAACCCAACGAAAGCAAACACAATCGGTACAGCACGCAACGCTCCGTCCGCGCTTCCAGCCGTCGCCACCCGTTTCAGGGACATTCGGTCTGTCACGTGGTGCGCTGTCCAGAGCCATAAATTACCGCGCCCGCAAACCCCCAGGTGACCGTGTAATAAAAGACTCGTTTGGCGGCTGGGACGACAACTTGTGACTCGCTCGTCTGCAGCCGGTTAACCGTTTTTCTCGTAAACCTTGAATTTGCAGAGAGATGTGGAGTAATGCTGGGATAACTCTGCTACCGCTATCAATTAAACAGCCAAGCATGCGGTTTCGTTTCGAATTGTAGTACAGAGATTTAAAGGCAGAGTGCGGTCAGGGTTAGGAAGAGACGTCCCTCATGCCTTTGACGGATCACCACTTATTTCGTGGTCGTTGCATACTGTGCCTTGCGCAGTGGAGTGGAAAAACGTTTATTCTCGATAAGAGAAAGGGGAGGGGGGATATTGTGCGTGAGAGCCCCTGGGGTCCTGCACTGAGGACACCACATTCCTGTATACAAGAAGGTGATGTCCTCAGTGCAGTACCCAGCGGCTCTAACGCATAAGTCAAGTACACTAGCTAACCCATTGCGTAAAACATGGACTACGCCTGCATATGTTCTGTCAACAGCCGCACAAATATTGTAACCCGAGGCGGAATGAAGCTCCAAGAGCGTGCAATACAGAGATTAATAAACAAGTTCTAGAAGTCTCGTTTAATATCGTACCGTTGCCCCACTCTGCTAGCGTCCACTTTGATGAATACAAAAAAAACATGCCTTATATCAAGCACACATGCACATAAAAGCCCGCATCAGCGAACAAGGGAAAACGGTTTCACAAAGAACAAGAACTTGTGGGCAGAAATTACAAATATGTTTCTTGAGCCCACTAACCTTGGAAACTACTAGGCTGCGGAATATGCTGCGGCAGTTCAGCAACTCCACTGTCTTGCTCGGGGCCACCTAGGTAAAATACGAAGTTAAACGCGCGACAGAATCATTTGGCAAGAAAACGAAATTCACACCTCTGTACCGCACTGAATCCTCAGCAGAACATGTTGCATAAAGTTTGGTGGCGCCACACTTTCAATATAATTTTTATGTGCCCAGTTGTACCGAAAAAATATTGTGGCGTACCAATCAATCGATAATCAGTGAAACGATGTGCAAAGTTCCAGCATTCAGACTCAAAACAAAAGTACCACCGTGCGTTTCAGGCGTGCTCTTTTGTAGGTATGCTATAATGCGCACACACATGCAAACGAGCAAGAATTAGCGCTGGATTACCCCCGTATTATTGCACCTAATGACGCCAAAGACATGCTGCAACAATAATCTGAAACCAATATTCTGGATAACCGAACTTATTGACAGGAAACCTCGCGCAATAGGTGACTAAGGCACTCAAACTACTTAACCTGATTTCGCTTCGAACTGAACTCAACGAGCCTTACAAATGAAGCTGCTCTGGCAAACGGAGAAAATACGCACTTTAACAAGCATGAAATAAATGACTTCGCAAGTTGTTATTGTGCACATGGTAAAAAAAAGGCCACTCACCCAAGTCCGTTATTCTTCCATGAATCCCTGGAACGTGATTGCAGCAGTCGTAACGAATAGCGCAGCGTGCGGAGCCGTCTGCCGAGCACACGACGACGTAGCGTCTACAGTCACAGTGAGGTTCGTTGCAGCTGCCGCGCAGTGTAAGTACCCCACAGGTCTCTGCTGCTTAGCGGCATTACTGACGCAATGCTCGCCAAACAAACCACTTAAGAAACGACACCAAAAGACGGCGTGGTTCACGAACGGTTCAAAGTCTAGTTTGAAGAACAAAGCAGCCTCCACAATGCTCCAACGTCCGCGCCTTCCCGTTGTCTAGACTTGCCGGCGTGCAACGATGTCAAGTGTGAAGCAGGAGCTCGCTTTTCATTGGGTGAAGAGCCGGCCGTCTCGCGCATACTGGAGCGGCCGTCATGCAATATTTTGAGTAGGTCTTTGCCAATTGCTCGTTTCTTGGGCGCCGCGGTTCGTACCGTGGGCGCATTACGCTTTGATGCGTGATATATATTTACCCCCTGAAATGATACATTGGAAGCGTATGTAGAGAGCCGCAAGAAGGGAAGTTGAATCGCGCACTCGGCAGCCCGCAAATGCGGTTACGTACGTTGTCGCCTTCCCAGGCGCTGCCCTTCCATATGTCTGCTTTTTGACCATTAATTGCGACCGTTGTTATCGCGTATCAGTTCAAGGAAGATGAGAAATAGGCTCTATCCCAGGCATCGAAAAATTACATGTAATGTGAAATATTTGTTTATTAACGCTTATTCGCGCAATAAAACCGGAACAGAACATGCTTAGGGAAGTACACTTTTTTTGCAAAACTCATGGATAGGAATCGAACATTCAAGGTGTGTTCGCTCATATTCAGTCGTAAAATACTGCATTTGCATTTCATTCACAGCCTCCTTTGGTAAAAGTGAAGGCATATACCTGATAACGCGTGATTCAACGTGTCTGCGACACAAAACTGTAGTATCGGGCTCATGCGATAGCTTACGTTGATGTCTCCGGCATATTAAAGCATCTACCTTGCGGTCGCGACCGCAGCCCCACTGCATCCGAAAAGCACATTCCCGCACATAAAGCAGCATACGTCTTCTCTATCTGCATATCTCTTGGCTTGTCGATGCATATAGGTTACCGTGCTGCTCAATGGTTACTGTGCAAAGGTTACTTGGCAATTTTTTCATCGTAACCTTTGAAATGGTTGACGTTTGGCCGTTGTAACCATTGGGCACCACAAAAATAAAGAAAACATAATGAAAACATAAAAAGACGTCAATTGTAACCTTTGTGACAACAGTTACGTCCAAAAGTTACGTTATAGGTTACTGTGTTTAGAGTGTAGTGCCGCAGCCGTGCTACGAACAGGACGAATGAGACAAGAGGTGTCAAGCGTCTTCTGCATAGATGACTCTACTCGGGTTTGATGACGGGGCATAAAAGAGGTCGACTGTGTCGGCAACGACCGCTTCATCTAAACACAACACGCGAAAGTAGGATCCTGGCCACCTTGCTAAGGTCACGGAAAAGCCAGCGAACGATGCGACGCGCCGGGCACTAAATATCATTTAGTGCCTCTACCGAAAAGATATGGAGGCGGTATGATGAATTCAGCAACGTCTTACCAACCTCGAGGGTCGCTGTTTTCTATGGGAGCTACTTTATGTGGCCCCTAGCTCTTTGGAACCCAGGTATAGTCAACAATTTCTTTAGCATCGATTATCCGTCGCTATCTTCCCCACCCTCCCCTTCCTCCTCTTCTTATGTGAGACATATATGAAAAAAAAGATGAGGGTGGCCTTTATGAGAAAAAATTACGACGACACTGATGTCTTCTTCAGTGGAGAAATGAGAATGCATTGCGTTTGTTGCGGCCAACCTTTGACTATTACACCTCTTCGGCATTTTACAGTTACGATGTATTACGACACTTCATATTATCCGGTCTTGTTCGTTATATCAATTTTCGGTTGCGACGTACAACGGTATGGTGCGTCACCACGACACGAAGAGCCGTTGCGTCACAATTTTAGTACAAAAATTCGTTTTTGAATAAACGAAAGGGCGCCGTAACTCTCACATCTCGACATCTCGGTGGACACCTCAACCGCGCTCTAAGATAAGAAGTGAGCTCTCGCAAGGCATGGAATTGAATGTGCGTATGCCATCGGTCGGAACCCCTGTCGCAAGCTAGCCTCCAACTTGACTGGAACATGTATGCTTTATGCAAAAGGAAATGCTATGACTCCACCCGGAACGCTGTACGACGAACGCTTGCAGTGAATTTTGGTGCGAATGTAGTAGAAAATGCTGCCACCACATTGAGGTCAACCAGTGGTGCCAACGCTGGGATTTCATCTGCACCTGGGGAATCTGTTGCTGAAAGCAGCGTCGTCGTTTTGGTGGGCGCGGTTTTGCGCCGCGCGTCTCTTCTTTCAATCATTCCTCCTCTGTTCTGTTTGCACATGGCAGCGATTCTGCCTCAGCTCGAGCCACTGGGAGGACCAGTGCACTTTCTTTCATTCATTCCTTGATTCCTTATTATTTATTAATTTATTAATTTGCGTTACTACATATTACACCGCCGTCACAAAATTAAATCTGACTCTGACGTATGAGGTCACGTGAGAGGTACCAGTTCCTGGTTGGTTGGCTTTTGGGGAAATTAAATGGCGCAGTATCTGTCTCACATCTCGGCGGACACCTGAACCACGCTGTAAGGAAAGGGACCAAGGAGGGACTGAAAGAAGAAAGAGGTGCCGTAGTGGAGGGCTCCGGAATAGTTTCGACCACCTGGGGATCTTTAACGTGCACTGACATCGCACAGCACACAGGCGCCTTAGCGTTTCGCCTCTATCGAAACGCTGCCGCGCGGTCGAGTTCGCACCCGAGTACTACGGATCACTAGCCGAGCGCTGTAACCACTGAGCCACCACGCGGCGGGTTACCAGTTCCTGCGGACACATTTTGTGGACACGGTTTGCGGGCAACATCCGGTGACAGCTTTTCCTTCGCGTAGTTCCTGCGGACCCTGTTTGCGGACAACTTCCGGTGACAACTTCTCGTTCGCATTATGCATATAATGTTTACGCGTTAATAAAGAAGGCAGTAGGGAAATAATTACCGAGCTTAAGCAGCATCGTAGCTATATGAGGCAACCTTTTAACGCACGAAAATCGGCACGAGCATCAGCCACACGTTAAGCAAGGAATTGAAAAGATTCTCAGTATAGTCAGCGCTACGCATGAGTTAAGCTTGGGCAGGCATCCATGCATGAGGCTTATATTATGCACGCGACGCGCCGATGATTACACACCGTGTCGTTCGAAGGTCGCTGTGGAGCTGCTCATGCAGCGATCACGCGACCTCTCTCCTTGGACCCGGACACACGCGCACGCAAAGACGAAAAGCCGGGGGAGGGGGTGTGGGTGAATTAGCACAATGCGTACCTTTTTTAAAACCGCGAACGGGCTAATTAAGTGGGTTTTTGGCAGTGTGTCCGTCACCACAGGGATGCCGCACCATCTACCGAGAAAATGCCAAACCTTCGCTGTGCAGCATCCAGCCTTTCCTTATCAGATAGCAGCGGTAGTCTCGCCGTGTCCGAAAGCAGCCGAGGTTGCTATTTTGTAGCTTGAGGGCAGAATATAGACTATCTGGTCTCGGCTAGCATTGACGATCTTTTCGTTTAATTTTTTGCAGAGAAACACGGGCCTCCGTTTGTTGATACACTCCGAAAAAACTATCACGAACAACGCTCGCTGCCTTGCGGCGAAGGCCGAATGGTTTAAGGGATATGAAGCGTGGTCGATGTCAGGCACGTAATTGGCGTGGGTTAGAAGCCCGCGCGGAGGGAGTTGTTTGCTCATTAGCGGTGCATTATTTTACGGAGAAGGGTCTGGGTGGATGTAGAAGGCTCGAGAAGTCACGTGACTATGCCCTAATTGAGAAAAAGGAGGAATTGACGTGAGAAGCCGAGATTGGGACGTACAATATGCTCACCTGCGTTGAAAAGATTCATATATTACAATTACCAAGTGCATAATTTCCTACTCGACAGGGGTGAGTTTTACAGACTAAGAGTTATTTGGCGCTGCAAAACGATACCAGCGCTTTGCGCCGATTTGCAGCTTAATGTCGCTTCAAAGAACCATTATCATTGCGTTAGCATCCCCTCGGGTGGCGCTCACTAAGCAGTGCCTCGTAGCCTTGCTTATAATCTCATATAACGGATCATTGTCTTGGTTGTTGTTTCTTTATTTCTACGTACCTTCGTTCTGGCTGCGACTAGGTAGTTTTGCTGTTTATGTTGCCAATGAATATATACTTGCGGTGCATTACATAGATCTTGTTGAAAGTCAACGCTCATGTCGTCGTGTTCTTTTCTTCGTCCGTCTCTCTTCTGCACTGTTCCTTAGAATTTGTTGATAAAAATCATTATTCTTGCCATACTCCTAAAGTAATGGGTTGTTCTTGGTTCCGAAAAGTCAAAATTGATTGCACGAGGCCATTTCTTTTTCAGAACGCTGCGTTCGAGAACAATTCTGTCATTTCTCTATTTTGATATAGTGGAAACTACTTATTTCGTTTCCTTGGGACCATAAACATAAATGCGATGAACTTCTTTACCTTAAAATTTTAAACAAAACAAACGACTGGATGCGTTACTATGTAAGCTGGCTTTGTTGCACAAGAATCCTTGAGCACAATGGTTTTGAGGCCACTGTCGTCCCTATACTCACACTTCCAGGCCAGAAACAGTTGTTAAGAAAAGCATGAGATGCACAAACAAGCAGTCGTATAAGAGGAACGTAAGGGAAGTACGGTAAATATCCACAAAACCGCACCACGGTACAAGGCTAATGAGGTGATAGCAACCATGACATTAAGGCAGGATTAGTTATATATTCACTAATGAGACTAACGAACAACATCCACTTTTGTTTTGATGTAGCGGTAGCCTATCATACGAGTAAGAAGTCGATTGATCAAATCACAGACACAACTTTTTGAAGTGACTACAGTTTGAATTTAAATCAGCTCGTCAGTATTTATAGTTGATTAAAGCACCCTTGAACAGCGTGTTTCTGGCAACTACTTATGACCTCCCTCTGCAACTAATCATGCTAAAAGCAGCGCGCCAGGATTTGATTTGGTGTTCTATTTCATTTTGCTTCAACGTTGATGACCGGTGATCATTTTTGTGTTCATCAAAAGAAAAAATTTCGAGGGCCAATGGTGCTGCACTTGTTTGTTCCGGAAAAGTAGTGAATAAAAGTTACAATGTCGACAGAAATTAAATCAGTCAATCTGGCTGCAAAAAATGACAGCTTAACACAATAAATTGAAAACAGTGTTCCGCTCGGCGTATAGTATAGGTGGTCTACTTTAACCCGCATTTACTGAAACTTGGCTTTTACATCTGTCTCTGCGACAAGACTAAAGTACTACAACACTGAAAAAAAAAACGACGCTGAAACGCTTCTCTGTCTCGTATCCAAGTTGTTTTTGTTAGTGTCGCCCTGTACTACTTTAGCCATGGATCACCATCTAGCCCGCACCTACATCCTTGTGTCGAACAAGGGCGCTGGATGTGTGTTTTGTTGGACTGCAATGTTATTTGAGAAGTTGAAATTATTATTGCATATCCTAAATTAACATAATTTTTTGCGCCCTTGCGAGGCGGAACGACGCCACCTATATTTAACATCACAGAGATGTTACGTTAAGTAAAGGTGACGTCCATTGAGATCACTGTCTTAAAATAACTATTAATTCTGTATAGTTTATCCGCAGTTCGTGTGCGATTGTAACTTTCAGTCTCTACTTTTAAGGTCTTCCTAGATATGATTAGCAGTTTTTAGAAAAGGGGTTGATATGTGGCGACGTCTTCATGATGCGTAGAGCTTTATCAAATATATTGAAGCCGAGCTGCCCACCATTTCAAGCGCTTGAAATATTTTCAAGTGTGCTTGCGTCTAAATTTGAAACGCCAGGTACAGTCAATAGCATCCACGCTCTTTGCGATAAGAACTAGTAAAAGAAGGAGTGCTACCAACTTGTGCCTCAATTCTCAGTAAAGCTCAACGTTTATGCCGAACAGTTGATACAGTTCGAAGTTGCAGTAAAATGTAATGTTTTACCGCCTGAAGCGAAACGGCAAGGCCTTCGACTATTTTGAGAACTTTTTTATACTTTATATACGCATTTTTATTAATTTTGCTGCTGTGCATTTTACATTTAGTTTAATTCTGAGTTTTTCAAGTTTTGATGTTCATTGGTATAAAGTGTGCTACCATTTGTATTTGGACGCGTCAACAATGTTTTCCTATTGCCCTAGTAATTTTTGTGCGAAAGATTTTCTCATCCTACCACTACCCCAGCAGTGGTAATATCATAGCTGTCAAAAACCACTACTCGATCCTGCTAAAGCCAGTTACCAGCGAAAAGCGCTGCTTTTAATGCCCGAGATTCGTTTAAAGCGAGCACGCTAGCAATTATGAGAAAAAAAAGAAAAGCCGTCGGTTTCGTTCCAGTGGTAAAATACTTCTACTCCAATAAGTGTGTCGACATTGGGTGAAGCTAATGGAGACGGCGCACAAATGCGGGATAATGTTTATTTCTTGACAAATAATTTAAACCTGGGCGGACATACAAGCAAGGTGATTCACACTGGGGGCTTTAAGGTTGGACTCCGTGAAAGAAAGAAATCATGACTTCATTACGGGGTACCAACGAATAAAGGCGCGCTGGTATGGCTATCCTTGAGGTATCTAAAGGGACGGATAGTTCAAAATTACGCACGAAAAAGGGCATACGAAAAAGTCCGGATGGTGGGAACTCTGATAGCTGCCTTTCGATCCAAAGTGCATACTTTGCACGCTTCCACGCAGTGTTGGCCGATGCTTTTGCACAAGAGGCAGTACTTTCGGCGCCCAGGTTACGTGGTGGGAATCTGAATTCACCACAGACGACTCGAAGCAGCTGGCAAAGGAGGCTAGAATTCCTACTGAAAGCGTTCCACAAAAAGCAAGCACTGTTTTGTGCGCTGCGAACGTGAGGACCAGTGTTTTTTTGCAAAGCCAAGCGATAGTCTTTGCCGACTACCTGCGGATGGGCAGCAAATAACACGATTGTAATATGCAATGCTATGGGTTTGTTTGAAAGGATATCTTGAAAAAATCCAAAGTGGGCCAATAGAAAATGTTTTCTTATCACTACAAGGGCACTTCCGTAAAAACGCTACAGTCGCGGGGTTTCAATCGACCGAACATATTGGGAATGTGCTGCCACTGTTCTCTTGTCTCGCAGCAGCCATCTTCTTTTTTTACACGAACTATATAATGTACATCGCTGCGAAGAAACGCGTTTCCAGGAAGGAAATATAGCTTTGCTCACACATTTATCTGTCGAAGCAGCAAGTACGGACGTTCAACGTGGTTTGTGCGCGATGAATGTACGCAAGAAAACTGCGCAGATTCATGAAATGGTTTCGTGAAGGACTAGAACACAGGAAAATGCTCCTAGCAATGTAGTCAACGCGTGCGGCAAAACGTCTATCAAAGGAAGCCGCCGACATCTGATTCAAGTAATCGAGCCGCGGAAGGAAGATTGCCCACAACAGCAGGGCGCCAATCTCATCCCGCAGACCTTGACGCCAAGGCAACAACAAGCCTCTCCTTGCTTGCCTTTGCTTGTTTGGTGCGTGGAAAATAACAAGCGTTTGAGTATATGTGCCCATGAAAAACGTAGTTCCTTGTTCTCGTTTCCCTCGCCTCTGACATGCGTCGCGAAGTGCGCGCTGAGAGGCGCAAGCATCTGCACTATGCCAGCGAATCTAGATGAGATATCTGCGGACGCGTGACACGTAAGAACGTTTCGTGATTAGTCAGAACTTTTGCTACCTTATGCCAGGCTGTAACGAGAGCCTATTTTGCAGGTGCGACGAGTCGTTTGTGTGTCGTTCCTATGAGCTAAGAGCTTTGAGCATTCGGCTCCCATCTCCTTTGGGTCAGTTTGTAATGGCGCGTCAGGTCCGGCAAATTTTGAGAAAAGTGCGTACGGTGGCAAAAGATGGGGACACCTGGAATAAGCGCTTGATTTGGATACACTCTAAAGCTTTCTGCTTCGTACGCAATCAGAGATTTTTGAAAGAACGCAATGCGTGGCCATGTTTGCAGGTTTCTTTTTTGTGCCTGATTATTGAAGGGAAAATTTTCAAATGCTAAAGTTGGCGTTGTGTTCTGATCCATTTTGAGGCTAGCTACCTGTGTGAGTTTTGCGCCTGTGTGCCGGCAAAAGAACGTGTTCAGAAGCTTTTCTCATTGCTGACACCTTGAGTAATATGTGCGATAATGTATTCAGAGACAAGATGCTATGCATTTTTAATGCTATAGTATTATATGGCTAATCGGCAAAGAACCCCGGCGTTTCCAGATGATGTCAAAATCCCAGATGATGTCACCGTGGTATCAAAGAAAAATGACATTTCCTCCAAAGGTTCAGGGAATTGTACCCAGAACTTCCGGCTTGCGAGGTGAGCCCGCAACCCGTGGGCCACAAACCCGCGTTGCTTACTGGCGAGCAAAGGAGAAGCTAGGATATGCGTTGCCTTACTACTGTATCCTAATAAGTAGGTGTGTCATTATAAAGGAACAGAAAAAATTAAAAATAAATTGAAATACAAGAAGCAAAGCAAATAAAAAAAAGCTTTCGCTTGAATGCCCGTAAGTAGACTGACGTGCTCTCCGTAATATTCAACAAGCGCATATTTTCGCCGAGGAATAATCGCGGTGTGGCTACGCTCATGTGCTGTTCCAGGTACCGTTGGATTGCATAAAGCAAAGTGTAAAACGCAAAATAGTGAAAGTGTATTCTGTTACAAATGTGCTTAAATTCATTAAAAATAACGCGCATTTTATTCTGCGTTTGCAGTTTATGCTCATTATCGGGTTCAATGAAAGTGTACTGCACTGAACTAAATTAACAGCCACCGCTGTCAAGAACCCTGTAGGCTACGATAATGTGTTTTTAGTAGACACATGTACCGGCTGCGCTCAATTTAGTACACGATACGTAACGAGTGCATTGAAAATGGAATGCAACAGTTGTGCTATTGTATGCTCCCTAAAAAGGGCATATCTGCTGCAACATTCCTCTGTATTCCAAAGGTGCTTAACAAATAGGGCATACCAATGTGTCGCGTGAAGTCACTGGTCTGTGAATTCGATGACGCCCTCTTTTGTTTCTCATTGCGGATTGATATATTCTGAAGCACACAAAGTGCGTTTTCCTTTCTTTTTAATGTGAAAGCATTATACTGCTCATCGTCAACGAATCGATGGATCGAACATAAGAGCGTCCCGTTTGAAATGGGTTGGTGGCAGTCGCCACCATGCTCAGCTTTTTTTCCTTTATTTTTGTTTAAGCGCTTTGCAAATTGGTCTTAAAACTCGCCATTTTTTTAGATACGTTTTCATTCATACACTCCTAACATTATGTCATCTCTCTGCTTTTTGGCCACTAATCTTCCAATCGCGTTTTGCTAACTTCCACCGCAGATTTATTTGGAAGACTATTGTTATCTCAAAACCCTAGGGCCCCAGTGACAGTGACTGTGCCTGCATCGACAACCGGATTGATACAATCAAAATTGAGTATGATGTGTTCTATTGTTTCTACAGATTTGCCACACACAACGCATGTGGCATCTTTTTCGTTAAATTTCCCTTTATAGGCGCGCGTTCTGAGACATCCGGACCTAGCTTCAAAGAGTAGGGCACTGTCTCTTGAGTTATCGTAAAACGCTTCCTTCCTGATCTGCACTTTCCAGTATTGATATTGTTCTACACCATGCTTCTTTTCCATTGAATTTATCCAATTTTTACCTTCCGCGTTTTTGCCTGTCGTTTAATGCTCTTCCTTTCTCTATCCCTGTGTCGGACATACTTAGTTTCCTAGTTCGTTTCCTCCATTGTGCGTCAACGCTCTTTCTGTATAGGTGTTTAAATACCCCTGCTGCCCACCTGTTACCGTCCGAATTTCCTCAGGCGTTCTTCGTATAGTATTTTACTCTGAGCTTCCCGTGCTTCCAACTATGCCCAGCCCATATCCCCCATGTACTGCCTCGTTTGTGGTTTTGCCGTGGGCACCTAGTGCGAATCTTCCAACAGCTATCTGATCTACTTCTAATCTCGACTGAACTTCTGCCATTAAGCACAGAGTGAACATTGTAGCGCTTGCAGACGACGGACGAAGAGAGGACGAGACACGCAGTGCACTGAACTAACAACTTTGATATCAAAGGAGGGCGATCCGCACGTTTTTATAGTTACCCAAGATGAGCCAGTGATTATAGGCCGCATGGGCAAATCAAAGCAAAAGAAAACAAATAAAAACTAGGAAAACAGGGTAAGCGCACAAGCGCATTTTCAACCCACACCATACAAAAGCAAAAAGACACAAGAGGGACCGACCCGCCCCGGTCAGCCAGGCATCAGGCACGCCCCCAATAACATCAAAACCAAGATGCGGCAGCGAAGGGGAGAGGGGAAAAAAGACATAATAAGAACTCTTGTTAGAAAGAAAAATCTACACGTGCCGGCAGTCGTGCACGGCTTGACGACGACAGAGATAAAAAGATAAAATCAATAGGATAACAACAATAAGCACAGAAGCGCATTCCGGAAAGTAAGCCCCGGTACCATTATACCTTTCGTAATACCTCTGAGTACTTCATGTTTGTTGTAGCCCCATAATGTCCTATGGTTCATTATTCCGGCATTTCTTCGCCCTTTTGCCCCAACGGACTGTTCGTGTTTTTTCATGTATATCTGCCCTTCGTGTATTCATACCCAGAGATATTTGTACTCGGCCACTATGGGTATTTCATGGCCGTGTGTTGTTACCACCTGATCAGTTGTATCGTTGAAAATCATCACAGCTAAATTAGTTGCGAAATGAAACCTAGAGCGTCTCCTTCGTCTCCACAGCAATTAACCAAAGTTAGGAAATCTTCCTGGCTGTCTGCTATATATATATATATATATATATATATATATATATATATATATATATATATATATATATATATATATATATATATATATATATATATATATATATATATATATAGATTTAAGAGAAGTGGGCACTTCTACAAAGACACTTTTATTTATCAACGTTTCGACCGCGGTGCGGTCTTCTTCAGGACTGTAGTGGTCTCGCGTCAGATGGACGTTTTAAGTTTGTGAGCTCAAGAGGAGGGAGAAAGGAGTGTAACACGCAAATAGCAACAACGGTTCAAAAAATGAAAAAAAAAAATAAAAAATAAAGATGGGGGTGCGGGGAGCAGACAGGGACAATATTGGGGGAGGAAGCAAAAAATAGAAATAAAAGAAAAAAAGGGGGGGGGGGACTAGTATAGTAAGGAAGGGTGGGGTACAAAAGGAGATGGCGAAACGAGAGAAAGGGAGAGGAAGACGGTGCGGGGGACATGGGCAGCACGGCAACCACAGGCGTACGAAAGCAAAACGTGCAAACAAAACACACAAACAAAATGCACAAACACAAAGGGCGCCGCTGCAGATGCGTGGCCGAAGAGGAGCCGCTGCGCAAATGACACTGGCAGTGACGAACAGGCCAAACCAGGCGCCTTTTGGGGTCTCACTAATTTCCGGTGAGCCGAGGGCTAGAACGTTAAGGAAGGAGTGGACTACGTTAACGAGCACATGTCTAAGAACTTACTCACGGGGTCTGGGTTTCACTGAACGGTGCACCCCTCTCCGTGGGTGGGTCGTTGAACCGACCTCGCTGGGAATACTTGTTTGTAGGGGAGGAGGGCTGGGCTAGCTGTGTGCAAAGATTTCAAATTGTCGGAAAATGTAAGGAAAGAACGTCAAAAGCTTATCAATACTGCACGAGGCAGGATAGTGTAAGTAAGGAGGGGTATGATTGCCTGGGATATACACTAGGAGTTATAAAAGGTATATCTGAGTTAGCCAATTAACGAGAAATGTAGTATTATTTTGTTTTGAGGTCGTGAATAAAAGAAAGGGTACCAGGCTTTTCGTTAAGACCTTCTTGAATAGTATTAAACTTGTGGATAAAATAGGATTCACGCTGTTCACGTTCTCGCCTGTTTTTGAAGCCCCCTTGAATAATTGTTACTTTTAGTTGGTCAAATGGGTGTCCTTCTGCGTTTACATGCTTGGATAGGGGAAGGTTTGGAAGAGACTTGGCGTGTGCCCGGTGATTGTTAAATCGAATGCGGAATGCAGTGTTTGTCTGTCCTATGTATTGCTGGTTACACAGAGTGCATTCAAGAAGGTAAATAATGTTTGATGAGTCGCAGTCAAAGTTACCGTTGATTGAATGCTGGAAAACTGACCTCGTACTAGTTGCGGAACACGTAGTCTGCATGTGCTTGCAAACTTTGCAGCGACCCTTACCACAGGGCTGGCATCCATATTTTGGGGTTTTGTGTTCCTTGGAGTGTACTACGTGGTTCTGAATGTTTTTGGCACGCCTGTAAATCACGTGGGGTGCGCATGTAAATATTTTCGATAGTCGTTGACTTTGCTGGAGAATGTTAAAGTGCTTATTAAGAATTCTGTTTATGTTCGGTGCGTTCCTGTTAAATGTGAGGATAAGGTTTGTAGTGTAATCATTTCGGTTATCTATTTGGTGCCCCTGGAGTATTTGACTACGGTTAAGATTTGAAGATCTGCTTATGGCGTCATCAATAATTGAACGTGGATAGCGCTGTGTTAAGAGCACGTTGCGCATGTGTTCGGAGTTTTCATGAAAGTCTAGGTCGTTAGAGCAGATTCTTCGAAAACGATGGGCCTGCGAATAAGGGATGCTGGTTTTGCAGTGACGGGGATGGGCGCTTTGAAAATGTAGATATTTTTGTGAGTCGGTTGGTTTTCTATAAACGGTTGTACTAACTGACCCCTTGTCCACCAGAATGTCAACATCAAGAAAATTGATTTGACTGGCTGAGTAGGTGTGCGTAAACTTTATGTTTGGGTGCACGGAGTTGAAACTGTCAATGAAATGGATAAGTTGTTGTTCTGTGTTTGTCCATATTATAAAAATATCATGCAAATAGCGCTTGTAAAAGTACGGCTGAATTGGACAAGAAGAAATTTTGGCTCTATATGATGCATGAAGATATTGGCATAATTTGGGGCCATTCTTGTCCCCATAGCGGTGCCACTTACTTGCAGATAATATTGAAGATCAAATTCGAAGCTATTATATTCTAACACAATTTTGGCTAGCGTTCCTAACACGTTTGGGCTTGGATATTCATGAGGTTTGTGCTGTTCATAAGATTCTAAAAGGGCTGCAATGCCGTCGGCATGGGGAATGTTTGTGTATAAGGATGTTACATCCATGGTCACAAGAAAGGCTCCTTCTGGTAATGTTATATTGTCTATCTGGCGGAGAAAGTGGTTTGTATCTTTGATGTAGGATGGATGTGTGGCTGGAATGTGGCTAATTAGTGTGTCAATGTACTTTGATATTGGTTCTGTGAGAGTGCCGATTCCTGAAATTATTGGCCGTCCAGGAATACCGGCTTTATGTAATTTAGGGAGCATGTAGAAACGCCCAGGAGAAGGATGGGTAGCCGTGAGTGCCTTGCATAGTTTCGGGGAGATTTCATTGTGTTTTGTGAGGTCGAGGAGAATGTCAGATATAGCTTTTGAGTGCTCGTCGGTGGGGTCGCCATGCAGTTAGTTGTTTATAAAAATGGTTGTCAGAAAGCTGTCGGATGCCTTCTGCTATATAGTCATCCCTGTTCAAGATAACAATGCCTCCGCCCTTATCAGCTGGCTTTATGACGATGTCGGTACGGTTGCTGAGCGCCTCGAGAGCAGTACGTTCTCTTTTAGGAAGATTGTCTGGTCCTAACCTGCGGTTCTTAAAATTTTCAACAATGTCATTTTGAACTGCCCTAATATAGATATCCAAGTGTTTTTCCCGCCCGATGTTGGGAGTCTAATTTTGGTTTGCTGGGTGGAAGTCCGTGTTTTGGTGGGGATTTTTGGGCTTATCAAAGAAGTATTCTCTCAGGCGAAGTTTTCTGGCGAAGTCGTCAAGATCTTTCAGGAGTTGGAATTCATTGAATTTGCCTGTGCGGGGGCAAATAGTCAGCCCTCTAGATAGGACGGCTCGCTCATACTCTGTGAGCGGTGTTAGAGATAGATTGGAGATGTTGTCTACACTGTGATGGCCCTGTTTTGAGAGTGTTTGCCCTTGGCTGACCTTTGACTGAGCGATATCGTGGTTGGGAGAATTTGATCCAACCACACTTAGTACTTCTTTCATCCATTCGTCATGGGGAACTTTGTCCCGTGTAAATTTTCTAATTTTGATTATGCCAATTTCTGAAGTTTTTTTTTGTTTTGAAACGTTCTAGTTCCTCGGCCTCCAGAGCGGAAACAAGAAGATTATTCCGAGCCCGACGCTCCTCTGTTCCCAGTATCACCGAAGCTTTCTCAGAGTGCCGTATTGTGAGTTTGAGCAACTCTAGGGAAGCTGATTTTAATATTTCGTTCCATTGCTTTTTGTCTCCTTCTGATAGATTATTCATTGCTGGTATCAGCTTCACTTGTAGACCTTTCGGTACGATATTAGCCCGAAGGTACGTTTTTAAGGTCTTAACATGAAGGTCATGTCTAAGCCGCTTATCAATTATTTTTCGTAATTTAAGAAAAGTTGAAGATTTGAAACAGGGCTGCCGGTGATATGAGAACAAGGGAGGCGGAGTACTCATGTGGCCTGTGTATCAGTCCCGGCGCACTCGCTGGGCGGAACCACAACGCTTCCGGAGGTCATATGATAAAACAGGGGTGCTGGGGATCAGTCCACAGTTATATGACGGGCTGCTGGTGATGGGTTGCTGTTCTGGTGCAGAATCCACGGCAGGTTTCCGCCTCGGTTGCATACCTCTCTTCGGGCTTGCCTCTCGACACGATGGCTTGTTTGATGTGCTCGCCTCGGCTGAGGTGCTTGCTGTAGGGGAATGTGCTGCTGCTGTGCCACTGGTGGTCTGGGGTGGCTGTTTTAGTGCTGCGCTGCAGTGTCCCCTCGATGTCCGGGAGGTGAGTGGTGGCCTGGTGGTGATGTCTGGACAGCTGGCTGCTGCTTGTCTAATAGAAATAGCTTTTTGGCCTATGACTTGTGCAAATGTTCGAGGCTCTGGAGTACTCATCGAATTTTGTTGCTGCCGAGGCTGTGGATGTTGTGGCGCGTAGTCTCTCCATTGCCCCAATGTGAGGTGGCGAATTCGGAGGAGTAAATTATAGATATTCCATGACAGCAGCGAGACTCCACCGAAGCTGGGGTGCACGCCATCTGCAGACAGAACTGTGCTAGGGTGGACATAGTGGATATATATATATATATATATATATATATATATATATATATATATATATATATATATATATATATATATATATATATATATATAAAGGGAGCTAACAGTCGCCGAAACCAAGGTGCATAGGGGAACGTTATTTTATTATTATTTTTTGGTGAACGCTGGTGAACGCTCTCAAGGTTCTTTTGCACTCAGTAAACATAAATAGCCACGAGAGCAGCAGATTGGACAGCCGTCGCTGTAGCTCCGTTGGTAAGAGCACCGGAGAAGATTTTCGGAGGTCGTTCGTTCGGATCCCACCGGTGGCATTGTTGTTTTTTCTGCTGCTTTATAAGTAATTTTATTTAAGCGATTTATTAATCTCAGTAATATTATGCCACTGATAAGCACACCACATTAAAAAAGTAATAATAAAATAACGTTCCGCTATGCACCTTTGTTTCGGTGACTGATCGCTCCCTTTATAAGTTTGTCAAACGGGCCCCTCATTCCCATCACCTTGTCGGCAATATATATATATATATATATATATATATATATATATATATATATATATATATATATATATATATATATATATATATATATATATATATATATATATATGGGGTTGCGAAAACATGAGGTACTTGACTGCTTAAAATAATATACATCGAAGTATACGCTTTATTTAAGGAAACATTTTTATTTTACTCGACGTTTCGATCGGAGGACGGTCCTCCGATCGAAACGTCGGGTAAAATAAAAATGTTTCCTTAAATGAAGCGTATACTTCAATGTATATATAAATAATATATATATATATATATATATATATATATATATATATATATATATATATATATATATATATATATATATATATATATATATATATATATATATTATATATATATATATATATATATATATATATATATATGTGTGTGTGTGTATAGAAAAATTACGTGACACTTTCGCCACTAAAGTGTTTAGAGGTGAAAGCCGACCATTCTGTGACAATTTTTACTATGCCGTGACGACATCCGGTGGATGTGACGTCCCACCGTTCCCGTTGCTATATCGACGTCCGCGCTATTTGGATGCTATTTTGAGATTTTTGCCTATAATTAATTAATTCTTCTACAGTCATCAAACTTGGCCTCTAGGTTCATTTTTTCCTTCTCTATATTTCGACCACCTGGGGTTCTTCAACGTGCAATGACATCGCGCAGTACACGGCCTCTAGAATTCGCCTCCATCGAAATTCGACCGCCGCGGCCGGGATCGAACCCGCGTCATAGACTCTTGGGTATGCAGCCGAGCACGATAACCACTCAGCCACCACGGTGGCCTATCATATGGATCTATATTTAAACGTTTATTAACTAAAATTAGTTATTGTTTTTAATCATTTTTTTTATTTTAGGGGCAAGGTTCTATTGCGAAAATGATGGTGATGAATAGCGAATGTGAGATGCGTTTTTAAATTCACTTGATCAGCAATGTGGTTAGAAATATCGAACATCAAAAACACGCATATGAAAGCTCGCTGATCTGGCTTTCCTGCATTGCATATTTATAAAATGGCGTTTCTATTACTTTTCATGTGTCAAATATAGGCGCAGTTTGTGTGTTTTCAATGCGTAAGCATTGTGTGGCTATGTTTGCGGTTTCGTGTCATCACTAGATTCTCATCCCGATAACGTTCGAACGAATTGAGTTATTAGAAAAAGAACGACTGCATTAGATAGAGCATCAAAAAATCTCGCAGGGTAGATCATGAGGTGCATGTGGGTTGACCAGTTAATTAGAGCCGAAAATGTCCAGAAAGTGGGCGGGGCCGGAGCAAAAGTGGCGTCAAATTTGAAAACACCAGAAGTGGGCGGAGCTAAAGCGGCGCTCCGAATTTAAAAAACAGGAAGTTTGGATGGAGCGAAGCGTGAGTAAAGAGTAGGGAGAAGCTAAGAGCGACGAGGAGGAGTCAATGCTTACGCATTTTTTTGGTGACGTAGATGAAGGCAACTTGATTTCGCTTACGATATCAAGCGCATCTACGCCATTTAATAATTAAGTAATGAGGGAAAACCAACTCAACAACTTTTAAAATGCGTATTCATGACGTTCGATATTTCAACCGATATTCCAGATTAAAAAATTTTAGAAGCAGGGCTCACCTCCGATAGTGACGGCCATGAATTTCTCTATATAACATTGCTCCTTAAACGTAAAAAATAAACTTCATTTATTTATTAATCGTTTAAATATTGGTCCACATGAGGTACTGTACGTAATGTCTGCCTTGGTGTGCTATCCACATAAAGAGACCAACTCGACGTATCTCTGACAGTTATTGAAATAAAAATCTGTAAAGGTTAAATGAAATCACCATGTAAAGGAAATACACGGTTCGCCAAGATTAGGGATATTTAAAAAGCTTCTCGCCAAAAATGAAAAATCTGCGTTGGAACGCTTCAATTTGAGAAGGCAATGCTCAAAGTTATCGCCTTCGAATCACCTCAGACTGTGCAGAGAATGTGTACAGTTCCCGTTAAACAAAGGTCCGTCATCAGAGCCGTAGCTGAGCTGAAGATGAGCCAAAATATTAATGAACTGTCTCTTTCAATGATATGAACGGAAGGGGTGGCATAGTGCTTCGAACATCTGCGTAGTTTGCGGGAGGGGCTATATTCAATGCCCTGTGCAGCCGACTACCCAGCGATTTTGCAAGGGTACAAGCTTACTCCGGGTCTGGGGTTCGGCTTCTGTAGGGCGGAATGCTTACAAAAAAAATTCACCCTTGACTCAACCTCGTGCAGACCAAAAGCGTCAGCCGTGGCGGTCATTGTTCACGCATAACATCATCTGCCGGGCTAGTTGGTGGCGATCCACATGTATCAGCAGCGCCAACACAAAACCAGGAAGAAGGAGAAGATAGTACAGAACACTGAAACTTCCAACTTTTATTTGAACAAAAACTGAACCCGCACTTATATACACACACCAGATAAAAGCCTTCCAGGGGTAGTAATCAAGGCGCGCGAACGAACTGGGACCCACACGATGTCCAGAACATCAAAAGAACAAGAATCGCACTATACAACGAGTTCCATGAAATGATGCACGAATGACATGTGGAAAAAAAAATGGAAAAACTGGGATGAGTGTGCGCGAATCATAAGCAAACAAAAAAAGATGGAAAAATGGAAAAACAGAGTTGAGGGTGCGAATTTTGCTAAAAAACATGAGAAGGCGACAAGACAGTAAAGAGTGGGCTCCATGTGCGCGAAAGAGCGAGCGACGCGACGAGGCGGCACGGCGACGCTCGCTTAGTACGCAACCTCCATGCAAGCGAAGGCGGCTGGCGACGCGCACCCGCGACGTGCGCAGCGGACTCCGTGCTTTGCGCACTCCAGCTCAGTAAACACGCCCGTAACCTGTTCTCGCTCTTAAATGTTTGCCAGTGTGCCTCATAGTAAGGGAAAAAGAAATATTTCCTCTACGGCAGTGGAAATAACCAAGCCGGCGTGCCTGCGGAGACAAAGTCACATCAAGGATTCACGTGGAAGGTGTGCTTTGGCTCGGTGCCTGTACACTCCGGCTTAGTAAAAACACTCCCATTAACTGTCACCGCAATCTGACTGTAAGTGAGCAAACTATAATTTACCAGTGAGAATGCGCGCCGCGAGGGCTTCTGCACAGTTGGAGCGCAGGGGCACGGTGGATCGAGCGCCGGTACCCGCGGCTCGACACGCATCTCTCCCTGCAATATGCCCGCTCGCGTAGCCCGCTCCAATGTTGTTAGCCCTCCTTAACAGACAAGCACATTGTTCTCATTATTTAAATGATACGGGTCTGCCTCGCAGCTACAACAAAGCAAATATTTTCTCGACGGTGGCGACGACCAAGACGACGTGCTTGTTGAGGCCACGGCGGTTGAGGCGATCTCGGATCTCGGAGGAGAAGCTGTGACAAACCATGGACAAACCGGAAACGGCTGCGTGGAGTTCTGATTGGCCAATCGCGTGAGCAACTTCCGGGCGACGAGCGAAATTTTCTGTTGGTGCAGATCCGAGCGACGAGACAAGTTACACAGCAAAAATGCTTCGCGCGACGGCGTCGCTTGCCGACGTCACCTTCGCGTTCGCGTGAGTTTTCCTGTACATGGACTTCAGGCTTAAAGAGATTAGCGATACAAAGGATGAACGCCCACAATTAACACAGCTAGAATGGAAATGCAACATGTGAAGTGTGCCTCTAGAAACCAGGTAAAATCAGATAAAACCAGAGGGAACGGTGATTTCTTTTTCAGATAATGAGATAGATGGGGTGCTTACGCAACCTTCCTTAAGCCCTGAGATGTAGGCTGCTTCAACGATTTCACGCGTTAGTTGGTTATTATGATATTTCAATACGGTTGCTTTTCGTTGTCTCATACCCGGCAATGGGCAGGCAGGTTCCTCAGTGGCGCCCCAGTTAAATCATTCTTATGTTCCATTAACCTTTCATTTAAACACCTTCCTGTTCAGCCTTGTAAGCCTTACCGCAAGTTAAAGTAATGTAATATACAACGCCCTCTACACAAGGTACAATAGGGTATCGGTGCCTAATTGTACAGCTACTGTTCTTTTTCTTTTTGTTAACTTCGTTGCAGAGGCTTGACAGGAAACACATAATGAGGGCATTGTTTTGCCTGTACTATCTTTTCCTTCTTCTTCGTGTTTTATTTTCGCGCTGCTGATACATACTGTTCGAGCGCTACTTGTGCGGCCATTGAAATCACTGCAGACAATGTTTTCAGCTTTTGCGAGCACGATAAATGAGCAGTTCCACAAGAGAACATCGAACGCGTGGATACTAGCGTTGATTTATTTGCTTTCTGCGCATTGTTTTGATGTATATTTTGTTATTTTGCCTTTTTTTTGTAAAGTTCTCTTTCCTTCGAGGAACCGACCGTGATGTTCAGTATGTACAGTCTTGGTCAGAGGTCTTAAGGACACAGCGTTCAGCTGCAGCGAAATTCCTATAAGGCTCCGTAAAGCGGGTCATTCAAAACACAAGTCAAGCAGAAAGCTTCTTGACCGCAAGACGAAACCTTCTGCTAGCATTTCAAGGTTGTTCGGTATTGAATAGTGCCGTATTGCCTCTGTTATGCGGCTGAAGCGAAAAGACTTTGGCCCTAAGACTTTTGACCAAGACTACAACAGTAAAAATAAATTACCCTCCCTGCGCTGCTGGTCACACCTGTGCTCTAATTATTCCGCAGCCACCTAAGTCTCCGGCCAATGATTAATTAAAGTACCGTACAGGCGGGCTTGCACATAAAATAACCGAGGGTAAGGCAGTGTTTGCATTCACTGTGGTGAGTCTGATTCTGGAATTGTTGGCGCTGGAGAGATGCACTAAAGAACAGGAACGATAAAAAGAAATGCGAAGAGCGTGGCGCCTGCGTGTTGCGCTGTTCGCATTTCTTTTCATCGCTCTTGTACCAGGGTGCAAACACAAATTCCATTGAGCGGTCCATCACTATGCTAGAGTCGTCCATGATTATCGTGGAGTAATGTAGCGTTTTTACATCGAAATATGTAATAGCTTTGTAGAAGCCCTCTAATAGAAGCAATATAGGGTGTACAACAGCAACCGTGTAACGCGTGCGCGTAACGCGTTAGATAGACACCACCGCCACGTACCTCAGAGCGCGATTGTGGTGTCCACTGACCGAGGCAGCCAGTGCGCCTTTCCTTTCCTCAAAACCAACGGAGTCTAAACGTTCTGGTGTTTTTGAGAAAAGAAAAACGCATAACTGCCTCAATTTTTAGGTGGACAGCACTGCCACCTCACATTGCAATTGAGTGCCCACAGATCCTGTGAGCCAGTTATGGCCCTAATTCCTTTCCGGAGGGTTTAGAATGCGAATAAGGCAACACTGGGTAGACTATTTGTTTCGTGCAAATAGGTCGTGGAGTCCATGTGGGCTGGGAACTCTATCTAACCGAACAACTTAAGCGGAAGAAGGCCGAGTATGCACGTAAGTATGTAGACGCCTAAACGGGCCTCCAAAATGCCCCCCCCCCCCTGCCTGTTGGTTGCATGTAATGAGTTACAGTGATCCAATTAAAAAAGCTCGTACCGCGTATTGTCCGGTTTTAATATTTTAATTAGCTCGCAAAAAGATATTCATGGCGCTGACGGTGTCACCATACAGTGGCGGTTTTTAGCAGTCGATATGACATCACTGGGCGGGAGCTTGATGATTGGACAAGCAGTAAATATACTGCAAATTGTGTTAATAAATAGGCATACGTTTTGTTAAGTTTTGCGTTTCTATTACATCAACAAAACCAACTTGTTTGCCTTAGATAAAAGTGCTGTGAAGCAAGTAGAACAAAAATACACCACCAGAGGATCTGGCTACTTTTTGCATCGAAGGAATTTGTTCATCTCTGTACACATCCTACGACCTAGCACAAAATATATATGGCTACTCTCTGTGTACCGGAGAACGGCTTTGCGGAATCGATCCGATCGAGCCATTGCATTCTACAAGCGTTCGTTTCGGTCCAAGGAAGGATGCAAAGAAAAAAGCCATTCGTTTCACATTTAGCAGTGCGCATCGTCAGCTTGTGGAGGATCACCGGGAAGCTGCCCCAGGTGGCGCCACGTTCCCGTCAACAGCCCGCGCGCCTTGCTCGCCGTGACCAATTAGCGCTCTCCTAGCGACGGGCCATGGTAGGCGATTAGCAATAGCGGTACGCGCTATGCTAATTGTATCTCGTATCTTGCGCAGGTCGCCACTCCGTCGCAGTATCTCGCGCTCGAGTTCGGATCCAATTCGGACCGCGTTGGGATCGATAGGTCAGAGAAACTCATTGATC
Organism: Amblyomma americanum; assembly: GCA_030143305.2. Taxonomy (NCBI): domain Eukaryota; kingdom Metazoa; phylum Arthropoda; class Arachnida; order Ixodida; family Ixodidae; genus Amblyomma; species Amblyomma americanum. The sequence continues at coordinate 110,275 of JARKHS020033366.1, forward strand.
AGCGTTCCCTTTTGCGCCGTTGACGTGACGATGAAGCATCTCTGGGTGAACTGCCTCAGTTTTTAGGTGGACTTTAGCGTTCACTTGGTTGTTGCAACCATGACAACGCTGCTGCTAGCCTTGGCAGTAAGAATTTACAGCGATTACGCAACCAAGGTGTGCCAACTTCCGAGACGTGCTCAGGTGGGCTGTTTTGATTGGTCCCGCCCCGTGTCGTCATTGGGAAAGTGAAATGAGAAGCCGCGCGAAAATCGAGTTGAGGGCAGCATTTTGTTTCCTTATATTTTTAATTTTCTTCATTGAAAAACTCCCGTTCTTATGCATTGATTGCTGTAATTCTTTTTGAGTCAGCACCTGTGTGACATATAATCCATCTGAACCATAGCCAGCATACGTTCAAGCAACGTTTCGCAGCCCCTTAAATGCGTTCAGCCCATAAGCTAAGGTCTAATCATTTCTTTTCGGGGTTACCACCAAGGTAAGTGCAATGAAAAGGACCGCGAACAGCAAAGCACGTAGGCGCCACGCTGGTCGCGTTTCTTATCGCCCCTGAACCTGATTACGTCAGTGTTCTGTTGGTCTCCATCTTTCCACCGTCCGTCACGGTGGCTCAGTGGTTATGGCGCTTGGCTGCTGGCCCGACAGACGCGGGTGTGATCCCGGCTGCGGTAATCGCAGTTCGGTGGAGGCGAAATGCTAACGGCCCGTTTGCTGTGCTATGCGAGCGCACGTTCAAGAACCCCAGGTGGTCGAAATTATTCGGAGCGCTCAACTACGGTGTCCCTCACAGCCTGAGTTGCTTCGGGGCCTTAAACCCCACAAACCAAACCATATATACCTTCTTCTCACCCTCTTTTTTCGTGTAGCCGTCAGGTTTTTGACGAGAAAACGGCTCGTGCCGGACAATACAGCGGTGTGCTTCGCACAAAAAGAGTGGTTATTCTTATATTTCCATTTATATTTGACATCACGAACTTACTGTTACCTTCGTATAAAGTGGAGCGCGGATACCATAGTTATTAAGCTCGTCACCGTTTTTCTTTTATCCTTTGGTTTCCTCTCTCCAAATTAATCATAATTGTGCTCTGAGACTCCATGCATATCTTGTGCTTGAGGATCTTCCCATGTTGAAAAAGCTTGTTTAATACCATCAGTATTGTGCTCCATAAGTCGGCTTAGTTATCTGCACAGGTTTTTTGCTTCCTTGCTGTAGCGGAAATTGTTTTCCCACAAAGAAAAGAGTATCATGCATCCTTCACGATAATAAAAGGTGTTTATTTACAGAAAAGTGTTTTTTGTCGTAAAACATCCATTTCTAAAAAAGTAGTGTGACGGTGATATTAGCCTATTCAATGTACATTTCTACAACTGGTAGCTGCCCGAGTGGCCATTCCCTCGGAAAATTCCTATGCGACTACTAGCTTCATTGGGTCTTGTCTGCGCTTCCACTTCACCAACGTTGTCCGTGACGCAGGTGATGCCAGCAGGCTTTTCTGGCGAGAAGCCGTTTGCGGGAACGTTAGGCGAGGAGTCAGCAGGAGGCCTAGGTTTACTGTTTCCACGCCTCTCGAAGGCAAGCTTGTCCAACTTCGCGGTAGGAGCCTCGCAGAAGATGAACAAGATGTAGCTGAGAACGAAGCTCCACACGAGAACGATGAAAACTAGCGAGATCTGAAAGGAGGTAAACAAAAGAAAGACATGGAGGACGCAAGCTTTGTACAGAGCCTCTTGAGGCCATGGCTCATAGGTAAGAGCGCTGTTGTTCTAAGCCGCCAGTTGCAGAAGTCCGAATAAAGAAATAAAGTAGGAGCGCACACAACTTTACACACTGACACGAGCACGCTGTCGTGTACGTATTCTCTTAGAAGTCCACTTCCTTCATGTTAAGAATTAAAAAAAGATCGATCGTTGGCTTGGCCATTGTCGGCTGTTAGCCACTGTCAAAGAACGCTGTTGGATCTGATGGTGCAAGTCGTGGCAGAATAAACGTCACAAATAAAAAATAACTGCATATAACGCGTGAGCATTGTTTCGTCCTCGGAGTTAGCCGATGCCTTCGTCACCATTAAGAGTTCCGCCCTTATATTTACCGACTCGTGCTCGCGGCACTTCTGATAGCGCTAGATGCCCGTTTTTTAGAAACATCCAAAGCAGAAGGTAGCTGTACGGACGTTGAACGTAGCTGTTTGTTCCAAGCGTCAGGGGAAGGTAAGAGGGGTTTGGTGAATCTTGCCACAATTCTAGCAAGGCTTTGGTTACAGCCTGTTGGTCATTACGATACACAGCTCAAAACAAGCAAATTTTGAAAGAAAACGAGAACGAAACATTCGTGCTCGAAACAAGTCGAAGCGCTCGTCCAGTTTCTTTGCATTTGGCCTTCGTTTTATTTCCTTTTAAGTTTCCTTTTATTTATCTTGTTTCACTTTTTTATATCCTCTCAAAAGTACTATATCGAAGCAAAGTTAAGTTAACGTTAGGCGACGAGGAAAGAAGAAACAGGCAGGGTGCTGTTCCGATAACGCTGAACCACCTCGGCCAAGCTTCCGCTTTGTTAGACGTCTAGCTTGTCAATGGATCTTTATTTCTATCGTCTTCTACTCTGTCTTAGCCTAGGCTCTTTACCATTTATGGCGTCTTTCTGAGCATACCGCTGCCCGACGCTTTAATTAGGATATTTGGAAGGCTACTCTGGGAAGACATTTTTGAACACAGTAGGGCGATTACATGAGAGACGAAACAGGATAAATATTTTGAATTTTCTTTATTATTGGCTATTTTATTTATTACGCGCACAATAGTCAATAGACGAATAGTGAATTTCGTTTTGTGAAAATTCTAAAATTTCGGTAGAAAAAAATTACGAATGAGCTCGTGGCATACGACGCGTTCTCTCCCACAGCGCTATTTCGCAATTTTCCAGTGACGTAAGAATCGAGCTTTTCAAGCCGTGATCAGTATGTTTTGCGTGCTAAGTGAAAAGATGAGTAAGAAAATGTGAGGTTTATTTCCGCTCTTGTAAGAAAGTTGGCGCTTCCTGGGAATAATATTTAAGACGCCACAAGTCACAAATGAGGCTATATTAAAGATTTTTTCTTTCCGAACTATAAAGCACAGCTCCTACAAATTTCCAGGATAGATAGGCATATATATTGGCTTTCATTGTTATGTATACCAGGCAAACACAATAGACAAGGGAGCACAATGCCTTAAATCTGGCATTTTTGAACACATAGGTATTTAAAAAATATAGGAATAAAAACCTCGACCATAATTTTGATGAAAACTTCTGAAACAAGGCTCAAGATGGAGTAAAAAAAATAGGAATGAACGTGTTCAATTATATTTTGTCGCCAACAATGCTATCCAAGTGAAAAACTGTAGCTTCGGAGCGTCCCAGAAGCGCCTAAATGAAGGTGCGTAGGCAGAAAATACGCCATCTGGTGCTCTATATTTTCCACAGATGGTAAGACTGAGATGTTTACATCAAGAGACGGTTTACCTTATTGTATTTTTACGGGCGAACACCGATCTGTGAAGCAAGCAGGATTCGTTGGCGCCGCTATCGCCGGGTGCGGGCAACAGGTCGGAGTGCTGTCCGTAGGAATGCACGTAAGCAAAAGCTTTCAAAGTAATTTTCTGATTTCACAGTGCACATATTATGCCGTGCGTGCCCCAAGCTCTGGCTTTGTCGCGACGCTGCAGACATGCCGTGGCTCATTTTATTTTCTATGCCGCGTTTGATGTAAAAATGCATTTAGTTTGGTTTTTAGCCCCTGTTCATTTATTGTGATGGGTTTTGGCCTGTGATAGCTATGCTAGAGAAGGCATTCCCCGAACATTTCTACTTTCTTATTTTCACTTTTAACGATTCAGAAGCTACAAAATAAATAAATGAGGTCCTCCTTCGTTAACAAAAGACAATAAGAGCCTGTAACAGAATGTGGACTTGTAAAACGTCTCTGACAAGCGTATGTTGGGATGGCTCAAATATGCACCGGCTGTAAAATGACGTTTTACATTTCCGCGTTCTGTTCTAGGACGCAGTCAGCCTTTTTTACCGAAAGGCAATCTCAAAGTTTCGCGGTTACATCAGAAAATTGTATTTTAAAGCTTTTAATTATATGCATTCTTATGGGCACCACTCCCAGCTGTTACCTGCACCCGGCGATAGCGGCCCCACCGAATCCCGTTTTCGTCACCGATCAGTGCTTGTCCATAAAAATGTAATTAGGTAAACCCTCTATTGCTGGAAAAGACCTCAGTCTTGGCATCTGTGCGAAATTTAGAGCAGCAGTGGGCGTATTTGCTACATCCGCAGCTTCGTTCAGGCTCTCGAGAAGCTACAGGTGTGAGCTTCAATAACACTGTTGGAAACAATAGGATGCAACATGATCTTTCGTATTCTGTCTTCGCCTTGTTCCGTAGACGTGTTTCATAAGTTTGAAGAAAAGTTGTGAATGGGATTTTTTTTCTCGTTGATTTTCGAAAAAGGCTACAGTATCGAAAATGCCAGACTTAGGGCAATGCTTGTTGTGCTTTCCTATTTTTTGTAACAAATAAAGTCGGCTAACACTCTCAGCACCTAGATTTTATATCTTGCAAAATTGGAGATGTCTCTTATAGTCGTTGAGAAAAAAACTTCTTGAATAGCCCCATTTTAGACCTCACCTGCACGGTTCCCGCTCAGCTCATGTACAACATTTCGCACTGAACTCTGGTTCAACTTCATCTCAACTTGCGATATTTTTTATCCGAACGATGCGTTTAGCTTGCAGCGAACTGGTCTATTATTAAGCAAATGTTAATGCTCCGAGGTGTGAAAATAGAAAGTGTCTTGAGTAATTGCATATCCACTTCATTGTTCGATATTCGAAGCCAACTATATATTATATTCGATTTGTTTTCGAAAAACATGACACTACTACAACCCTACTCATGCTTAGGCACATAGGTGGCTTATTAGTAGCCTCTACTATACTTCGGGGTGGCTACAGTTGAGACATAGCTAATAGGTAAAGCGTTTGAAACACCTTTTTGCGATGCGGTTATGTAACATCTCTTTTCTCCCAAGCTAACTTAATCTCTTGTCACCTCCAATAAATCCTCCAGTCGCCTTTGACTTATTTGTCCTTTCTACAATGTGAAAACTCCTTCACTCTTTTCATAACCAAAAGTGTCTCGGATTTTCCTTATAGTCTTTATTCTTGGGAGCTAAGGGACACCACGCTGCCCTAAATTCATGTGATATCGCATATGAGCATTGTGTAGGACAACGGAAAATTTTATTCTATGGTCTATTTTCGCCTGTAGCATCTTGCCCTCGAGTATGCAGCCATAGCTTCGAAAAGTAAAGCGGTTGCTTTGAAATCTTTAGAAAATTCATTTATTCCCATCTTAAGCTGTCATGGAGAGGCATATTGTGAATTATGCAGCATTTTACTACGCCGGTGAATAATATTTAGTTTTCGTACCTACTACTGGTCGTCCGAACTGACTATCTACGGTTATTTAACACCCACTGATACTGGTAACATACCCAATTTTGCAAGCGCATTTTTTTTTTGTCTTATATGAAACTCGTGCGTCCTGCAAGCGCACCTGTAAAATATCTAATGTTAATGAAGTCGACCTACTCCTCATGTCTTAGAAACGGTTGCTTCATCGAAAAACAGAAACATCGTTAGGCTGAACTTCAAGGATAAAACAGAAGAGCCTTATCTTTGAAGATAAGAGGTACAAAAAAAAAGTTTTTTTTCTATAAACATCAACGGACGCCTTTGGTAGCAGAAGATATATATCCTTCCAAAATTATTTAATTTAGCCACGTTTTGCGTTTAAGGAACAGTTTCTGGTTTATGCCATTAATGAAACCCAGTGATTGTTTAGGCTATATATACAGAAGGAACAAAGCAAGCAGATGCTTCTCGATGACAGGCGACGCAACTGTGCCTTCAAATACACGCCGCCAGCTGTTACGCGAACCTGGGAACTGCAGCCATTTATATATTAGTGGCGGATCCTCGATAATTCTGTGTGATCAAGTCTAGGCAGGTGTATATTTGAAAAAGTTTTGAAATAAGATATTTGGAGAAGTGTAGAATTCACCTTTTAAAAGTGGCATACTTGCTTGCAATTTAAATGCGCAAGGTAGGGTAGTCACTTGTTTTCGGTTTCGGTAGATTCAGAAATGCATGTTTGGTGCTCTGCTCTTGACACGCACAGTAATTTCTGCTTTAATTTTTGTTTCAGTAATTTCTTGTCTCGGGTGATTAGCTTCACATCAAAAGTCATGATTGCCTTTATTTGTGATGCTTTTGGGAACTATGAGTTCTGGAAAATAAAAGCTGCGCCTGAATTGTGAACTGATGCCTGATAGGAGAAAGCTAGCCATGACTGCACCTCAGAATTTCAACCAGCAAAAGAGAGGTGCAGGACTCATGGGTTCGGCCACTCATAGTGGTATGCATTCTTTTCTTTTGCTTTTTATTCTGTGTTATATACTGTCTTCATCCTCGGATCGGGACATAGCACTCCTTCCCAGTTTATTCTATATTCTCTCTTCACATTACGCGCGTATCATCTTTGCCAAAAGTGACCCGGCAACACAGTTTGCTTCTTCCCAGGCGTATAGTAGAGCCCTCACGGCACAACATAAGACCAAAAGTGCCTAAAAGTGAGGACAAAGATTCTCTTAATCCTATACAGATTTAGAGAACAAGGGCCGCCATAAGGGCTCCGCTGCGCGGCTAAGAAGCAAACCCCATTGCCTGGTTACCTTTGGGAAAAACCGTGCTACGTAGCAAAGCTTTCTTGAAGAAGAACGCACAGCACATGATGTGCAAGCAGCACTCTTTTACAAGCATATTCTTTTTACAATTTCAGTAGCAGCTGAACATCTAGCGAACATAAGCTTACCAGGATGAAGTGAAAGAAGAAGATCCGCTCCCTTGAAATATGGAGGAAGAGCTGGAGGAATGGCAGGTGAATGAGGTAGACGCCGAAGGTGAGTCTGCTGAGAGGCACAAACGCATCCCATGCTAGGAACTTGCCGATGAACCCTGTGGAGGGGAGAAAAGTGAAAGAGTGATCCATCAATGCTGCTAGAGGTGCGTATTACGTTCTAAAATCTAGTTCCACGGCATTTGTAGCCCGTTGCAGCCCGGGTCAATATCATGTAAGCGGGCAAATTGGTGCTCTAAAAACTAGACAGTAAAAACAGGCAGTAAATCTGTGCTTCGAATACTTGGCCAATTTTTAGTTTTTATTACTTAAGTCGGGGCACTTAAAATTGCAAACTTTTGTTCTCTGAAGAGCATTGAGAATTTGGTTCTATTCTGTTTAAAGCTGAAACCTAGGTAGGATGGTTAGTCTTTGCGAACGTTTAATGTATTAGGAAAGTCCCCGCTTTCAAACACATCTTACTGCTGCTCCTTCTTCAGCAAGCCCATGTCGTGCTGCGAGGATAGTTGTGGAAATATTTCTAGATTGATGCGGCACAGATGAGAAATTCAATTTTTTTATCTCTTTGAGGTGCTGTGTTTCACGCAAGATATTTTGAATATGTATAACTACTGCTTGCGCCAAACACGAGCCAGTCGCCGACGGTTTAGGACTCTTAGGGCGTTCTTACGCATGGAAACACTTCAGCAGAAGTCGCTTTAATGTATGAGGAGAAAGAAAAGCAGAAACTGTGCCAAAGGGAGTAGGTTCGAATTAGAGGTTCTTGGTTAGCCACAGTTAAAGCACAAAATAAGAAAGGTGTAGCATGGAAAGCTGAATGGTGTTCCTCGCGGCAGTGTGCATAATTTGAGTTCTCATCAATTCTGAACCATAAACGAGGTGTGGGATTTTTGCTGTTTTGAAGTGTAGGAGTCCATTTCGCGCCCTGAATTCTTGTTGGGCTTGAAAATCGAATTTGGATAAAATATAAGCATCTTACCTCCCCGCCCCGTGGCGCACGCAAGGGTAACCCAAACGAGGAAGATGCTCCACAGTATTCGATCAAAGAAAGCGGCGGACACGTTTGCGAAGTGTGCGATCGGCTCGCCGTCCTGGTACCACACCATTTTCACAAAGATGCAGCAAAGTCCGCTGGCGATAGCCACGCACCATCCTGCTGCTTGGAATGCCTGCAAGAGCGAAAGACCGCTAAATGTGCGAAAGAGATCAGGTGACTGTTGGCCTGAGCAAAATGTGTAGTCTTCACGAGCAGGCAGTGAGGGAAATGTTTTCAGTCAGGGTTCTTCAATATGGACAAGCATGAGAGTCAAAAAGTGTTTCGTGCATGCCGTTTGCATTGATTTGCATTCCATGCCTTCGAAAGTACTCCGCATCCTCATAATTCCCGGCTGGCTATAAATTCATGGGAGCTGTAGTGTCAGCGATTTCCGCAAAGATGCGGTTCATAATATGCAATAAAAAAGTGCAGCGCTCTTATTTCTCACAAAAAAAGAAGTTATTCCGTGGGGCCTGCACAACACGAAAAGCTTCATTTTCGGCAGCACACGCCAGCGTTCGCTGTGTGTCAGTGGCATGTTGTCCGCATTCTTTCACATTGGTCTTTTTTTCCGTTGCTGCTCAATAACCATAGACGCGTTTTATCAAGCTGCCTGCTCCAGCAGAATATGCGAATACGTGGAAACATTAAACCGACGTCATGTAGAATGCCTGAACAACAAAGGTTTGAAAAGGAATGAAAAACCTTTTGGGTACCGTGCTTTCCACGATAGCATGGCCTGGACATGAGGCGACAACTATTTTGGACCTTTTGCGTGCCGCAACACCTACCAGCTACTCTTAGAGATCTGAAAAATTGTAGCGACGAGGCCCAGAAGTTATGAATCACCAGCGCTCACTGGCTGAAGCTTCCGTTATTATTATTTACAGTTAGATCCTCGGCAGAAATTCCTCACGTCAGACGTATGTTCTCAAGACATTGTGGAGTCCGCATGCTTCACTCTGGCAACACCGATTTAGCAGTGTTTAGAGCGTCAGCGGTTTCATGATTATAAGCAACGCTTTTGTGCCGTATTTTCATAGTTTTCAAAACGGTAATAACACTTCTGATAGGAATGTGAGACGGGTTAAAAAAATGGGCATGAAGAGCACATACGAGACCGATGGTCGCCTGTCTCTCTTTTATGCGCTCTTAATTTATCGCCCGCTCTTGGGCCACTTTACATTCACGTTATGCTCACATGGACTGACAGGCCCAAGTCAAACATCTCATCTGAGCACCTCTCCATGGGTGAATACGGTTCCTTGGACAAACAAGAATTCTCAAGGAGTAAAATATTTCACAATTAATAACTAGGTTCGTGCAAGACAAAATTTCTCTTTGCTAATAGCTAGTCCACGCCTATGCAGTCGAGTTAATGTCCGTCACTCCTGACCACATCACTACACCAGTGACAAATACCTTTGTACGAACACCTTGTGCATTAAGCGTTGTTGGGCAAGCTGCCTTTGCGCCATAAAGGTCCATCAACATCGACAGCTATCTTCGTGCCATGTTCCTTCTTAAACACATTAAGTGTGGTTACTTATTGAATTATTGAACTCATTTCTTAAGAAATACACTTGAACTGCACGCTTGTCTAAAAACCGTAGAGCAGCGTTGCCTTCACGATGGAAATGTTGAATCTACGTATTCTGATACTGAGACCAATTTCAGAACTTTACGCCTTATCTAAATACAAAACTTCGAAAGAATGAAGTTTGGCTGTAAAGAACACGTTTAGAAGCATGAAAAAAATCCTAAAGTTATTCTTAGAAAAAAATAGCACAAGTCCGCATTGCAGCTTGTTACAACGACAAGAAAGCATTCGAAAACAGTTTGTAAATATCCGGTTTTCTTGCCGTTCTCAGTGAAATCTTTGTATTAAAGACGAGTCGTTTCCGTGCTGAGGAATCACCCTGAAAGAGAATTAACGACTGGGAATTACAGCGGCCAGTCATTTTGCCACAGTGTTTGCTTTATCCGCGTTTTCACATACTTAACGCTCCTGCATATGCCGACGCCAGTGCATGGTTTTATCGTTTTCCATTCCATACCAAAAGGGTGAGTAGTGTAATTTTTTTCGTGTGCGACGCAGCTAGCTTGCTCGCGAAGGATCGCGATAACAGATATTCTAGTTTACGGCATTCAAGACTCTCCGTGGACGTGCGCACTGTTTGAACGCATTGCTCTGACTTGTGTTTAAAAAGAATCACAGCCGCCTTTTGCGCGCATGGAGTCAACGTTTCTAATGTGTGACAGTTGCAGTTTCCGCAGTTGAGCTCCGTTTCTTTTGTGTGCGCATTTTACATAGGATAAACAGCTGAATTTCGAACAGCTTTGCTTGCGTGTTTGCTGATTATCGCGATCATAGGGTGCAATATGATAAAACCTTTCTTCATGACAAACTGTAACAGCTTTTGTGAGAGAGCTGAAAATATCTATTAGTCACTGATACTCGTGCAGTATGTTTTGAATTCAAACGCAGTAAAATATTTGGTGGGACAGCCTTACCACAGAAATCTTCTGCCGCTGGAACCACCCCAAAGAGAGGAAAGTAATGCAGCCAATGAAGTAGCACATGGTGTGGTAAAAGGGGTAGAAGTAATAGCCGTATGTCGTGTTGAAGAACACCCTGAAAAAAAAAGACATTTATCCATTACTGCGTGAGGTGAGAACTTTGCTCTATTTTAAGAGGAAGCACCTGCTGCTGAAGTCAATCTATACCTAGTGATGAATTCGCTATCACTTCGTTTGCATGCTCCATGCGCAAAAAAAGTGCGGCTAGAAAAAATGAACCAAAAGACAGGCACGAACAATATAATGTTGGCATGGCGTAGCCTTTTGTAACGAGAGGTTTTAAAGTTTTTCTCGAAATTCCAGTCATCATACAGGCTCTGCTAACGTGTGCGCGCATTATTTGGATGAAGTTCACAATAGCGAGAGAAAAGCTCTTCCAGTGTAATAAATACTAGCGTGCTTGTCAAATTTCCCGGCTGTGTTGAATAAAAATGGTAATAAACTTCCTAAAATAAAAATCCCCGTTCTTTCCTCACGCCCGAATACACGCGTGTGCACTGAAGGTACCATTACTGATGATCGTGACGAATAATCTTAGTGAATCAAAGGTGGCTTGGCCAAACTGCGCCATAGCACAAGGTACAGTTGGCCTGCACGGGGTGCGCACAAAGACCCATTTTCCTTGCAGTTCACCTCCGAGAGGGCAAACACGAGATCAAGGAATAGCATTTACCCAGTGGAAATCGATTGGTACTCCGCTGCACTAGGGATCGAATACCGCACCTCTCGCTTAGTAGAAAGTATTAAAATATGGCCCTAAACAATTTTCTCAGAATGCAGTTAGATCTCCGCCTGGACGCGGCAGCGCGCCGCCACGCCAACAAACTATACCGCCGGCAGTGGGCTTCATTATGTCAAAGGATGGAGGAAGACGCCAGCTCACGGAGGCTGTTTGACACTTTGCGGCGCATCACGGAACCACAGGCAAACCCGCAGCTGCTTGATGCCCTGGCAATATCCAGCGGGCTCAGCGACGAAGAGCTCGCTGAGCGGTTTGCCGCCCGGTTCGTGCCGCCCAGACCCGCAGGTTCAGCTGGCATGGCTGCACCCGAGAGCCCCAGAAGCGGTGCCACTCCCACTCTCGTTACCTCGGAAGGTCCCTGCGACGCGCCTTTCACAGCGGCGGAACTGAACAACGCGCTGCAGCGCTGCCGCCGCCGATCGGCGCCCGGACCGGACGGGGTGACCTACCAGATGCTGCGAAACCTGGATACGGAGCAACAACGACAGATCCTCCTGCAGCAGATCAACCTGGTGTGGGAACGCGGGGAGCTACCGGAGGACTGGCGCACCGCGGTCGTCTGTCCTGTCCGAAAGCCAGGGCGCCCATCTACGGGGCTGAGCGGATACCGACCAGTGGCACTAACATCGGCGGCGGGTAAGCTTATGGAGCATATGGCGTTGCAGCGTTTGAACGAGCGAGCCGCGGAGGCTTATTTGTTTGACGAGCGTCAGACAGGTTTCCGTGGGATGCGGTGCACGGCTGATTCTATATCGGACGTTGTTACAGCGCTGGAGCACGCCAGGGCGGCAGGCCAGGTCACGCTGCTGCTGCTACTGCACGTCCCGGGCGCTTTTGACATTGTCCACCGCGCACCAATTCTCGCGGTGCTTGAGGGGGCCGGTGTGAGCGGGCGGCTTTTGCGATACGTTCATGGCTTCCTGAGCGGGCGCACCATGCGCGTACGAGTTGGAGGCCAGTTCTCCGAGCTTTCTCCAGTGGAACTGGGCGTGCCGCAGGGCTCTGTCTTAGCCCCGTTTTTGTTTCACGTGGCCATGTCGATGGTGCCGGCCTGCCTCCCCAAGAGCGGCCGACACCATGTGCACATGTCCATATATGCGGACGACATTGCTCTGTGGTGCCAGGGGCCACCAGGCGAGGCGCTGCGCGTGCGGGTGTGCCTTCAGGGAGCGCTGACGGCAATTGACGCCTGCTTGCGCGGCCTAGGTCTGTGGCTGAGCGCGGACAAATCGGTGGCCATGGCCTGCGTTTCGCGCTCGCGCGCGCACCTTGCTCCACTGTCACTGGATGGGACTCCAATTCTTTGGCGTAAATCGGTGCGTTACCTTGACCTGGACATCTACTGGTGCCTTTCCTTCCGCCCCGCGGCGACCAAGGCCTGCTTGCAGATGAAGAGGTTCACCGCCGCCGTGCACAAGCTCACCGCTCGAGGCCAGGGCATCTCCCAGCAAGCCGCGATGCGACTATACAACGCCGCAGCATTGGGGGCGGCACTCTATGCGTTGCCGCTCGTCTCGGCGCGCAAGCCGTGCTGGAGGAAGCTGAAGCTCCAGCAACGCAAGTCCCTGCGCGTGTGCCTCGGCATGCCAAAGAACTCCCAGTGCGCCGCAACACTGGCCGAGGCAGGAGCGTGGCCCCTCCAGCTCCAAGCAGCGCGCAGGGCACTGCATCACATCGACCGGCTCCATCGCGCACCGGACGGCGGCTCGCTCCTGCAGCGGATGCGCACGCACCCACACTCACGAATGGGTGCGGCGCTGCATGATATGAGCGCCTCACAGAAGCCGCCACCCCCCCCCCCCCTACGTCCCCTGTCCGCCCTGGCCTGCTGCCTCGGAGATACAGCGAGAAATCGGCGGCATCGCGGGAAAGCGGAGCACACCCCTGTGCGCTGTGCAGCAGCTGACCAGAGCCGTCATACACGAGGAGCTTCAGGACCATCTCCTCGTATACATCGACGGCTCAGTGGTCCGCGATAGCCACTCCTTCGCAGCGGCGGCTACCATACCCGCGCTGCGGCCGCACAGCCAGACAGACACCACCTTCCTGGGCTCCTCCAACACGGCAGAGCTGAAGGGGATACAGCTGGTATTGGACCTGCTGCTCTCCATCGTCCCTCTGCCACCCAGGAATGCTCTGCTGTGCGACTCCCGCGCCGCCCTCACCAGCCTGCAGTGCAACGGCCGTGGTACCACACTAGTGCGCGACATCCGCGAAAGCGTCGAGTGCTTGGCGCAGCAAGGATGAGCTGTGCGTGTACAGTGGGTGCCCGGCCACTGGGGCATCACCGGCAACGAGGAGGCCGACGAACTCGCGACCGCCGCACACCAGCTACCATCACGTGATCTCCCTCTTGCGCTGGAGGACGTGCGTGCGGTCATTCACGAACATCTCCGACGGCAGCACCCTGACCCACGCATCGCCGGAGGTGAGCGCATCGCCAGCATCAACGGCTGCCGCGCTCTTTCGCGGTCTGAACGCACAATGATCCTCCCCGCGCGCATCGGCTGCGTGTGGCCCGGGGACCGACGGGTGCGTCACGGACTCGCGACAAGTGAAGTGTGTGATGGATGCGGTGCAGTGGAGACACTGGAGGCTCCTTCGCTGTACCGCGTTCGCTGATGCTCGTCGTGAGATGCTCGCGCCCTACAGAGAGCTAGTTGGGCTTACTCCCAGACTCGCTCAAGACACTATTGTGGCCGCAGGGCAGTGCGCGCACCCGTGAGCGAACTATGGTGAGCCTCTGTGGATTTCTCGAACAGACCGGCTTGACGTCCCGTCTGTTCTGCGCCAGGTAGTGATGCGCTGTGATCGAACGCTCCCCGTGCACTCCCTCGGACGCTTAACAGCTGGGCGCCCCACCCCAGCTGTTGTGTGCAAAGTGTTGTGCGCGTGTTTTTATTTTATTTTTTTCTCATTGACTGCACACGCGCACAACCTGGACAACTTTATTTTGACTGTTTGTAAATAGTGTAATATGACCACTCCCTATGTCCTTTCTCGCTGTCCCCTCATCTCTTTCATTTCTCTTCTTCATACTGCCTTCAATCCTTTATTTCCGCTGCCCCTGCTCAGGTGCCGCCGACACAGTGATGGCAGATGCCGGGGTAAGCAAAAATCTTTTAACTTCCGTTTTATTATACTTTTTATGATAAACACTTACTACTGCTACTTAGATCTCTCTTGCACCCAACAGAAAGTGAATGCTTGACCAAAGAGCAGTGGCCGAAGAAAGCTACAATGTATCGCTTTCTGGTAGAACTAAATTGGCTACAAATATGCGTTTAATGACGTGAACTCTGCGTGCACTTTCATATACCCGCCATCTGTTCCCTAAATATCCCTACGTAAAGGTGCTTCAGGACCAGACAACTGCCGACAGAATACTCAGCTCTGCTAATGCTTCGCTGTATGAGCCCCCCCCCCCCACCCTTCCCTGATTTAAGCGCACTGGTTGTGGACAAATACTCCAGACAATTTCGTCGACAAAATTTCATTTGCAGAATTGCGAAAGAGTTCTCTTTTTTGTGTGTGCGAATTTTTCCGACCTGTACTATATCATGGTGATTACTGAACAAAAATGCATCAACATTTTGATGCTGGGCCGAGTGCAGCCGTAAATATCTCGAGATATATTATACAACTGGCATACAATTACAGACTGCGCACTGTGCGACCTCAGAAATCAAAATTCTTGCGAAATGTTCGCGAGTAAACCGAGCACCTCAGAGAAGTCACACCTGAATATTGTCATGAAACATGTGCTACTCATAATAATGTGTTGAATAGTTCACACCCATAAACATTATGTGCGAGCCGGTGAGACCCAGCTGGCACAACACACCATGACCATTTGCTATCGACGCCTTAATTCTGGCTTCCACTATGGAGTATCCGAAAAGTTGTTTCAAACCCAGGAGCTACGACTTGTGAAGAGTTCGCTTAAGTTCCCGCACGACAAAAATATGAATTGTGATGACGCCCGACGAGCTGTAATCAATAAAGCGAGCGTAGTACTTTCTTTCTTGAGTGTTTTCGTGTTTTAAAAACTGCAATAGAGGTTATATGGCTGAATCCTGGCAGCCTGCTCTGTGAATCTCTTCCGTAGCTCTACCCTATTGAACTCTACGGGCTGGTAGATCCCATTTACACCGTGGAAGGCGAAGTTTCCCGCGAGTGTGTAATAAAAAGCTTGTGCACTTACTTGAAAGACTCGACCATCACCACCATAAAAGGTGTGATGTTGTTGCTGGCCACCTGCCATGCAGATAACACGCATCCAAGCAGGCACAGCAGTGAGAACAGCCAAATGGCAAGTCGCGGACGCCTGCAAAATAATGACGAGTGAATGAGCGAATTGTGCTACTCGTTCGGTGTATATCATATATTAGTAGTAAACATGCTCTTCTGGACATAATTTCCTGCCATATTTGCTTTGTAAGACATTGCGTGATGGAAAAGTAGGGCGAGAAAAAGACGCTCCTCAGAATACGACTTCATACTGCAAGGGTTCACGGGGTGGTTGCCATACACATGCGCAGGACAAGTTCGAACATAGTGATGCCCTTACAAGAATGTTTTGCCGATAGAGATTCGGCAACAAAATAGGTTCCTTGACAAGCGAGAGCTTCAAAGCATTTACACTTCGAGTGCATCGCTTCCAAATGGACAACTTTTGATTGAGAAGACCATGTTTGGATTGTCTACGGTTGCGCAAAATCTTAATTTCGCGTCGGCCTCTGTCGCATCAGAAGAGCAGCATGGACTGACCATCCCTGATTAAAGACAATATTTTGACAGGGGCTTGCGTGATTTCTTCAGAAATATTATTTTATTTTTGTGACTGATGTCAAACAAGAGGAAAAAAATTGCGCAGATCATTTTTAGGAACTGTGTATGCAGCGCAAACCGACCATGACTTGAAACAATAGAAGAAAAAGTAAACATCTCTTGTCGGTATAAATATTCGCTTTCAGAAATGTGGTCTTGAACAGTATGTTATAAAAACTGTTATATATATATATATATATATATATATATATATATATATATATATATATATATATATATATATATATATATATATATATATATATATATATATATATATATATATATATATATATACATATTAGCATAGAAGATAAAGGAAATGAGGGGCTCGTTTTGACAAACTTATGAAGGGAGCCAATAGTCACTGAAACCAAGGTGCATGGGGAATGCTTAATTCCCCCGATATATTCGCGATATTCAGAGGTCGTGGGTTCGGATCCCGCAGGCGGCATGGTTGTTTTTTCTGCTGTTTTATAAGTAATTTTATTTAAGCTATATATTAATCTAAGTATTATCCCACCGATCAGCACTACACATTAAAAAAAATTAAACATTCCCCCATGCACTTTGGTATCGGTGGCTGTTGGCTTCCAACATAAGTTTGTCAAACGAGCCCCTCATTTCCTTTACTTTGTCTGCTAATAACGTAACGACGGTCTCGGTTCTGGTAGTCTTTATGCCATAGGCTGCATAAGAGGGCTCTCGCACAGTTTCCGCCCTCGCCGTTTGATGACGTTCCATGTCACGCTCGCGGTAATACAGGGCGTGCTACGCCCGCCGCTATGGACGAGGGTTTCGCTGGTGAACACTATCAAGGATCGCTTACACCCAATAAACATAAATGCCCACGAGAGCAGCAGATTGGACAGCCGTCGCCGTAGCTCAGTTAGTAGAGCACCGGACGCGATATTCGGATGTCGTGGCTTCGGATCCCACCGGCTGCATTGTTGTTTTTTTCTGCTGCTTTATAAGCGATATATTAACTGAAGTATTATTATCCCACCGATCAGCACTGCACATTAAAAAAAATTAAACATTCCCCCATGCATTATGGTTTCGGTGACTGTTGGCTCCCTTCATAAGTATATATATATATATATATATATATATATATATATATATATATATATATATATATATATATATATATATACGCACACACACATTGAGGGAACGCAGGAAGAAACTGCACGGAAGAAATTTGTGCAAATAGACAAGCTGCAGCTTCCCCAATTTAGCAACCAAGCTTTCGAAATTAACATTCAGCGCTAAACTTCGGTGTTACTTTGCGCGAAATACTTCTTCAAGATTAGGAAACACCGCGCAAAAAAAGAACGAACACTTTTTTTGCGCGCGGTGTTTCACAGTGTATTGCCAACAGGCCCAACGTTTTATGGTAATGAACTTGGTCGTACTTGAGTTCTTTCTTGTTCATTTCAGTGGAGGATATATGGCACCCGCTGTTCCCTGCGCGTTTAACTTAAATTAACTGCGCCAACATCAAGAAATAACCGCGATGTACGAAAGGCACAAAGAAGAGGCGCAAAGGGGGTTGTGGACATCCACTAAATACTTTTTCTTCCGCTACGATGCAATTGCCAGACTTTTCTTTATAAATTCAAACCAGACCGAAATATGTACCTGTTCACTTATCTACTGGAAGATTTTATCAAAGGTGGGAGGCCTAAGTCGTTGATTTTAAATGCTGGAATATTTTTCTGATCCGTACTAAGAGGTAGAACAAACGCTGATGAAAACTCAATAATATTAGTGATTCAAGACGCTGGACTGCTACAGATAAGGCTTCATCGCTGGGCCTGTAGAGCACTCTTTTAAATAACATAAGTTAAGATAAGAAGATTGTAAATATACTGGCGCGTAACGTGAGAGCTGCACGCTTGCAGCGCGCAGCTCCCGGCTCAATACGGTGCAGTATGATAACTTTGAGCTTATGAGGGCGCGCTGTGCAGCTGCGAATATAGCGCTCCAAAGCCGTACAAAACAACGTGCACAGAAACGTCCGCTGTTACTCAGCTCTGCAAGAACCTAATGGCTTACAAATTTTATAAACTCACAGCCTCAGAACACTTCAACGCCCTGCATTCATCGTGACATTTATTTGGAAATTGTAAGTTTCGCGTAGACATTGGACCGTCTGACCTCGTAGTTGTAAAAAAAATGTACGCGCTTCTCCTCAAGCATCATCAATTCGCTGAGCTTTTGAGATTAAACATGAACTGAAGTTGTCGTTATTTTGTCATGGCGGTGCCTCTTACCAAATGGATAGGTTTCGTGCTTCTGTTTCCTGTTTTGAGGCGGTTTACTGCTGCAGGGATCATACAATTGAAGTTTTTCAAACAATGGAAAGCTTAGCTTCGCCTTATAAGGACAACTCCGGGGTTTTTTGACAACGGTACGTTGCTGGCTAGTTTGTTGGACATTACAGAAAGGAACAGCGTGGACACATGACGATGAAGGTGAACGAGACAGGCGCTGTTCTTGCATACTGCACAACAGCGCCCGAAAACTTTTGCATACTCACTTTTTGCATACAAGCAGTATAGGCAGCGCCACCAGGAAGAACTGGAAGTCTATCGACAAGTACCACAGATGAGGCAACAGGGGCTGAAACAGTGAAACAGAAATTAATAAATTTCAATTTGCGCTTGAAAGCAGACAGTTAGCTGTTGAATCAGTCATCTAAAGCGATCTGTAAGAAATTACATTTTACGACCGGGGCGCAAAATTCTCTAAGAACGTGACTACACGGGTGCAAACCAGCGTAAAGCGCAATAAGATAGTTTTCTATTTCGAGCCGGATCCGTCGTAGCAACCTTTATTAATTCTCCGGGCATTCGCACTTGTCGGTAGTCAGTGTACCGACGGCAGCCACTACGCAAGCTGCTACGATAGCCCCACATTTTCTGCATTACTCTGAGAACCGTCATGGCAGTGCTACAAGTTCGCACTTCTCTGGCCGCCCCGGAGACTCTCCAGATCATGCGACTCTGTGCACGTACAGCATGTCGTGTCAACAGTTTACACTGACATATCGGCCTCCACACACTCTACAGCGCTCACACCTCGAGGGCGGGCAGGTGAGCCCCCTGTAGCGCCTCGTTTTCGCAGGTACGTCTCACGAGCACCGCGTGATTTGCTTAATGACCACCCCCTTTACAGGCAAATATTCGAATATTCCTGTATTTCCACTAAGCTTTCTTTATCTCCGGCACCACCGTACACATTTCCTTGTGACGATGCTCTCCAACAGCTCCACCTTCTCTCCTTTTTTTATCGTCATACACTGGCTTCCCCACATTGGGCCCTTTATACACTCTGCCCGACTACTGACAGCACCCAAAAGTATGCGCCGATATTGGAAGGACAATTTTTAAAGCTGCAGCCAAAATATACGAACACGCTCTTTCGGAACTCTTTCATTGATTGAAAAATTTGTAAATACTGGGATGTTCTCCATTGTCGTGGCGTCATTGAGACGTAGGGACCTTTCGAAGAGCGTGTTGGAAATTACAGAAGTGTTGGAAATTACGAGGGGAAGAGAAGGAAAATCATCATAACAGGATAGGAAGCTTTCAACCTAACCTTAAAGTCTTGTTGCCTGCCACTGCGCCAGATCCCCTGTTTTTTCTTCTCGCAAACCAAAAAGGGAGAAAATTGCATTATCGCGATTGCATAGCGCTTAGTGGCTCTCCTAGGTGCTGAGAAAAATTAACATCCACATGGAAGCAGACTTGAAAATTCATATCCATATTTCTTTACTTCGTCATCCTATCATTTCGTCGGGCGGCAGATATCGCTTTACCAGAAGATAAGATCTTAAACCGTGTTAGCAGCAGTTAAGGAGGAGGAGAAAGAAGAAGAGGAAAGGCAGGGAGGTTAACCGGGAGAATAATCGCTTTGTTACCTTACACGGGGGGAAAAGGGTGAGGAGATAAAAAATGAACGAGAAAGGAAAGTCACTATGAAAAGTCAGTGTTCGCAAAATTCACAGCCTATCGTGCAGGCCAGAAGTTCTCAAGAAGCGGAGCAGTGCCTCGGGGGCCTTCACCGCCGACGATCGCCGCGGCCAGTGGCCGAGAATCTTCATTTCTGTCAGTGGGCGTGGATCTAGACGCTTTATAATGCACGGCAGAGAGACTGCCTTCGGCGCTATAGGCAGGACAGTCACAAAGAATGGGGGATATAGTCTCGTCATACCCGCAGGTGGGACATGCAGGGCTATCAGCCATACCAATTAAGAACAAGGAATGCTTCGTAGAAGCTACACCAAGCCACAGGCGACAAAGCAAAGTTTCTTCACGTCGTGGTAGGCCGAATGGAAGCCGGAGCTTCAGATCTGGGTCCAAGGCTTTTAAACGTGAATTAGAAAATTGGCCAGAATTCCACGTGGCACGCGTTATGTCACGCGCAAGAGCACGAAGCCTGCCCGCTGCGTATTATCTAGAAAAGAGGATCGGCAAAAAATCGCCGTTGTGGTGAGCAGTTCGCGCGACCTCATCCGCGCGGTGACTGCCTGCTATGCCGCTGTGCCCCGGTAGCCATTTGTAGATGGTAACGTTAATAGCTTTCTTAGATTAACATATTTTGCCATGCAGCAGGGTGCTCGAATTCGTAGAGATTTTCAACGTATAGCGAATTCCTTGAAAGGAGTGAGGTTTTATCCACCCTACGTTTTGCTACGCAGTCTTGTCGAATTCGTGAACGCGAACGGGTCTGGTTAGAGTCCTGAGGGTAAGTACATCTGTCTATAAAAAAAAGAAAAAAAGTACATCTGTCTTTAAATAGCCGAACGGAGCATGCTCGCCGCAGCTCAGCAGTGGCACGCAAAGAGCTCTGTGGCGGTGAAACGCCGATGTAGTGCTTATTGACTGGGTACACAGTGAGTGAGGCAATACGAAGAAAATCCATCATGCAAAAGGGTTGCTCACCACGGCGCTGTCGTCGTAGAAGTAGTTTCGGACCTGCGCCAGCAGCTGCCACCAGTGGTTGTCGACCTCATCTGACAGCTTACGCACGTAGTCGGGAGCTTGGGGTCCGGAAGTGATGAGAGGAATCAGGTACATGCACATCAGCATGAAGAATAGTGGCACCGCCGTCCTGCGTTAAAGAACCGGAAGCACGGGCTGACGGGGAATGAATGTGCGCCACGAGGCAGTGAAAAAAATACCTTAAACCTTAGCCAGTATTTTTACAACGCCATGTGTCATCGTTTCTGTTAAACAGGACAAGCGCGTCACTGTTACGGTCTTGTTTATTTTTCTTTATATTCACATAGCATGCTGCTAAGGCACCTCATTTTAGATTTTTATTTGTTTAGAAATACCCGGAGTAAAAATGACGCGGCATTTTTGTTTTGATTCAAGTTGGCGGTAAGTCGCCCTTTGCCTGAAACCATTAAGTCGTTGCAGGTGTTTTTTCCACATTTGTTCACTGAGAACTCGTTTGTTTTCTAGGCCATGATTATGCTATTGAAATTAGTTGCTAAACCAAGCTATGAAAAGCGCGTTTCACATAGCAAATGTTTAGTGAGTTGCATCTCATTTATTTTCTTTCACTACAGATATTTCGTCTCGTTCAGGACCATTCGCATTCGCAGTATCACGGTGTCCATGTTAGACATGTCTACAATTCAATGTGCTCTTCCACAACGCCACGGCTCCCATTGGTGCGCGACGATGTTTGCACTGTCTTGCGAGAATAAAACACTGCCTGTGAACAGGGCTCCATATTTCGCACTTGGTGCTCTGTTGTAAACAGCGACTAGGTTGATTAATGTGTGTAAACGTACATCGTACGCTTTCTCGGCACACGCATAAAAATATTCGTGTTTGTATTCGTCCAGGCACCACAGTATAGTAGCGCGCGTTTAGCCCTAACATCAAAGTGAAAGGGACGCGTTGAATCTCAAGGGTCAAATAATTTTCCCGCTGCCAGTAACTACTTGCCAGGCAGCCTCTTGTGTAGTTTCAGGCACCTAGGCCTAGAGCAGTGTAGTAGCGTGCGTTTAGCGCTCACATCGAAGCTAAAGGCAGCGTTAAATCGCCAGGGTTCAAAGAAATTATCAGTCGCCAGCCTCTAATTGCCAGGCGGTTTGTTGTGTAGCTTCTGACACCTTGACTTCATTCCGTGCCTCTGGACGTTGAGTCTAATAAATAAAATTTAGAAAAAGGTTGAAATTGCAATAAATTTGATTTTCATTAACTTGCAAAAACTATGAACACAGGGAAAAATTAAGGTTCACCCGGTGAACGTATAGCCAGGTAGAAGATAAAATCCGCTTTTCCCGGCAACTTGCCTGATTAGCCTCCGTATCACTGCAAAGAGGAACACGACGATGCCGGAACTCTTTTGCTTGGATACCACGCACGTCAGAAGAAAAGCGCTGAAACAGAAGAAACAAAATTCGTCAGTGGCATCACTGGGCAGTGCAAAAGGCTCCTAAGACTAGGAAAGGCACAGCCGAAGGAGAAGTGCGCTGAAATTAGATGTCACCGGGGTTAGCTTTGGTGCGCAAAAACTCGTGTGAGGACTGATACTTGAGCAACTGGCGAAATAAGAATAAACCAAGCGGCAACAAGCCGGCATTTGAAAGCTAAGCAGGTGACACCTGCATTTACAGAATCTACCGGCATCAATCACTATGACAAACTAAATCATTGTATGTTTTCGATTTCTGGAATGTTTGCGCGAATTATCTGACAATAATTTTATATGCAAATTGAAAGAAAACTAATCCAATTATTTTCGTCGAGATAACAAACTTGTCCAAGCGAATTTCAACCCCATGTTGGACAGTATCAAGACTCAAGTCGTGCCTACTGGAAACTGCCATGGTGCGGTGATCACCGTAATTATAAGCTAGAATATACACGCACATTGTATCCGCACAAAAATTAACCGAATTAACGGTGTCCTGTGCCGCCATACATATACACCGACAATACAAGTAAAGGTTTCATATCTATAACGCGTGATCACTGCCAGTTATTGTTTACTGTATAGCAGCGTGCGGTACAATAACAAATCGAAACATCCATAAGTGGTTGGCTGCACAGAAAGGGCGAGTAAGTTTGACTGCAAATATTCCATTGGCAATTCTCTACAAACCCGTGCTTTAAAGATTTTGGTATTCTCAAGAACAACGTCTTGCATACGCTCAAATTATTCTATGGATAAAAAATGCAGCTCTGTGAAATAACGTAATTATACTAATAGGTTCAGATTTTGATCATTACACATCAATGTACAATGTATTTTTTGTCAGACCTCATACCTCAAATAGTCGTTTTCTTATACTGTAGCTCAAAACCTTAACGTACAGAAAATAACTTATGTTTGAAAGAAACATAACCAAAATAAGTTATTATCCGATGTTTGCATTTTAGAAGGCACTGCCGCAATTTTGTAAATGAGCAGGAATTATTGCAATGTATGTGTTTCTTGCCATTGTCTATCTAGTTTGTTTTGTTGGAGTAGACTGAGCTCTAAGCTGAATGTTTCTGGCGATACGCTGTTGGACGTAAACATGACATATGTGAAGCGAATGTTGTTGAGGTGTACCTGGGGCACTGGGTGCTATTTGAAGGTCTCTTTAACAGCTTTTTGCACAGTGTTCGCACTTCGCCGTACTACACTGTAATATGAAATACTGAAGTAAACTTTCCTTTTCATTCCAAGTGTGCTTTGCTAGACTACTTTGGAGTGAATATTTTCAGTGGTGGTCCAATCATGCTTTATGAGCAGAAGGTTTTCTATAGAAGTACTTAATTTAGCGAGGTTGAGTACGGTCACGGTGATGTCATAAATTTCTATAACATTTTGTTTCCTCAAGCGGCTGATTTGTATTAACATTTCTATTTTGGCTAGTGGGTTCATACAGATGAAACATGCGTAACTATATGAGGTCATGAAAGAGGCACAATATACAGGCAGAGCCTGTCCTGTCCTGTCTTGGGCTTGTCGTTCTCGTCTTCGTTTAGTTTTGCTGGTTTCACCTGCACCTCTACCCGTTTTGTTGGCAAGTAGACCACTTTGTATTACTTTAAGAAGCGCGCGTTTTTTAATGTGTTATTGGAATGGTGCTTATTTTAATATATTTCGACCCTCTAACCGCTTTCCATCATATTAAGTGCGCAACAGATGGCAACAATATATGCTTATTTTTGCTCACCTGAGGAAGAAGAATGTGTCGACGCTAATGAACCCGGCTGATATGACCATGATGTCCCAGCGGGCCCCGAGAGCGACATTATTTGTGAAACGAGCTGAAATGACAATGGCCAAAAACAATATCACAGGACGATCGCCACTGTGTAATTATTGATTTGACGACAGCTGTTCGCTGTGGTGGACATTAGTTATTCATTACTGTCTTCTTTGATAGAGCGCTCGTGGAAAAACTATATCGGAGCTCGTGACGTCACTTGTTCGGCCCCTCCACGTGACACGTTGGTGTGACATTCTCCTAGGTATTTCACTTTCATGGTCCAGGTCAGCGCTTACTATCTGCCCTATTAGATGTATGCCCTGACAAATACCATTGTTTCGCTGCCTGACATAAATTGTTGTTCCCGCTCGAAACCATCAAACATTGCTTTAGATTCCCTCACAGTATATTTAGGCCGAGCGCTCTGTTACGCCTGCGTCGGTCCTCGGACATGCTTTGGATTTCTTCTCCTGAGTTCCTTAGCAAGGCAATGTCATCAACAAATTGGAGATTACTAAGGTATTCTCCAATACATTTATCCAAACCTCTTCGCAAACAAGTTCTCTGAATACCTCCTGTTGTAAACACGCGGTAAATATTACTGGAGAGATCCTGTCTTCCTGTCTGACACCATTCCGGGAGTCTTATCATTGTCCCTATGGAGGATTATGCTGGCTCTGCATCTGGTTTGTTTTGGTTTATGGGGGTTTAACGTCCCAAAACGACTCAGGCTATGAGAGACGCCGTAGTGAAGGGCTCCGGAAATTTCGACCACCTGGGGTTCTTTAACGTGCACTGACATCGCACAGCACACGGGCCTCTAGAACTTCGCCTCCATTGAAATTCAACGACCGCGGCCGGGATCGAACCCGCGTCTTTCGGGCCAGCAGCCGAGCGCCATAACCACTCAGCCACCGCGGCGGCTGGCTCTGCATCTGCTAAAGGTTTCTTTCCCACTACTCATATATGTCTCGTGTACCCCTGGTTCCGCAATGCCTGCGTGAATGCTGTTGGTTGAACTCTGTCAAATGCTTCATCGTAATCGTATTAAAAGAGGTAGTTGCATCCAGCTATGTTTTATACCACCTGATTGATGGTGTGTACATGGTGCATTGTCGATTAGCCTTGTCCTTTGGTTGACTGAAGTCCTAGGTTGCTCGGGTTTTATCAACTATTGCCTTACGAAATACGCTGTAGGTAACGTACAGTAAGGAGGGTGGTCTGTAGTTTTTGAGGCCCTTGACGTGCCCTCTTTTATCGATTAAGGCAATGCTAGCGTTTTTCCAAGATTACGGTACGCTCGAACATACCGCAAGTGGCCATATAGTGAAGCCCTCGTCGCACACTTGGAGGGGTAGTGGGGGGTAGTTCCCCTCCGAGAGATTAAAAAAATATATATTTAGAGAGCTGGGAATGGCAAAGCGAGCGGGACGCACGGCTCGCAAGCAGGTCTTTTCGCCTGTATATTTCTGATGAAGGCTGCACATCATTAAACCCCCCCTCTTGAAATGGAAGCATGCTGCATGACGGCCACGGTACTTAGCGATGCACCAGGTACGGCAATAGCAGTGATGAGCCAGCAGACTAAAACCATTCGTCCAGAAGTTCCGCTACAACAGTGTTAATGAGAAGAAATTTCAATCCAACCTGACTTTAACCCTATGGTCACAACAAAACCTCTTTGATTTTATGAAGCAAAAATAGGCAGTGAAAGACATCCTAATTTAGTTTTTTTCTTTATTGAGAGCTCCTCGACCGTGCATATTTCCACGAAACCTGTTTATTTAAAGCGTGATTAGAAGATCGGGAGCACTACGAACGGCACGGAAACACCACCCTGCATGAGGCAATGCGCACGAAGAAGATTGCTTGAATTTTTAGGGAATGAACTCTACGTTATCAGTTTGTACGGGCACTTCCCGTGGTTAATCATGAGCAGTGCAAGCAGCAACATGCTCTGGCTAAAATAGTTATAACAGAATATGGTGGGCACTGAACCCCAAGAGGTTTTGAAATTCTTCATTTACATCATGAATAAAAAGCCAGATTCGCTGAGCTCTTTGCAAGCAAGCTTAAATTGTGAATTTCACTGCAGCGGCTGTTACCATGCACGAGAGCGAGAGAAATAAGAGCTTTTTGCTCTCCATGAACCTATTTTACGTAAGAAAAGCATTGAGGATCAGAGGCCGAAATCACAACGCTGTTCTCACGTAAGTTCAGTTTCTACGGTGCAATTGTCCGCCGATCTCGACGCACGCACGAAGCGTTCGCAATGGCTGAAAGAGGGGCGCCAGCCGGGCCTCTCTAAAGCCCCAACACAGCGACCGTACAATAGTTTGAACATATAATTGATATAAATGGCTCTTTTAAGTGACATTTGCTCTGAAGGCAAGTTTTTAAAGCGACCTTGTAAGCAAATAAAGCGCTTAACAGGCCTGGTGGCATGAGCTCACTGAACACCCTGCCGGGAGTCTCGTGCGAGGAGGCCCTTGATGTTGGCCACGATCTGTTGCGCTAGTAAGAGGCATGGCGGGTAGTCTTTTACGCGTTAACCCGTCAACCAGGTCATTCTTTGTTCGCTAATGTGAAAGAGCCACTTTTTATCATGAAAATCCTCCGCGCTAGTAGCGCATTGCACTTTCTCGGTGTAAAGTTTCGTAAACGTTCCTTTTACGGGGATGTCATAGAAACACAGGATGCGGAAACCTGCACTGGCCAAAAATAGTTACGGTGCGTTTTTCAAGACGAAGTCAAAACCATGGCGACTAGAAAATTGATTGGTTTATTATTCTATGATTGTTTTGTAAAAAAATCGTTTTGCATAAAATGTATTTTTTCTACTACCTTTTCTTTTTGCCGTCATGGCGCTGAGTGCAAGCGACGCTAAGTGACCGCTTGCGAGCCCGTTCCATAAGCCGTGAATGTGAATTAGTTCCGCTTGCGCTATGTGTGAGCTGATAGGGTCACCCTATGCGCGGTGACCCAATACTAAAACGCTCGGTTATCCCGGATTATGTTGTGTAGCGGCTAGTGGGTATCAGTGTTTCGTCATTTGACAGTAATTGCTATAACTGTGCCGCAGCGCTACCGCTAACATGTTGCAGTTTCGGACAATTATTCGTGTTGTACGAATATTTGCCACTCAAACGTTCAGGGGAATCGCCAAGGTGCAGTAGATTCGTAATAAGGGAGTAATTACTCATTGGCATCCACCCAAACGCAGCCATACGGCTACAAAGGAAAGCTAAACAGCTTTCTGAGAAAATTTGCAGTTAAAAAAGTTTGTCCTGGTCCGGATTTCGAACTCGCGGCCACCGCTTCGCCGTAGAAGTCGTTCTACCAACTGTGCTAACCGGCACGGCAAGCTTATAGTAGGGCGAGAGCGAATTGTTCAATAACTCTAAGTGGGAACAGTTTTGGTCAAACTTTTGACCGACACCAACAACTTTCGACCAACACTGTTCGCACTTCTAGCTATTGGTCATATCGCTCTCGCCCTACCATAAGCTTGCCGTCCCGGTTTGCTCTGTTGGTAGCGTGACTCCCCCGGAGAAGCGGTGGACCAGGACAAATTTTTCTTTAGCTGCGAAGTTTCTTTTCGAATTTTCCTTTGCGAACTGCGAATTTTTCTTAAACTGCGAAAGCTGTACAGCTTTCCTTTGTAGCCGTATGCCAGCGCTTGGGTGGACTCCCATGAATAATTACTCCCTTACTACAAATATGCGCTACTTGTGCGAATATTCGTACAAATATTTAGTAGTAATTTTATTCTGTTTTGAAAAAAAAAAACGCTATACGCACACCCCTATTTCAAGTCCAACATGAAGTTGCCGGAATGAAGTCTTAACTCCTGCTGCTTGAAAGTTAGAACCACAGACAAATGAGATATGAATGCATCGGCTAGTTACTGAAATACATCTAAGTTTAGTCGGAATTATTTGTTCGCGTCAAAAATGTATAAGTGCGGATTTTACTCAATTGTGGAGTTATTCATTGGATTTTTTTATCATTCTTTCAAATACAATGTTACTAGTTGAACGATATGTTTCACTAAATAAGTATTCATTCAGCTTTGCGAAAAAAAAGGACGTTTTTAGGAACGCCAAAACAGGTGTCGCCTCTGGTCAAGTTCCCGCTAAAAAGCTAATTCAAAAGTGCGACGTCAAAGACCCAAAAAAGGAAATACCTTCTAAGAAAAGAAACACAACGCACGCGTAAGTCCACACGGTAATAAAAAAATTGTCCATAAGAGGAGCGCACAAGCATGCATATCTGCTTCAGTTTCGCAGGCGGCCACAGGCGCGATTTGGGTCGCCTGAGGGAAGGCTCGCGTAGGACACTGCTGGTGCTCAACCGCCTCGCACGTTTTCAATTAAGTTACGACTTTTCCTAATCGTAATATATACAGAGGCTAAGCAATGGTGGGAGCACGAATGGACACTTTGGCAAGATCCGCAGCACCGTTAATAGGCTTCTAATGGTTGCGAAACTGAGAAGGTACGCATTAAGAACGGATCTCGTGAGAGTTTAATTCCGCCATTGCAAGCTATTTAAGTGTTCAAGAATAGCTTAGTTTTATGTTTACCTCCACACCATACAAGAAACAAGTCACTAATTATAGTGTGCTTTTGGTGGTATTCTCCCATCACGTTTTTATTGTGCTTCATGCATTATTAAAATCGGAACGCTTATCTTTAACTAAAGAGTATTTACATCGTGCCAGCTGGCCCAGATTTTCAAGAATCTTAGAGCAGGCGTAGCGTCAAAAGGAAAACTTCGTTTACGAAAGCAACTGACTGCGCATAAAATACACGGCCAGTGCCATCTGGCGAGCTGCATGCAGGATTATATTATGTTTCGAAAGTGTAACCTTCAACGCAGTCCGTGATGACGCACTTCAGTAACGAATGTTGCTGGGCTAGTTGGTTTTGCATTTTTCAAAATACATTGTTCGACGAAGGATGGCGTCTGTCGTTTTGTGCGTGTACTTGTAGTACAATGTCTTTTTCTAAAAAGTGATGACGCAAAGTGAGCAAAATTTTTTTTTGCGCTTGCTCGGCATTTCAAAACGTTCAGACCGCGCTTAGTTAGGCCCCCCTACTAAGGAGCTGCTCTCATAATTTTAGTTCTACAGAGGGCGTGCATGAGCCGGTCCTTCCATGTAGCGTATTTTCCGGTTTTATATTCTGCACATGGTTCGTCAGGCAAACTTTGGATAGAAATAAAACGTGTTTGCTTAGATAGTCCGAAGGGATGAATTTTGACTTGAAATTAGTTTTTAAGATTCTGAGACGGAGCGTCGTACTCAGAACGCTACACGCATGCGGGAGGCAAGAGGCACAAACGTGGGGCAGGTTGAAGTGAAGAGGAAGGCTCTCGAGACGCTGCCCGCAAATGCACTGTATGACAAGATCATCAAGTATGTGTCCGCACATTTCTCACACTATAGAACACTGAATGTAGCCTTCTTATACTAGAAACACAATCGACCACACTCATGCGTGGCGCTATCATTAATCACCTAAGGAAGCATCTAGCGCTGATCAGTAGTCCTATCATTCGGGCAAGTTGCTGTAACCCATGATCAAAGTACTACTACCTGCATGGTAGCCAACCAAAGGGCATTGTAGTCAGGGCCCGCTGTTTTAGCATTTTCGCTAAATTAACTTTCGATTTTAGCAACTTTCGTACGTATGGCACAGAATCCTGCTAGCGCACTTTGCATTCGCCTCCTTCCAGCGTAGTAGGACGGTACGTTACTCAACTTTTGGTTGGCCTTCTCTGCGCCTTCGCTCTTGTCATGGCCCGCTGCAGCGTTCGCGCAATTCTATTTATTCGCATTTGACTCTTTTTCGCATTCGATTTATTTCAGTGGAAATAAAAAAGGCTTTCTCGATGGCGCGCACACCAAGTATGCATATGTTAATTAACGAAGTGGCAGGAGGCTGCGATCGAAAAATGGTATGGTTGCACCCACGTGCACTGAGAGAGCACTCACAAAAGATCTCTGACGGCGTTCCGTAGCAGTGGCCGATAACGATCCAGACAATGCTGAGGAAACGAAGTCCATGCAGGAACTGGAACCTGTGCGCATCCGTGCTCTGGTCTTTCGAGATGCTTAGCATGGAGCGCGTGTTCGCCAACAGCGAGAAGCACAGCGCCAGTCGAACCAGGACACCTGTTGCGGGAAGGCAGTAAATATAGTGATAGCTATACTCAGTATTAAAACCTAAACAACAGGTATTGCTAGGCTAGTTGGCGCGATACACTTCTGTTAAATGTGGGGGGCGCGGGTAGCCACAGCAATGGCCGACCTTTCTGTGGTGCCTATATGCATGTATTTTAGAGAAGCCCGCCAAAATTTTTCCAAGTAGGTTTTTGAGGTATGAAGACCACTTCTGCGGCAGAATAATGCTAGCGTCGGCGGACATCAGAAAACAGGTGAATAAAGTAAACTACTTAGCTTGTTGAACAATTTTTTATAACTATCTTTTTAACGGTCTCTGTTAGGCAGCAGGCTGCAATTATAGATCTGCAGCCAGCCGTCAGTACAGCCGTTTCGATTTTTAGAGTTTCGCAAACGCGGTTACCCTAAGCGCTGTGGCCCAATATAATGCAACGGGTAAAAATATATATTCCCAGAAGGGGATTAATATATACAGAAAGGGAGAGCAGAAGAGCCAAAGAATAAGGGCGAGCGCCCGAATACACTTCGTCCTCCTCGTCTTCCACATACACAAGCACCATGTTTCGTCATCATCTTTGTCCAAGCCTATGGCGGTAACATAATCCCCGTCAGCAAAACCACCGTCCCGGTGCTAAGGAGAGGACGTATCAGGGGAGTGTATTGCTTAAGCAGAGCAACATGAATGACATTTTCACTGGGCAGGTGGATGACGTCGCAGAACATACAGGACTAATCTCGTCCATGACGTCGGTCACCTGGCGGACAACTTGATAAGGGCCGTTATATTGGGACAGCAGCTTTTCAGAGAGTCCAACGCAGCGAAAGGGACACCACAGGAGGACGAGCGATCTCGGGGAGAAGTGTACTTCCCGATGTCGGTGTTCGTAAATGGCCTTCTGCTTGACTTGAGAGGCGGAGAGACGAGCGTGAGCAACTTGGCGTGCCATATCGGAGCGTGTAATGCCATCCTGGGCGTATTGAGTGGGCGTAGCGATGGTTGTGTTGTGTTGTGTTGGGTTTAATGGCACATAAGCAGCTAAGGCTATCATGCGCCAGGCTCAAGGTATATGAACACTTTTCTGTAGGTGGGAGGAAACATGGTTGTTTAGAGGACTTAAATTGCTATTACGTTCTGGTAGTAATAAGAGAAAGAAGAAATTTTATAAATGGCTAAAAATAAACGCTTTCAAGAAGGTCAGATAACCTCAGTAGCCATCCTTGGCTGGGCAAGGATCCTGAGGCTCCCAACCATTCAAATACCCACCTCAGCCCTCTTCTCATGGAATGAGAAAATGGCTGAAATGCATCACATTTTAAAGCAAAGCTCTGGATCAAAGTTTACAGTTTCTGAAGAACATCTGCTTCTTTTAAAAAGCTAAAAACGGAAGATATGTTAACAATGGCATTTTCGCCTAAAAGCAGCGCTGGGTGTAAAGGAATGTATTCATTATAAAACTTCGTAAAGTGCTTATTTCTTAGTTTTTCGAGTTTTGCACAAGAGAATAAAATATGGTTTATTGTTAGTTCGTCTCCACATCTTTCACAACGAGGTTTGTCTTGTTTCGTTAGTAAGAAATTATGTGTAATGTGTGTATGTCCAATGCGGAGACGACATAAAATTACTTCAATAAATCGTTCCTGGTGCCTACAGGTCTTCCATTCACCCAGGACAGGTTTTACAAAGTGCAGCTTGTTGTTAACCTCGTTGTCCCAAGAGGCCTGCCATTTTTCTCTCAATTTATTCTGGACTGACTTGATGCAGTCCTTATGCGGTATGTTTACTGGTTTTATTTTTGCGTTAAGGGCAAGTGCGGCGCTTGCATCAGCCCTCTCATTTCCGCTGATGCCCACGTGACTGGGAACCCAGCAAAACTTTATTGTATGTCCTTGTGAATCAGCTCGTATTACATTATGTATTATGTTTCCTATTAAGGGTTCAGTTGCATTTCTGGGGTTTATTGCTGTAATTACGCTGAGGGAGTCACTGTAGATAACACTGTTCTGTATGTTTTTCTTCAATATTTGTTCTACAGCTAGAGCAATGGCGTAGCATTCTGCTGTAAATATTGAAGCGCACTGAGGCAGCCTGACTACTTTTTCCCATTTCCCTTGCACTATCGCGCTCCCTACATAGAGTGCTGTCTTAGATCCATCTGTGTAGAAATCTGTGCAATTCTTGTATTTTTCGCTTACTCCAAGAAACTCTTGCTGTATATATTCCAGTGGGGTATGTCTTTTTTGAATGTGTGTCAGTGCGAAATCGCATACACCAGGAAACAAGTACCAAGGTGGCAACCTATCGGGTCTCTGGGCAACATCAGGAAGTGCATCTAGTATGTTTATTTCTTGGCATATTTCTTCAAAGCGGAGGAGCAATGGTTTTACAGCTTGAGGTTTGTTGGTGAACAGTGTTCTGGATGGGCATTTTGTAACTATGGTGTAACAAAGATGTTTCGGTAGCGACCTTATTTTCAGTACGTATGCACAGGTAAGCATTGTTCTCCTGTTGGTGAGGGTCGGTTCATTTGCTTCTACGTGAAGGCTATTTATGGGTGATGTTCTGTAAGCACCAGTTGAAAGGCGCAACCCGAGGTTTTGTACTGGATCTAGCTTTTTAAGGTATGATGGCCTCGCAGACCCATACACTATGGATCCATAGTCTAACGAAGAGCGTACTAGAGAGCGATAGATGTGCAATAGGCACCTCCTATCGGATCCCCAACGCTTCCGTGAGAGTACTTTAAGTATATTCAGGGATTGGGTGGCTTTCTTTTTTAGGGTGTTTATATGTGGTAGAAACGTTAGCTTTTTGTCAAAAGTTAAGCCTAAAAATTTGTGTTCTTGTTTTACTGGAAGTGTGATGTCGTTCAAGTGGAGGGTGGGATTAATCTGCAGTCCTCTCTGCAGCGAGAAAAGAACCGCAACAGTTTTCTGTGGAGAAAACCTAAATCCATTTCTGTCTGCCCAAAGTGCTAATTTGTTTATTGTGAGTTGTAGTTGTCTCTCACAAGTTGCCAGGCTAGAAGATGTGCATGCAATTTGAAGGTCATCAACGTAGACCGAGTACATAATGGACTGTGGAATTATACTGGTTAAAGAATTCATTTTTACTATGAACAATGTAGTACTTAAAATGCATCCCTGAGGAACGCCGTTTTCCTGAGTAAAATTATTTGAGAGGGTTGCGCCGAGACGAACTTGGAAAGAACGGTTGGATAAAAAGTCGCTCAAATATTTCAGCATCCTCCCGCGGATACCAAGCTCTGCCAGGTCGCGAAGAATCCCGAACCTCCAGGTCGTGTCATATGCCTTCTCCATATCGAAAAAAACTGAAAGGCAGTGTTGTCTGTGTATAAAGGCCTCTCGGATTGTGTTTTCCAGGCGGACCAAATGGTCGACTGTGGAACATGTTTTTTTAAAGCCACATTGGTGGACATCAAGAAGCTCTCGGGATTCCAGAATAAACATTAATCTAATATTTATAACACTCTCAAAAGATTTGGCAAGACAGCTTGTAAGGGTTATAGGCCTGTAACTGTTAGGGGAGGTTGGTGGCTTTCCTGGTTTTAGAAATGGAACAATAATGGCTTTTTTCCAAGCAGCTGGTATTTTCCCTACTACCCATATTTTGTTAAAAAATTTTAACAGAACTTCTACAGATTGCTCAGATAGATGGGACAGCATTTCATAATGAATTTCGTCGGGGCCTGGTGCAGTTTGTTTACCTATAGACAGTACTCTCTGTATTTCTTGAAGTGTAATCAAATTATTGTAAGGCTCGTTTGTGCTGCCTGCCGTAGGGAGTCTTTGTTTTTCGGTTATGTTTTTGTATTTTAAGAATGACTGTGTATAGTGGGAAGAACTAGAAACTATAAAAAAATGTTGCCCCAAAATGTCTGCCTGTTCTTTAATACTTGTCTGAATTCCAGGATCCGTCAGCAGAGGAAGGGTGAATGGGGAATAGCTGCCATTTACTTTTCTGACCTGCTCCCACAGTTTTTTTGATGTTACCGAGCTGTTTATGGACGACACATAATTTTGCCAAGACATTTTTTCCGCGTTCCGCCGTATATATCGGGCTTTAGCTTTTGCCTTTTTGAAAGCTATTAGATTTTCGTGAGTAGGATACCTACGAAATACACCCCAGGCCTTATTTTGTTGTTTTTTGGCTTCCCAACATTCTCGCGTCCACCATACCTTGTGGTTCTGGCGCACCACGCCTGTGGACCGGGGAATAGCTAGCCGTGCAGCATCGATGATACATTTTGTGAGAATTTCATTGATTTCATCTATGCTAAGTGTTTCTGAGTAAATGTCCTCTAATCTGGCCTTTTCTCTAAACAACGCCCAATCAGCTAGATGTAGCTTCCATCGCCGTGGTTTGGTTGGGGTGACTGCAGGTGAGGATGATAGGCTTATAAAAACTGGTAGGTGATCACTCCCAAACGGGTTGTCTAAAACGTCCCACTTAAAATCACTAAAAACAGAAGGTGAACAAAAAGACAGGTCTAAACTGCTCATTTTCCCAGACGTTGGGGAACAGTATGTGGCCTTTTTCGTATTTAAAAGACATACATTATTCGTCAGGATAAAATCTTCGATTATTTGACCTCTAGCGTCACAGCGTTCGCTTCCCCACAGGGAGGAGTGAGCATTAAAATCCCCAAGTAACAGATATGGCTCCGGAAGTTCTCTGATCAGTTGCTGTAGATCATGGAGTGTTAACATAAAATGTGGAGGAATGTATACGGAACAGATTGTTAATGTTTTGTAGCTTACGATACTGACTGCAACCGCCTCAAGTTTTGTTTTGAGTTTAATTTCTTGAGCAGGGACACCGCTTTGAACGACTATCGCGACGCCTCCCGATAGCCGATTTGCCTGCTCTCGATCGCGTCTAAAAGTTTTATAATGTTTCAGGATATGTACATGTTGTGGACCAAGATTGGTCTCCTGAAGACATAAAGCTGTGGGTAACATTGACCCTAAAATATGTGTTATGTCGCTGTAATTCCGCATAAGTCCTCTACAATTCCAATGGATTAAAAAAGCCATGTTTATGTTTTTGAGAGAAAATGAAAGGAGATTTACTTATGTGGTGGGCCCGTTATGAGGGGCCTGTCTTTTTTCCGCTCAAGAGAGCTGTTCCGCCTCTGTAGTGGAGGCGGAGTGGGTGCTGTATCCATCACCTCAACCGAGGTGCTGGAGAACCGCGGAGGGCCCGCGGTTGTGTTAGTTTCAGGCCTCTCCCGACGGGGGGGGAGGTCCTGCGGGATGCCGACCCATGGACCGGCGCTCCCTGCTTTGAGGGTGGCAGAGCAGCCTTCGCTGTCCCTGCCTGGGGCGTGGATGGCCCTGCCACTGGCTCTGTGAAAGCAGCCTCGGCAGGTGCCGTAGAGCTGTGTGGTGCTACGCCCCCGCGCACCACATCAGCGAAGTTGGGTTTTGCTGTGAAAGAGAATGTGTTCGTAAGCGCAAAACGCCTCCTTGCTTCTTTGAATGAAATGTTTTCTTTTGTCTTTATGGTAATTATTTCCTTTTCTTTTTTCCAGGACGGACATGCCCTGGAGTACGCTGCATGGTCTCCTTCGCAGTTTGCGCAGCGCAGTGCTGCGTCACATTCCTCAGAATGCTGGTCTTTCGAAGCGCATTTCGCGTAGGTTTTGCGGCCGCGGCAACTTTGTGAGCCGTGGCCAAACTTTTGACAGTTGAAACATCGGTGGGGATTGGGTATATAATGTCTGACGTTGACTTTCAAGTATCCAACTTCGATCGTTTCGGGCAAGGTACTGGTATTAAATGTGAGGACCATGTGTTTGGTATCTATTTCTTTGTTATCCCTGCGAATCTTGATTCGGTGAACATCGATTACATTCTGATCGGTAAGCCCTTCAAGCATTTCAGCTTCTGTGATATGGATAAAGTCTGATTCCGAGATTACACCTCGGACTGTGTTTAGAGATCGGTGGGGGGTTACAGAGACAGAGATGTCCCCTATAGACGCAATGTTGGAGAGTTTTGAACACTGGATGCTGTCGCGCAGCTCAAGAAGTAAGTCGCCGCTGGACATTTTTGAGACCTTGTAGCCAGGGCCCAAGGTATCGGTTAAGCATTTTGACACAAGGAATGGGGATATAATTCTTGCCTGTATTCTGTCACTTTCACTGTGGATTACGTGGAACTTTGAAAATGTTTGTCTCTTTTTTGAGAAAAAATCAGCTGCTTCGTTCCGCCCTCTTTTTAGAGAGCGATCAGGTTTGGATAAGGGTGGAGCCATGAAAAAATTTAGTTATTCGGTCATGGTGCCAGCCACCCACCACGGAGTCCAACAAGGGGACGGGACCGGAACTTGAAAGCAAGTCCTGCCCACGCCAGCTGAACACCTCAACTATAACCAAATATGACTCAACTCAGGGTAGTTGGTCACACAAGGTTAACCCTCGCCGCCAGGAAAACAGGAAAAACCTAGGAGTGAGTAGGATACAGGAGAGTTGTGAGACAGAGATAGGAAAGTGAAAGATCGAGAGGAAGATAGGAAAAGGCGACTGCCGATTCCCCCCGGTCGGGTCAGGCCGGAGGTGCCGTCTGCAGGAAGCTGGGGCCAAAGTGGTGTGTTGCCTTTGCCAAGGGGCCTTAAGGGTCCAAACGCTCGGCATCGGCTCAACCACCAGGATCCCCTTTTCCCCGGACACGGCGATGCCACGCACGGCGAGGCGCGGGTGCTCGGGTCCGTGGTGATGCACAGTTCACCATCATCCCCTTGCGGGGATGTCCCTGCGGATGCTCGGGAACCCGCGGTGTCGCCACTCACCGTCGCGACGCCTGCAAGCTGCAGGCGCCCCCCTGCGGGGTGGCGTAGCGATGGTGGGCGGTAACAACGTTTCCAAATGCAAGTGAGGATGGCGGCCGAACAGAAGACAGAAAAAAATCCTGAAGTGCCATGGCGGGTCGAATTACAAGCGATTGTGATATATGGCAAAACTATCTCAATCGCGATGGTCCGGAGAGACATACATACATAACATTCCGGTGAGTGTTCGATTCAGGCGTTCGGTAAGGCCATTAGTCTGAGGATGGTAGGCTATGAAGAGTTTGTTTTGAGTGGAACAGGACCGAAGGATGTCGTCCACGACTTTCGACAAGAAATAGCGGCCACGGTCGGTGAGGAGTTGCCGTGGTGCACCATGGTGAAGGATGATGTCTTGCAGAAGAAAGTCCGCAACACCTGTAGCGCAGCTCGTCGGCAATGGAGGCGTGATGACGTATTTTGTGGCATGATCGGTGGCGACAGCAATCAACCACTTATTGCCAGACTGGGTCAGCGGAAAATGGCCAATAAGGTTGAGACCGACGCGGAAGAAAGGAGCGGGAGGTATGTCAAGAGGCTGGAGGTGACCAGCAGGCAGCACAGATGGTTTTTTCCGGCGTTGACACACGTCGCAGGCGGCGAAATAGCGACGGACGGCACGATATAATCCTGGCCAAAAGAATCTACGGCAAACGCGGTCGTATGTCCGAGGCACACCGAGATCTCCGGCGTTTGGCATGTCGTGAAGTTCGGACAAGAGAGATGAGCGCAGGCGCTGAGGCACGACAAGCAGCAGGTCAGGCCCGTCAGGGTGGAAATTGCGCCGGTACAAAATGCCATCTTCAAGGAGAAAGAGCCGTAGTGAGGGATCAGGGCGAGCAGCGGCGAGGCCTTCAATGATCGTGCGTAACGAAGGATCGCGTTGCTGTTCGGTAGCGACGTGCAGCAAGTCGGAAATGGCAAAGAAAGAAAGTGCCCTGGTGTTTACGATTGAGTCACGTGGATCTACAGGTGACGAGATAAGCAGTCAGCCTCCCGATGGATATGTCCCGACTTGTACACTACGTTCAACGAGTACTTCTATAGTCTCAAGGCCCAACGACTAAGACGTCCGGTGGGGTCCTTGAGAGAAGAAAGCCATCAAAGGGCGTGATAGTCGGTCACGACGGTGAAAGGATGGCCGAAGACGTAAGGGCGGAATTTATCAACTGCCCAAACAAGAGCCAGACATTCACGCTCAGTGATGGAGTAGTTGCGCTCGCCGGCGGAAAGAAGATGACTGGCGTATGCAACGACGCGTTTGTGGTCCTGCTGGCGCTGGGCTAGCACAGCACCGATCCCGTGTCCACTGGCGTCGGTGCGAACTTCAGTTGGGCCTGACGGATTAAAATTGGCTAAAATAGGTGATGTGGTCAGCAAGGTGATGAGCGTTCAAAAGGCTTTCACATGGGCGGGACCTCAGGTAAAAGGAACGTCGGTCTTCAGGAGATCTGTGAGTGGACGGGCGATAGCTGCGAAATTTCGTACAAAGCGGCGGAAGTATGAACAAAGGCCAATAAAGCTGCGGACATCCTTTGGAGTCTTGGGATTATCGAAAGCTTTGACAGCGTGGATTTTATTCGGGTCCGGGCGTATTCCCGACGTACCGAGGATATGGCCGAGGATTGTGAGCTGGCGGCGGCCGAATTAACACTTCGAGGAGTTGAGTTGGAGCCCGGCGCCGAGAAAAAGGGTGGGGATCGCTGAAAGCCTTTCAAGATGAGTTTCAAAGGGCGGCGAGAAGACTACAATATCGTCGAGGTAACAGAGACATGTGGACCATTTGAATCCTCGAAGAAGCGAGTGCATCATCCGCTTGAAAGTGGCCGGAGCAAGGCTGCATAGACCGAACGGCATTACTTTAAATTGACACAGACCATCGGAAGTAATGAAGGCCGTCTTTTCACGGTCCATATTATCCACAGAAACCTGCCAATATCCGGAACGAAGATCGATAGATAAGGACATTGCCAGGGCATTGCCTATACGGAGTAGGGATAGACGTCTTTTTGTTTGTAATTCGGTTGAGGTGGCGGTAATCCACACAAAAGCGCCAGGTATCATCCTTCTTTTTGAATAAGACTACAGGAGAGGCCCATGGTCTTGACGAGGGCTTAGTAATGTCCTTGCCGAGCATCTTGTCAACTTCCTTTTGGATGACGGTCCGTTCAGCTCTGGCGACTTGTACGGCCGCCGATGAACGGGGGAGGTGTCGCATGTGCTTATTTTATGCTTAACAACGGGTTTTTGGCCGATGGGTTGTCGTCAAAATCAAAGAAGGCATGGAAACACTCCAAAACACGTCGAAGATTATGGGCTTGGGCAGGCGACAGGTCAGGAGCGATCATTTTCGAGTACTCGTCTCCTGGCACGGCTGCAGTAGACGATAGGCGACTAGGAGAGGACGGAATGGACCTGGTAAGAGCTGAGATGTGGCATTCGTATGTTGGGGAATACTTAGTGCAATACCTTGAGGAAGCGGCTGACATAAGCGGCAGAGTTCAGAACAGGAAAGTACGTATGGTTCTTCATATTGCTGACGACTGTAATTAGAAAAGCAAGATCTTTCGCCAGGAGAACGTCCTTAATGAGAGAAATGATGTAGTCACCATCACGAACAGGAGTGACAGAGGACAAGGAATTGTAGGTCGCGGCTTCAGGTGCCGGACAGACAAAATCAGCAGTACACAGGCGGTGGACCATGGGGTCGGCGGGTTCCGGCACAAGAGGTAGTTCGAGCTGGACAATATTTTAGGCGCAATCGATGATGGCGGAATTGTGGGAAAGGAAGTCAACACCGAGGATGAGGTCTTGAAGACAATGGGCAAGGACAGTAAATAAAACGGAAGTATAGCGCACCGCGAGCGACACACGGGCAGTGCACATGCGGACTACGGCAGATGTTCTGCCTTTGGCCACACGGACATCGGCTGAGGGGGCAGGCGTGAGCACTCTGCACAAGCGACGCTGAAGCATGGAAGACATCACTTACACCTGGGCTCCCGTATCGATCAATGCAGTGACAAGCACAGCAACCACGTGCACGTCGATAAAGTTTCGTCTGGTGCCGGAAGTCAAAGGAGGATTTTCGGGCCGGGTTGTGAGAGCAGCATCACCTCCAGACGCTGCAGCCATCAGTTTTCCGAATAAGGTCAGGCATACGAGGCAGGGGACGATAGGCGGCGAGGTCGGGGCGATGGAGAGCGACGGCATTCGGTTCACGACTAGCAGTTGATTAGAGGGGTCTGTGCGTCGAGGTTCGAGAAGTGCGGTTCAGACGGCGAAGGAGAGCAACGCAAATAGACAGAGTCCTGTTAGCGGTTGTAGGTCGACGTTGGAGAGCTTCGGCAGTGTCGAGAAATGTGGCCAACTCGAGAACGCAAGATAAAGTTGAATTTTTATGGCGCAAGGGCAGCTTTGGCCGAAGAGCACCATGGCACAAGGTAATTTTTTCATTTCACAAGGGGGGGGGGGGGGTCAAAGACCCATTTCCCAAGCATTTCACACTAAAGAAGGCGAGCACCAGGCAGGGAAAAGCTTGTATCTTTGTATCACCGGTGGGTACCCGGCGGCACTGGAGATCGAACCCCGCACCTCCCGCATGCGAGGCGGATGCTCAAACCACTAGGCCACCGCTGCGGTTGAACTCGTGAACAGTCAAAACAGATGTTCTCCGTTCATCTGCGTTGCGGCAGCGGCGAGGATAGCATGGAGGCCGAAGGTTGAGGACTGGGGAAACACGGCTGGCATCTTCAGAACTGATTGAGCACACTGGTTTCAGACCCAGATTTGCGAATTCTTGCCGCACGACCGCATGAATAAGGAAGACTGAAGTTGTCTGGTCGGCTGCCAGAGGCGGAAAAGTGGCAGGTGACATCGAATCCAGTTCGCGACGTACAATCGGCGTGAGGCACTCAGATGTTGGCATAGTGCAAGGTGGGGCTGAGTCAACGCACGATGACGTTACAGCTGTATTCGGCCCCCGCGTAAAGTGGTGGGTGATGCGGCGACTCTTTGCTTGTTCGAAGCGGCGGCATTCTTGAATGATCCCATCGACCGTCGCACAGTTCTTATAA
Source organism: Amblyomma americanum (assembly GCA_030143305.2). NCBI lineage: Eukaryota > Metazoa > Arthropoda > Arachnida > Ixodida > Ixodidae > Amblyomma > Amblyomma americanum. The sequence continues at coordinate 151,763 of JARKHS020033366.1, forward strand.
ACGAGGAGGTTAAAGCTGTCATGCTAAATGCCTTTAAGGACGTGACCCACCTTGTCACTCTCGGACATCGAGTATTAGACTTTCCAGCACAGCGCTAACACATCCTGGATGTACGATACGTAAGACTCCGTGGATGTCTGCGCGCGGCAGGCGAGCTCCTTTTTAGCAGCAAGCTCACGGCCGATCGGCTTACCGAACAGGTCACTGATTCTGCTTGCAGGTCTCCCTATTGGTGAGGTTGCCCTCATGGGTCTAGAACCACATCCGCGCTTTACCCTTCAGATAGAAGATCACGTTGGCCAGCTTAATCGTAGGATCACACCGGTTATGTGTGCTGACGCGCTCGTACATCGCGAGCCAGTCCCTCACGTCAATACCGTCTGTTCCGCAGAAGGTCCCGGGGTCGCGTGGCTGCGCAATGATGACCGTGGGGGTGGCAGTTAGTGCCGGTGCATCATCCACTTCGAGTGGCATAATGGAACAACTTGAAAGAAGGAGTCCGCTGCGGAGTTCCGTCTTGGCTGTTGCGGCACCCCGCACCTCCACCAATAATGTGACGGGTTGAAATATATATTTACAGAAGGGCATTGATATATACAGAAAGAGAGAGTAGAGGAGCCATAGAATAAGGGGCATCGTCTGAATACACTTCGTTCTCCTCGTCCACCACATACACAAGCACCATGCTTCTTCATCATCTTTGTCCAAGCCTATGGCTGTAACAATATTTTGGCTACATCACGCCAAAATACATGCACTTTCAGAAAGCATCAGGCTGAGCAACCCGTCCAGTGCATGTAACTGGTCCCAGTCGACTAATTTTGTCGAGCTACAGAGCAGAGGATAATGGCGTTTTCGAAATTGTAAAAACTTATATTACTGTCACTAACGACCGGCTGCAAATCTCTAATTGCGACCAGGTGTCTAACTGTAATAGTTAAGAAGTTAATTGTCAAAAATTAGTTAAGCGGCTAACTAGCTAACATTATTGACATGTTCGCTGATATCCTCCAACGCGGGTATTACTGTACCACAAAAGCCACCTTCATACCTCAAAAAGCCTATCTTTAAAATTAGCGGTGGTCTTTCCTGAAACATTTCTTGTACCCCGCACCTTATCCGCTTGTGTCTGTGTCTGCGTGGGGTTCCATCGTACACTGTTCGACTGAAGTAATGACTCCGCCGTATAAACTTTGAAAACCAGTACGCGATTGGGGGCTTCTTCCCATGATCAGGTAATTCGATTTGAAATAAGATATCTTCAGCTTAGTCAGGCCCTGAACAATGACGTGTAGTTGCGCGCTGCTAAAGGCTTCTCTGAGCTTTTCAGTATTAATATGACTAGGTACGCCATTCATTCGGGAGTGTGCTATATAATGAACTTTTTACTGCCAGTAATCAGCTGTACCTGAGCACAGCTTCTTTCTCGCATTGCGTTCTTAACGTTGCAGACAATTCCCCAGAGTGTTTTTATGGTGCACAACTCCGCACAGGTGAAGCACGGCGCCCCAGTTCTCAAAACGCGATTAGATAACCTGCCGGCAACGCCCATGGCAATCACCAGCATGTGCAGCACGCGGCTTTACTATGCGCTTGCGCTCGAATTATTTCACCTTGGCCCGTTTCCATGCTCTCTGCTCGTTATTCAGAGCGCAGCATCATAAGTAGAAATTGTGGACAAGCGCAATTTTTTAAAAGTAAGTTGTTTATGAACACAATGTTTTCGCACATCGTAAGACTATACCTTTGCAACCAATATATCCGAAGATCTCCACTTAGAACGCAGCCAGTTTTCTGCTATTTATTGTCAAAAACGCACCCCAATGGCTCTCTATGGTAGTCTTAACAATTCCGTGCGAGCGCAGGGTATAATTTAAAAGCAAGCTTTTTCTACGCATCGGAAGTTTAGACAATTCCGATGAATAAATTCGTAAAAATATCTTACAATATTCCACGGCTGCCTCAAAATTAGAAGTGGTGTCCAAGATTGCTGGACTTTGCCATATTCGGTTAGGCTCCCGTATATAACCGTTGATGTTTTGATGCTCTTGAGCTGATAGCTTACATGGTGAAACAAAAAACCCTTAACTTAATATATTTTGTGGTTTTGTCATGCAGTGCATAAGCTACTAACTCCTAAAATTACTTCCGGTCTGCATGGGCGCTTACACTGCGTTAATCTCTGGATACGCGCCATGAAACAAGACTGCACAGAATGTTCTCATGGGCAATGCCAGACCAAGAAACTGGCTAAAGGAGAAGAATTAGCGCACTTATGTGAAGAGCAGAGTTGCTATGCCCCTGAGGAGGAAGAAACTGTGTGTTCCTTGAGCAATTCACTGCTTTGCAATTGTATGAAGCGTTGAGAATGCGCGACTCCATGTACTTACTGTGTCGACACTTGGGGGCTTTCTTCTCTGTATAAACGTCTAATCCGGTCCCAAGGATAACCAGGAAAGCCAGTGTAGCAAGGAAAGCGCTGCGGGTAAAAAAAAGGAGAAAGCAGAGTGTTTTACCACTCCTCGGAGTTTTGCCGAGCAAAAGAAGCACGAAGGGGGAGGCGATGTTCACAGAAATTCTGTTATGCAACTGCCGCCTTCAAATGCGCGGTTTCCTTTTGGCTGGTAGTTGTAATAATCAGCACTGATTAACTTCTTAAACCACGAAGCACTCTTACGCGTGGAAAGTTATGGTAATCATTTTTTCATCTGTTCTTCAATGGCGCAGAGAGTCATATCACTATATATCGTCCTCGAGCGTATATGTATTCACGCGGAAACTAATGCCATGGGTCGGCAATGTCTTCAAGTTTGGAAACATGAAGAAGAATAGTAGTGATGCAAGCGTGCTTCCAAATGTCCACAGTGAGTTGTAATGTCTTATGCAGTTGTTGTTTCGAAGTTACTGGCTAACACAACTCACATGATAATGATCTGTCCTGTGGTCGGGCGAGGAAAGTCATTTGTGATGCAGCTTGTAACCCTGAGGTCCACAACTGGAGGAATAACTGTAGGGGAGAAAAGATGATCAACGTTCAGAGGTAGAATCGCACTTTCGCAATGCGGTGGTAGGATTGCACGCAGGAATTGTTTGTCGCGACATGAAGTTCCTGGCCACGCTTTCAAAGGAGTCCCAACTTTGTTTGAAAATTGTGAACACGCTCCGCATTTAGGCAGCAGATTTTCTTTCAGTATTCGGGATTTAGCCGTGAGAGTGGATAGTTCGTTTAAAGAACAATGAAGTAAAATTTCTGTGCGCGAGAGGAGAGCCTTGCAGCAACCAACGAGCTGCACGTAAAACTAAAGCTTCAATTACATCAGAATGCGAGTCGCAGTAGAAAGACAAAACTGACGATTTCGGGAATCACTACAGAATAAACGCAAAAGTGGTCTGAAATTCACCCTTGCAGCAATTTTCTTCGTAAACAAAGCTTGGCATAGCGTTGTGACTGCAATTGGTGACCGAATTCGTGATGTATTATGACACATCTTTACGAGCTGCGAAACGGAACAGATTACCTTGTCTTTTAATTAGGACGCCATGATTTTTGCTGCTTTTCTGTCTGATAAATTATGTAACGCACAAAGAAAGCGTCCCATTCATTGCGTGATGTGAACCTTGTGGGACAACTATTATCCGTCGACACGAGTGAAAGTATGGCTGTTTTTCATGACTCCATTCAATTCACGGACACGCATGCACATATTTTATTTTTCTATATCAAGATAATTATTATTTCACGCTTCTTAAGCAGTCTGAAATCACGAACGGCAGATTTAAAATACGTAACGAGTTTTTTTCATGATTTAGTCTATTCGCTGTCTGTTATGTGAACATCAGTATTTGTTTCTCAAAATCGCACACCGGCCTGTTATTTCGAATTCGATGTAAACCGCGACGTTAACTCATTCTTTTCCCTCCAGGAGCAGCAAAAAGTAGCGAATGAGGCTTTTGCTTTCCTTTCATGCGATTTAATCTTTGCGGTTGTAAACCGTCCGTCATGGCTTGTGGTTGAATTATAGGGCTTTATTTTTTATATGCCTAGGAGTTCCTTACTGAAAAGCTACTCTAGAAAACAGAGCTAGGCGTAGCACATTAGGCGTTTAGGAAGCAGCGAAAAGCCAGTGCCTTTGATGCTGTTGCGGTGCTCGATGTTGTAGCGATAGCTACATTACGGTAGCATCTCGAGCCTTCAGCGTGGCGGCGCCACCACCCTGTGGCTGCGCCGCACCCCGCGGCTGCGCCGGGACGCTGTCACGTGGTTGGTCACGTGGTGCGGAACACCGTGGTGCGGAATAGCTGCTGCTGCCGACGGCGCGGCGCGCCGGCGAAATCGAGCTTTCACAGCTCTGCGCATGCGCCGTGTAAAGTGGGAAGAAGAAAAAGAAGGAACGCCCAGCGAAACGGAGCAGCGACAGAGTGACTATGGAATGCAACTGACCAAGTTCCACACGGTCAGCTGTAGCTATCGCGTCACTCCAGGTTTAACCAGAGCTGAACCACCGCCAATTTTTTGTCACTGGCCGGTGCTTCCCTGGGTTACTTTACTGAATGAGGTACTACTTGCACAGCAAGACAGCAATAAGAAAACGTTTTATCATTTCGTGCAAGACGGGCGCACCAAACTGAGCCACAAAATGCTCTTGATGATCGTTTCTACTCCCCTTCTAACGTTCAGCGGTCAATTCAGAGCTCAGAGCCACTGGTATCATTACCAGAATAACCAGCTTCTCTGTGTACTATCTGTAGGATCCGAATCTGCAGAGTTTCTCTGTTAATCTTACATTGACAGCAAAATTTCTAAACAAGGAACTCCAGTAGCGCGTTGTACGGGACACACTCTGTTATTAAAACTGACTCACTCCTATCTTTTACTTCAGCGTTTTTTCTGTACTCACGGCACACATACCCGCATTGATCAGCTCCTGTAGTTCTTGTTCGTTGCAGTAGCTAATAGTGCAGATTCCCAGCCGAAATGTTGGAAATCTTGAATCGTAGAAATGGTTCTTGAACTTCTTTAGCTGAAATATAAAAAGGGAAAGGGATGAATATTGTGTTCAACAAGAGCCGCGGCAGACAGCGCACTCTGCTGCATGACACTTGCGCGCCACTGAGCTATGATCCTTCATGCATGCAGCGCGAGATTCGCACAGTGAATTGTTACGTTACACCATGTGCGCTTTCTCCCGACGGTGATCCGTGCCGGACAACCAAAGTAACTAATGGGCTTATTGTTAGGTCAAGGTATGCGCAAAAGCGCAGTCTTTGGCTGCTTCAAGGCAGATCTTATGAAAAGCAGCTAATGTCTTATGACATTATGCGACGCTCTGGGTAACACTCGAAGTCCTCATGTCGAGAGACTCAGGTGCTGTTTCTATTTGTGTTTTAGGCACAGAGCAGTCTGTAATGAGGGCGCTTGTTTTAATCAGATCTTTCTTGGTAGTCTCCTGGAGCACATAGTTGGTTGAACGTTTCCTGCGACTGCAAGGTCACCATGCGTATTTGCTCATTTTGCCATACCTCCTTTTGCTTTCTCATTGTATGAGCGCTTAATTGCATGCTTCATCCTGTATGCGTCAATATTGATCGTATGAATAAAACCGTCTTTCCTCATACGTTTTAAAAGGCAGCTGCAATTTCACTTGGAAAGTTAAACGCTATTTAAAGCATTCTTTTGCCATTTGTGCACAGCTGGCAACTACCTTATTCTCTACACATGCGACTTGTCTCGTGGGCTAGTTCAGCCACTTTTTATTGCGCCACTATTCAGAGCCTGAGTTTGTGTTGCGGTTTTTGTCGAATAAACAATCTTTCATAAAAAAAATTCACTGTCGTCTTTTTATGTAAGGAAAACTTCAACAAAATTCTGTAGCAACCCACTGGTTTCAAACTGGGGTGCAGAAAAACAGCTCCGAAACAAGAAGCAATAAGTTTATAAAAAATATATGCCTCTCGGTGATTAAGACAAGCTGCTGGCCGTGTTGGTTGCAGTTCTGCGTGACACACGACGCGAGGGCAAAGGAAGAAGACACAACTAGAATTGACTTCGGAAAAATGGCGTTTGTAGTTGGCACTCGTCGTGTCTTCTTTCTTCGCCATTGTCTCCTGTCTCGCAATGAACCTCGAGGCATTCGAAGGTTTATTTTTGCCGCCAGAAAACACGTGGTTATGACGTCACAGGATTTTTGTCTTTTATTATGACGTCATTTATTAGTCCGCCTGATCCTTCGAAGGCGGCGCTGGCTGCGCACTATAAGCTACTGTGTTTTGAACTTATGGTAATCTATGTAATCACCGCTACAACCGTAAATCCACCGTTTCTTGCTCTTGACCCACGTGAGGCTCACAATGTAATAAATGCATTGTAAGAAATGCAGAAGAACACGAGTGCAGGTGTTGGTCGTTACTTAAGTGTTTTTTGTCTTGTTTGCTCGTCAGTATTGACTGCTTGGTTTCATAACGCACTTTCGGAAAGCAGCGTCTGCTTCTTCTTGCATAGCAAGCAACATGCGCCAATGGTTGAAATTTATAAAAAATGAGGACTATGGACACATTATCATAGGCAGTATTCATTGCGCTCACCCTGGGATGGGTCATCTCTATTGCTGGCAGGATGTAGTTTTCGGCGTCGCTGTTATTCTTGGCGAAGGCAAGGAGGCTGCAGTACTGTCCTCGGGCCGACACTTCACCGTCACTGTCTCGCACCGTAGTTTCAAGGCACTCATCGAAGGCACCCAAGTCCGCGCGGGTCGCTTGGAACATTCCCGTCGGATACTTGCCGGATGCATCAAACACTGCAATGCAAGAGCGTCATGGCCCGAAAATAAATGTATTGGCGCGTCTAGCGAATGCTGTTTACCAGCTAAAGCTTTCAAACACTCCGGAGCACAAATAATAGCGACCGTCAGCCTTGTCTCTGTTTCTCAGGTATATAGCTTTTTTTTAACATGCACACTTGCACACAATCAGCATGCAGTCCGTGAGGACGAGCTACGAGCATGACTGAGCGTCCTTCGCATTCGCTTGTCTTGTAGAGTCTCGGCAGACAGTACAAAACAACCGTGACTTTAATGCGTGTTGCTATTCCATTGTGTCGTGTGTGCGCAAAGCTACTGAATAATGGTTGATCACCAAGGAAGGCAACGTCTGGTAGCGGAGCAGGCGCCCTATAAACATTTCCATCGGGCGAGGAGGAAGCCGAAACGCCTTCTTTCTGGGATGCTGGAAACCCGCTCCGCTGCCGCTTCCACTGTGTTCACGTGAGGTGTACACGACAGACAAGCGAGCATTACGGCGACGCCCAGGCAGCCCTTATGGGAAAGGTGCATAGAAAGGCACACATTCAATTACTTCTGAAGAAAATTGATTAAAGTTTCTTTCATAAAAAAGAAACAAGCTAGGCAAGGGCATGTTCTTTCCTATTACACCGTACTTAGCGGGCAGCACGACATAGAAGCGGACAGTTCATTTACGACGCACACGAACTTCTCGCGAACGCCATTAAGCTGAGTCCTGTGAGTGCTATTGGCCACTTGTGACCTTCATGTATGGTAAGCGGCGGTCAAAGTTACCGCTGGGAACTTCAAATATTAGCTTTCGAGACTTGAAACGGGTAGTAGCGCACGTAAGGCTGAAGCAGTTTTCTGGTTCGTCATATCTGCATTTGAACCAGACAAGTATGCGTGCCATCCCTATTGATTCTTATGTAGACCATCCAGCTTCGGTCTTTGTTAGCTTAGCGTAGAAACCTTTGTTACCTTTCCATATACTGCGCCTTACTAAACGCATATGTCAATACGATGAATTGCATTTCATAACTTCTGTTTAGGTGCACTAGCAGTGGTGTTACCACGCGCAGGGGATGTGCTTCTCTTTTATTTTTCGAATAGCTTTGTCTGCAATACATTCGAAAGGAATAAAGTATTTTTGCGAACAAACGTCCGGAAAGGCACCCTAAAGGAAGGTAACTGAGCTGCAATAAAAATGAAGATGAAGGTTATTGCATGCTCAACAGCTAGCAGGCACGCACAATATATTATGGCCGAGGACAAGTCCCGTGGGTGACCACTTTAATGTCTGCAAATACCATCTAACGTTTCGTTTTAATACGCAATAAGAAGGACGATCAAATAAGAAGAGACTCTGTCTTTCTAAACGTCGGGACATTTATGTGTTGTGCTAATTCCTTCGCATTTGGCCCACTAAGTGGAGGGTGGTTTGACAGAGGGTTGAGAGGTTCAGGTTGATGCAAGCAACTGGTGCTGTTAGCCTTGCGGATTGAGCCGGAAATTGCTCCACCGTAGGGTGGTCTGTTCCGCATCGTCCCGCACGATCTCCAACAGCGCAAATATGCGCATTTCTGCCCCTCTGCTAATCCTGCAGAAACGTGAAGACAATGAGACAGAGACAGAGAAATGGCGCAAGATATCACTTTAAGGGCCAACGAAAACATTAGCACAGTGCGCAATCCACAAGCAGCGAATCGAAGAGAAGGAAGGAGAAACGCTTCGCTCTACCATTCTTCTTTTCTTGTTGTATTGAAAGAGGAGCCGAAGCCTTATTTTGCGCGGTGAACTTGGCTACACTTTGCTAGCTATACTTTCACGACGATAAGACACCCCACCTGTGGCTGTTACCACTGAAGTGGAGAGAAGAGCCATTTTTGCTCGCATCATCCATGATGACGACAGCAAGAGTTAACTATTGTAAATATGTTTGAATCGGAAACTGTGTCACTGTTTGAAATCGGTATATTCATGCTAAGGCAATAAAGCGCGCACGCCTAACAGTACAGCCGGCCAAATCTTCAGCTAGCGCGCGCGACGGCCGCTGTTTTTTTTTTGTCCTCCTGCGCTTCGTGTGGAGGCAAACTTGCGGAAATCTCGATATTAAGCACGGGCTTAGCGAGTCTGTGATTAGAATTTATATTTTCGAAAGTTTGCTCCATCATAAGCTGCAGGAGCACAGAAAACGCGGCCGTCACACACGGCAGCTAAAGATTTGGCCGGCAGTACGTGTAAATAAGCTGGGGCGAACATTGCTTTGCTCAGGCGACGCCAAAATCGCCACGAAAAAGTGAGCTTCCCGCTCCATCTCGAACAGAACGTGCTTCTGTAGTTGCCATTTGCGTAAACAGCCCCTTTCCCCTCACGTAGTTCGCAATGACTCTGGGGAGGGATAAAAGAGAGCTTGTTTATCAAAAGCTGATCAGAGAAAAACCTTAGTCACCGACTTCAAGAGTTGTTGTGCCGCGCATGAATAATTAAGGTCTCCTTTAGGTGAAAATTTTGTGCCACGGCCGCCAACATGGCGCCAGGATCCTTGTTTGTGTGGAAGCCTTATCACTCCATCGAGTCAAGAATATGCCAGCGAATAGACGAGACTCGGTTCACTTACGCACACGGCTTCCAAAAAACCCGATTGCGTTTCTGGCCTCCGCTGGAGCTCGCAACCACATGCCATGCGTCACGTTGTGGGAAAGCACTGGTCGCTCTTGGTGGCCGACCTTGCTTTTTGTTTTAGGTGCAGGGTTATGAAAAAAATAAATTTTCCCGCCCTTCACTTATTTGCTTTGAATTTCGCTCGTTAAAGCCCCTGTAATCAGTGATGATGCCATGCCTGCAACACACTGTTGGCGGCGCGCGCGTTGAACTAACGCAGGCAAAGCAATACGTGGAGAGGGAGTGCTGCGTTTTACAGCGGAAAAAAACGCTTCTCGCAGGGGCGCTCAGGCGTGCCTCAATTGTGGCTATCGTGCGTGAACCTAATTCAGATTCGTCTTTGCGACACCGTCCTCGTGGCTTCCTTTTAAGCTTTATTTTCCGAGGCAGCAGTGCATTCCCACGTGAACATGTGTGAAGAAGCTACCGCCGATTTAGTTATCTTGCGCTGTGCAGCCGTAGGCCTTAAATGTGAATACAAATCTGATTCTCTTTGTCCATTTCATTACACCGTGATTTCATGCCATGTCTCACGGAGTCTTGGGCGACATCCTCAGTGACCATAGCTACAGCCGGAAAGCAATGTCCCGTTGGGAGCCTTATTTTTGTGCTCTCCCTTTCTTTTGTTTTCGCTTTTCCTGCTGAACAGACGTACTGCACGGTACTTGAAAGTTCCAATTCTTAATTTCCCTTAGTCTAGGAAGGGAGTTTTTCTCACAGTTGGATTGCTTATAACCCTGCAAAATTATCAGTTATTGAAGAGTAATCATTGTATTCTGTTTAGCTCTGATTCCAGACTACCCGTTTCGCGTCACATTTCCCTTTGTACGGGCTCCGTGCTATCCTCTCAGACCTTCCAGGGTGCAAAGAAAACGAGGACAATAAAAAAAAGGAACTACACGAAACTCTGTACTCGCACCTCAAAAATTTTGTTCTGCGTGCAGTGCGCAGTTATGCAGGTAGCTGCTCATCAGTTTTGTCATATGAAACGGCGTTTCGTGGACAAAAGACTGGACGGACCGCTGCTCTTTCGACATGACTCCTTTTCCATTAAAAAAACCTCTTGGCCTCATGGATAGCTGCAAATGCGTTCATTTCGCGGGACATTAACCAGGACTTTGAGTTATTTAACCCAAACGCCAATACACACGCTGGGGAATGGGTCGTTCGGGTACAGCTGACGAGCAATCTTATGTGAAAGCTGTATATATCTGCCTTTGCTGCGCTTGTGCGCATGCTGTTCACTAATGACCTTATCATTATAACCTGCGCACTCGAGTTCAAATATCTTTGCTGATGTTTCTCCTTTCGAAGGTTAGCTTTAAATTTCCTTAGAGTGAGCATTGTTACTGCCTCAATGTACCTATATTTTGCGCTCACGTGGCGGACGAAAAAATGCACTCGTGGTTGAAGAGAAAGTCACGTTGCGGTGTGCGGAGCATTGCGCAAACTTTGTGCACGGTAACGAGTGCGAGCATACTGCCATGTGTCGTACGTGGTTTTAGAGACCACGTACGACACATGGCAAATTGGACGACGCCACGACCGGGGTGCTGTTAACTGGGAGATCGAAGACGGAACAATAGCTTTATGTGCATATTCGTATACAACGTATGCAGTGTTTCAATTTCGCACTGACTGAGAGCGCGCGCTTCTTCCTTGGAAACCTTCCTTGTCCTTTTCAGCACTGGCGGCAATATGAACACCAACCTAATGCGTTCAGTCGAGTACTTAAATGTATGTCTCTTTTTGGTGCAGCTTAATCGGCTACGATGTTGTTGCTGCACCTGAATTAGGAGAGGACGCCGTAGTCGAACGCTCCGGATTAATTCCGACCACCTAGGCTTCTGTAACGTGCAGTGACACCGCACAGCATTCGGGCGATTGGACATTTTTCCCGCATCGAAATGAGGCTGCCTCGATATTGTGTTTGGGATCCGAACACAAAGCTTACTGAGCCACCGTGGCAAGTGAGGAAGGCAGGAGCGCGGCATGGCTGCCTACTGACTGTGGCGTGAGCAATGAAAAACGCCGGCACTGCATTTGCTTGGTTCTTTTGCGAACTCCGAAAACCACTGCCAGGCAATCAGCGCCGTCATTCACCAGTCATCATATCGCGAGCTTATCATGCCATTTGCTTTTTGTCTCTCCTCACATCGTTGAAATCACGAGGGTGAGAATTACACGCCGCAAGGTCACAGTTCAATGAATATTGCCAGTGCTTCCGTTTCCTCGAAATCTATACATGCAGGGCCCAAAAACTGCTGGTGATATCTTAAATAGGTTTGTGTAGTTAAAGCAGCATTTTCTTTGGTATAGCATTGTCTTCCGTGGCGGGCGTCAGCAAACTGTTGAGACGTGTTAGTGGACTGGATGACTAAAATCTAGCATACAACTTTATAACTATTTCAGTTGGGTGCCACATTTCATTTTGTGGTTTCTACCTCACTACTAATAATGTCCATACCAGATTCCACATGAGCTTGTAGGCGTGGCATCATGCCCGCGGTTTCGGTTTGCCGCGTGGAAAGGGCCAAAAATATCTGGATTAGCGGCTTAAACGAGAATCGCGTTTTCTAAAAATCTTATTACTGGTGCAGATATTACTGATGGCGAGCTACTAAAGTCTGAATGAATGAGGCGCCTAACTGTTGTAGGCAAAAAGTTAGTTATTAGAGGTTAGTTAACTAGTTTTCTGTTGTCCGCCACCGGTGGCAATAGCATACCGGAGAAAAAACCCTTTTAACTTAGAAATTCGGCAGCGACACTTAAGGCTGCTTGCGTGTGGGAAAGCATTAATGTCCCTGGGTGCATTGTTTACGCGTAATGTTCGTACATGCATTAGAGTACTTTTCTGCGAGTTTATTAAAGCCCCGGCGGTGTAGAGCGTACGGAACGCTGCACGATGACCGGTTGCGTAACAATTTTCATAAGAAAGTGTGGGAAGGCATATAATTGAAGGTGCATATGTCGTCGGCTTGAATGCCTGTCGCAAGCTAGCCTCCATCTTGACTAGCACATGTAAGCTATATGCATCGAGAAATCATATGACGCAACGATGAACGCTGCACAGAAAACGGGTGCGTCACATTTTTGGTACGAATGTCGGGAACGCTGGCTCCACATTGAGGCGGGTCGGCTAGTAGTCGGTATTTATAGACTAACGACATGTATCGGGCTCTCTGAAGTGGCGATTCTCGGCTTGCGGTGTGCGTTATTCGGGTGCTTGATGACGTCACCCTATTTTTCTTTCCATCGCTGGGATTTTCTCTGCCATCTGCGAGTACACGCACACGCACACACACACACGCACACGCACCATCGGCTTCTCTCGTGATGCGACTAGTAGTGTTTTCTCATTAAAAAATGATTTTGAAAATGTAGTAACACACTGTGGGGAAAAACCCAGTATGTCTTGCTCTGTGCACAATGCAAAGGACTAGTTCAGGCCGGCGTCTTATGTGCATATTATTAGGCATCTCGAGGTCCGTTGCTTGAATAAGACATGTCTAGAACGCACCCCTCAACGGATATAGAAATTCTGTTAATTATAATTAAAATGAACCAAAACCCCGGTCTTTCTCATGAAGGTAACTGCGCAGGCGCATGCTGATGTGCGTTTAATGAAAAAACGCACGTAGGAAAGAGAACTCAAATAGAATTGGCAATGGATTCAAAAACCTAACTACATCACTATATAGTACGCAGCTTGCCACATCTTGGAGACGACGGGGGGCGATTGTAAAGTGAGAAGAAACTCAGTTTTATCTATGGAGGTACTACAGCTTTGTAGTTGCAAAATAGGAGGGAATAAAGCGCTAAACCAGGACGAACCACCACCACCACGAACCAGGGCGCATTTCACGCACTTATAGTCTTCTGGAGTTCCGTAAACTGATAAGGCTCTTCCCAATGCTTTCAGTTGGAATAGTTGGCGACGTCGCCCAGTTTTTAATTTGCAAAGTAATAGAGAAGACTTGGCTATTAGATAAAAGTTTCGAAACATGTATTGACGCAGTCGTACGAGATGTGCACGTGAAGTCACTCCGCACAACTATGACCAATCTTAATGAAGTAAATGACGTCAATGGACTATACGAGTGGTTTCAAATCAGTCAAGAAGTTGCTTAATAGCATCCCAATGTGCAGCCATACGGCTACAAAGGAAAGCTATAGCTCTCACAGGATGTTCGTTGTTGAAGAAAAATTCGTCTTGGTGTCGGAAAAGAAACCAGCACCACCACCTGTCCAGGGCGGTCACTTTACCAATTAAGGTAACCTGCACGGCCAGCAGATGGCAGGGCAAGGCCTACCTGATCAAAAAATTGAAATTCGCGGAGTTAGTCCAATGCGTCTTCAGGCAAATCCCCCAGCATGGAGTATGATTTGAACTCAAGGGCGAAAAAATGATTGATATTCACCCAACGGTGCATAATAATAAGTAATTACTTTCTCATTTCAAATCTTCCTCCATGTTGAAGCCCCCATTAACAACACAATGGAGAACAGTTTTAGCTACGTGCACATATTCGCTCAGTTCCTAGGAACAATTTCAGTGATTTCTTTAGTGTTTAGATTATTTAGCGCTTACACAATTCGGGCTAAGGATCTTTTGTCTTCTCTTGAAAAAAAATTGGAAAAATATTTTTCTCAAGTAATAGTAAAATGTAACATTAAAAGGCAGAAAGTTCCAGGAATATTGTAGTCCGAAATATATTTCCGCCGAACCTTATTAATTATCTCGCAGAACACAGCAAGATACCGAAAATAATATGCGCGCTATTGTCTCTTAATGCACATGCAGTTTAAATACCCAAAACTTTCAGCATTAAATGCGCTTTAACATCAATCCAGGTAAAGTTATATTTAGCGGCATGCAAACGCTTTTTGAAACTTGTTTAAATAACATTTTTCCTTGTGGAAACGGCGAACACTGGAGCGTGGGAGATGTGAACAGGCCCTGAATGTTCTACCGCGAAATGTGGGACTAAAAAACGGAATAAAAATGCGATGCCTCGAGAGTTAGACCTTGTGTACTAATACAGTTTGCTCATTACAAAGTTTTGACATTTCACTGAATGCTTGCTTTCTTTTTCTTCCTGGGAGGGTATAGGCATCAGAAAACAATTACACGTAGTTCATCGTGCATATTAGTTTCCCAATTACTCTGTTCATCCTGATTGCCAGGGTAAAAAATAGTAACGCTTCATCTTACATTTCAACCTGTAGGAGCTTTCTAAAGTCTATTGTTGGCGCATCATTTATCTCGAATGTTTATTCCAGTGGCACACAGTGTGTGTGTGTGTGCCTGCAGCTGCGTTATTTTCAGCAGCTTTTTCAAATATTACTAAATGGTTGGAAATCATGTATGCATGGTTTGCATTTGCCTGCTAATATGTTCAATATGCATGGTGTTTCACCGAAGATATTCTGCAAATTTTAAACACAGGCTTTTTAGTCAGAAGAGCGCTTTTTTTTCGGCGTAAGTTCGACAGCGCTGTAGCGCATCAGAATACAGCTAAGGCGCGCTAACTACTAGGCTGATCAACTAATATCATTTGATAAAATTTTGAACTCTTACTGATAGTCTCCGTATTTGCATAGAGGCGCGTAGTCCACCGTAATTAATATCCATATCAGTATTTTATTAGAATTTCGAAAACGCAGTTACCCTCGGCGCTGTGACCCAGCAAATTTTGGCTATATCGACGAGTTGCTTGAACTGGAGGGTTTGCTTTGGATGCAAGCTTATCGAAAGCGCATGCATTATGGCGCGAGTGGCGAAAATTATTTGGGCCACAACTCCGAGGATAACTGCATTTTCAAAATTCTAACAACTAATGTGAATATTACTTACGGTGGGCTACACGCCACGTTAATATTTACAAAGCTAACAACTCAGTATCAGTTAAGTAGCCTACTAGTCAGCGCGTCTTATTTGTATTCCCATGCGCTACAGTACTCACGATGCTATGCCGAAAAGTTTTTTTTTTAATTGCAGAACATCTTAGGTGAAACACGCGGTATTATATTTCACTGAAGTTGCTTTCAAAGCATATTTCTGACATTATAATTCTATCGACGGACGCAGGAATGGCGCTACATCGATGCAGTAATGCTTGGCGAGCCCCATGCGAGCGTGTGGGAATAATTAGATGCACAAATTTCATCTCTACGGCAAAACGAAGAATAAATAAAAAAAACTTAACCAACCCACACAGATTTAGAAAGATACATTTCTTTGGCAAACAATTTCAAAAATTTATTTATTTTTAAAATAGTTCACAACTAAAAACAGCTTTTTTAAAGATTTTGTTTATGGGGGTTTAACATCCCAAAGCGACACAGGCTATGAGGGACGCCGTACATGCACCGACATCGCACACTACACGGGCCTCTAGAATTTCGCCTCCCTCGAAATTCGACCGCCGCAGCCGGGATCGAACCCGCGTCTTTCGAGTCAGCAGCCGATGGCCATAACCACCGAGCCACCACGGCGGCTCCCTTTAGAGGATCATTTCTCAAGAGCTAGTTGGGTTGCAGTGCCTAAAGACATTTTTGAATATGGTTTAGCTGACCTTATGCCTCCGCGGTGTATGGGACTGATTGTTTAGGTAGATGAAGCGCACAAAAGACAGCACACAGGCAAAGAATAACACGAGACAGGAATAACGCCTGTCTCGTGTTATACTTTGTGTGCTGTTTTTTGCGCGCTTCATTTACTTCAGCAATGCATCAACTTGCGCCAGAACGTGTTCTACTTTGACTGATAGTGTTGTTGTTAAATAAACATCGTCTTAACGTAGCCATTTTTAATTACAAAAAAAAACTCTTGTTGGGGAGCGTGCTTCTTTGTATGACTGTATAGAAATATCCCCATATGTATACCTACCTATAGCATTTCAAACCGGTTGCAGAAGTTAGCAAATGTGATCACTAAGGTATGACCTAACAAACAGTCCCACTTGGTGGCCACACATATGTGATATTTATGTTTCGGTTGTTGATCCTCGGCTGCTGACCCCAAGGACACAGGTTTGACACCGCCTGTGGCAGGCGTATTTCGATGGAGGCGAAAAACAAAACACGCGAGTGCTGTGAGATGTGAGCGCGGTAAGCAAGTCCGGGTGTCCTAAACTGATCCGGGCCTTCCAGTACGACGTGCCTCATAGGCGACATGTCGATTTGATAGGTAAACAAAAATAATTAAATTTTTTTATTTATATATGTGCCCTTTGAAAAATTTGGCTCCTGAAAACGTGATAATACAGCAATAAGCACAAAGCTTCTGGCACACAATCTATGTGTTCGATCAAAACATACCCAACAATTCTGGACAAAAGCATTTTTAGGGATAAAGCATTCTTGAACGCAATTTTTTAAAATATTGTAAGGTTTCGCTATAACAGTCAATACATTCGCAGAGCACCCGACAGCAGTCCTGTATTTTGTTATTATTAACATTTTTCTAGCGTTATCTATTGTTTTTTTTGTTTGGCATTCTTAACTGTTCGATGCGATCGATGGAAGCACTTTATAACAAGAATTTTGCTACACATTAGAGGAATTAAGCATTGCATTCAGTATTTACATAACAGTGTCTTACAATTTTACAATTTTCAAAATTTTTGTTCTAGAAGGTTGGACATGGCTTTAATTCACGGTAGTTGCGTGGGCTCTCCACAATAGAAAAAGTGCACGCCCGCAAGAGAATATTCCGCCAAACGCAATCAACCTACCTTTGCAAAATATCGGTTGCCGGAATCTCCGACATCCCTGATGAAGCTTCATAGCCATTCCTGGTGAAGCTTCTTAGCATTACTCCACCAGACGTTTGCAGAAATTTTAGTTCTTGCGTCTAACTCGTGAGCTGAAAACAGCTTCCACATAAATATGCAAATTCCCTCAACTCGTGCTCTCGAATAGTTACTTTTGATGTAACAAATTCTTTTACAGATAGTTCTTCATCCGTACCGAGTCCTAGCAGAACGCGCTGCTAACCAACGTTTTTGAGACTGATAGTTTTGAAGGATTATAGAAAGTTTTTTTTTATTACTTCGGTTCAGTTTGTGATTAATGGTGTGCTATGTTTTAAGGTATTCATTATTTGTATTTATTAACGATTGTTTCTGCCTGAGAAGATGCTCGAGTCTGTCTATGATTCCCTCTTACTTGGATTAGAAAAAATGGCTTGCAGTGTTGGTAAATAACTAAACATTTCTTTCAAAGGTGCCCAGAAGCCTTAGCCTGAGCAGTTCCAGCATCTACACTTTACTTGCGGCACATGTGCCACAAGTAAAGCGCCAGGCTTCAGAGTGGCCGCTGAAGCCTCACTCGTATGGCCACCAAGAATAAATTAGAGAATGTTTTGTGGATGCGTCTAGCTATCAGAATTAGCGTCAAGGCCTTAATGAATTTTTTTTGTCAAAATAGATTAAATTTTTTAGCAAACAGAAGTATAGCAAGCACTCTTTCTTCTCTGTGCATCTAGACTGATACTTGACGTACGTATTTAGCCGCTCAGAGGTAGTCTGAAAATATATTGGGTTATCTGAATGATGACAACACTAGAACTATACTAGGGAGCTCAAGGTAAGAGAAAGAAAAGTTTTCATCAGGGAACTATTCTAAATATTCGTTAATCGTCCTCAGAGCCGTCGTTTTACCTTCAATATTCCGGCATAAAATGACTTTTTCGCGCAATCATTAAAAAATGTTTTAAAAAAACAATGCCTATCAAGTAGAAAACTGCTTAAATAATGGTCCTGTGTTAGTACCGAGTGCGCGAAAAGCGGAAGCCACAAAAACGACAATTTCCTCTGCTACGCTTCTCACTTAACAACAACTCTAGGATACTTTTTACTGAGAGAGATCAAAGCGCTTTCTCCTTTGGAAGTTTTACTTCCAAAACAGACGCCTTATTTGGCTATTTCTGCGTGTCATTTCCATCCACCACTTCTCCATCCATGCTAAGTTCCGTAAGCGCCGCAAGGAACATTAGCATATTGTAAAGCAAGATCTCCGTCGCTACTATTCACATAGCCTTCTTTCCGCACTGTTAGGTGTAGTAAGGTTGCAAACCGAGCTAACGGCTGCTACAAGATCAGAAATAAGCAACAGCTGAGTCTGACAAACTCCAACGCAAAGTGCTTGGAGTATGTCGGACTTGGCCATTTATAGCTCATAGGTTTGCATAAAAAGCCTTCCAACTCACGTCTTAGCGCCCAAGGCTCAAGGTTCCTGACTCCCCGCACCAACTTGAGCAGTCCAAAGCTGCACTCAGTAGACACCTCGGCTGTCAGAAGTTTTCGCGTAAACGCCGGAGAAGAGTCGTCGATAGCTTTGCCGATCCAATCTTTGAGCATGTCGATGTAGCTGACCTCAGGTTCTGCTGACGCCGCGGCGACTGTCGTCGCCGTTGTTGTCGCGGCAGTCTCCGTAGTCACTGATGCCTCGCTGGGAGAACAATGGCACAGGTTGGGGCCTGCCAGTAGGCTGGCCAGAAGGATGAAGAACACTTTGGTGCGCTGAGGTTCAACGCGCAATGACTGTCCGCAAGCCATGACGAAAGAATGACTAGGAGCCCACAGCCGTGGGAACTAGAGTGACTCGCGCCCACTCAACGTCTCCGGGCGTCAGGCAGGCCGAACTCGCAAACGGTGGTCGCAATGATTTCTTCGTCCAGCGCCTCTCGTAGCTTAAAGCCAGAGAACAAAAATGTTTAATGTCACCGTTCCGCTCTTGGCAGTACCTCTGCCGAACTGGCAAGCGGAACGCGCCTGTCCCTTTTGCCCCAGTGGCTGACTCTGGCGATCCTTGCCTACGCGGCGGAGGGGCTAATTACCTTTTGAGCGATCGCCCTGAATGAGAGGGAAAAGAGTGTGCCGCCACTTTTGGAAAGAGCCGAGTGGCGCATGCTCCCGACAGCCTCTCTTTGTTAACGAAAATACGTTTGTGTTTAATGGGAAAGCATCGGGAAAGCCCTCCTCTGGCGCTCTGTTAATTTTTAGCTCACTCAAGTTGAGCCTGAGGAGCCGAGATCTCGGAGAAGGTAAGCAGACTCCAAGCGCAGATGGCAGCGATAAAGAAGTTCCCTTTGCCCTTCACTCTCACTCGTCTCCCTCACCCAGAGCGCAGATGTCAGGCGTGCATTCACACTCTCGCGACATCGCTTCACGCGCGTGGGCAGCCCCGATCTCCCCCTTTCCGAGACACACGCACGCTTGAATCACCTGGCCGTTGTCCAGCCTACGACGTCAACAGACCGGCTTCGACGTCGAGTGGATGCGCTTCTCTCGTCGAAACACTCGACGGGAGAAACGCGGCTATGCAAACAACTTGCACAAAACGAATGCGAATAATAATCGTACAAAGTAAAATCAGTCGCCCTTCCATTATGCTGGCGTATTTCCAAGCAAGGAAATTTACACTCTGCGCTTGACTTGTTGACGATTTCAAATGCGACATAGAATTGAAGAAGGAATAATACACGTTCACAAGATTTATTACCTCCTGGATCTCATAAGCCTTGCGAAGTCTCGTTAACGCTTTCCAGTAACACAATCATTCAGCTACTTTCATTTTCGCATCTCTTGAGGAGCATTTTTTTAAAGAAACTTGTGTTCTACTGTTATGTGCACTGACCGGCTTTCAGGGAAGGTGCGCTCATTTCAAAAGGATAACCACTGTGTAAAACCTGATAATTTTTTCCTGGTACAGTACACAGCCTTTCCATTCAGCTGTAAACTATCTTAAACTATTTAAAGAGGCAGCGAGGACAAATTGATTCGAATACTATTATTAGTATAAATAGATTGTTTAGCTCTTTCTGTCTATGTTCATGCTAGAAAGCTAAAGACAGATTTGTTACTGAGAAAGCTAGTTTTAAAATGGGACATTTCTTTTCTCGCCACTCCATTCGCACTTCTGACGTTCAAACCAACCACAACGAGGGACATTTGTGCTCAAACTTCAGCGCGACATTCGTTGAGGTTGAAGGCAGCCGCAGTATGACGTGGTTGAACAAGGTTACTGGACATATATGACACCCGGCTCCTCTGCGGGTGGTTCATTACGCCATCTCTGGGAAGCAATCTTCATCGACTAGACCGAGGTTGCACTGAACCACATGCGTGTACCCAGGAGAAAAAAAAAAACCGCAGACGATTTAGCGTGGTCCGACGAAATGCGAATTAAGTACGCCAACTCTTCGGTTCCGGTTCGAGGCGATCGGTTTTCAAGGTCAAGCAGCCCTCACAGAAAAATAGGCGAAATCGAACTTAAGCTCCGCCATAAGAGTTTGACGCGATAGTTTTGATGGGTTATTGGCCATATATGCAAAATTGGTCGTTCGATACTTTGCATTCTATAGATCACTAAAGTCCCCATACCACTCCTGGCGCAGTGGCGCAGCGGTTAAGCGATGCGCCACTGCCTTGCGATGAGAGGTGCTGCCTCCGGAGGGGCTTGTGAGGCTCAGGTGTTCCTTTACGAGAAACACTTGGTTCATGTATGGGCAGTATCGACGGTACATGTATCTTCGATACTATCTTGCGGAACATTTTGTGCATCGGTATTAGACATCGTTTGCGATAAATGGAAGTATCGTAGTATCGATATCGAGAACACACTTTTATTGTGCCGTGTATTTTACCGCTACTCGGTACTGAAAACAAAAAAAAAACCGTGTGGCGCATATTTTCAGGCTGCTAGAATTATAATTTGGGCCGGCGGCGGTCGCTCAGGCGGTGGTTTATTGAAAAAAGGAATAGAGTAGAATTAGGGAGAGATCATGCCTATGACGTAGGCCAGGTCAAATTTCCGCCTTCCTATGTTCGTTGTTTGACAGGTATACGACGTATTTGTTACGCTTCTGCACACTCGGTGACAGAAGGGACATGGGGACAGGCTCATTACTGTGAAATAACTCCTTCAGCCCTATTTCAAGTTGCGTTGGTTGCCAACAGATGTACAAGCAAGGTATGTTGCTGGGCTAGTTGGTAGTTGTCGAACATCATGGAATCGCAGCTTCGGCAGACAAGGACAGAGAGAGGGCACACACATACAATTGCACTGAACTGTCAACTTTATTTTGAACATGTCTGATCCGTGCCTTATACTTAACTGAAGGGCATTAACACGCAAGCGCATCTACTGCACAGGTTTGGAGGGGACAATCTCTAGTAGCCACGTTTTGATAATACATTCAGGGAGTGCTCGATCGAGCAGTCGTGCCCAACCGTGACTTAGTTATGCTTGCTTTCACCGCGAGACCACGCTTCAGACAAGCAACAAACAGCGGCATAGCCAGTCTAAGTGCTAGCACACTGATAGGCGTGCTGGCTGCTTCCAGGCAAGGCTTGCTGTCGCCGTTCCTAACAGCGTCATTGTTGACGAGGTGTGAGAGGTGAGTCGCAGAGCAATTCCCGAAGAAAAGGCGTCTCTGCTGATACATGTTAACAACGATAAGCTGTTTGCCAGCCTTATAGTTCGAACGCCTCATATGTGTCCACCAGCTCTTCGTGTATCCGTAAGGAAACACACAAAAAAAGAGCATCTAGAAATTACAGGGCAGTAAGCGATGGGCGCTTATATTCCTGGTACTTCACACTCCATTGTCGACGAACGAAAAGAGCCGTTGGTTCAACGAGGTGGCTGTGATGGCGTGCCGGCGTGGGAGCTTTTCGTAGCACAGAGCACACAGCTAAGTGGACGGATAGGTCTATTCGCGTAAAGGGCGTGTTATTTGCGGAGGAATTTCCTTTAAATGCTCATTGAATGCGAAAAGAAGAAGCTATTTTACCCATAGATGCGTCACACGTCGTCAGCACTTATCTTTCTTCTAGAACTTAAGTGTCCTTGCGTGCTTGCGTGCGTCAAGCCGAACTAGGCTTCCTATTGATGTGCTCAGCAAACCCATGGCAAAGTTTTAAACTCGGCAGACGACATGATGAAAAGTACTGTGGTCGTTCTTTACAAAAGCCTTCGTTCACTTATTTTCTGCGTTTGCCCTACGCTGAGGGGCTAGAGGAGCAAAAGACTGGAGCCTGTATCATAGTTCATGGTCGTCAGCAAACTAAAAATAAACGTGCCTTAAGAGGCTGCGTTTCATTTTACCGACCTATGACCAAGGAAAAATAAAGCAGAAATATCCGCCTTCCGGCTTGTGTAGCCCGCATGCTTGCTGGCGGCACCTGCTCTTTCTTCTGACAGCGTATCGTCCTTCGTTGCATGACCGGAGGCGGACACTCATCAGTCCGTTCTGAACTGAATTCCCTCGGAATACCTGTTTTCATATATTCTGTGGCCTGTGTGTGTGGTTTTTATCGCCTGAGGGAAAAAATCAACGTATGTATAAAAACACAACGGCACAAGATAGAAGTGAAATGAATTTTGTGCACATACTTAAATAGGAGCGGTCAATTATAGTTTTTGTTGTTGTTGCCTTCGTGACATATTTACCATGTTTGTCTCTTCTTTTTCTCTATCCTGCTGTCCTGTGCTGTTCAAAAAGCTCGTTATTGATTACCAACTCGCCCAACGTACTGTTCGTCTGAAAAAAAAAATATTAATCCGAGGACATAAATAGGCGTTTAGGGTAACAAAGCTCACAATCGAGTTAATTATAATAACGTCGACGGAAAAATGCAGCCATATTTATTTTCTTAGAAGCGAATTCAGAAGATCTGAAATAAGTGTCGGCTTGCCTGCACGTCAATTTCTCGCATTACACAGGTGTTCGAGTTGCAGGTGCAGGCAGTACGCAACGTGGGGATTGACAGGAGGATTACTGGCAAACAAGGGTGCTGCTAGGGCTTATGAAAGGGCGAGAGGTTTGCCAAGCATCTCGCATAAACAACCTTTTACACAATCTCTACAGATGGTAAGGGCACATTGCTGAGTTAGTCTAGACGTGAACAACCATGCTTTTTTCAGCCACCTGCTGCTCTTTATAATGTGCACCGACTTCCCGCAACCGAAGGGCGATTTCTTATTTGTCCGCCATTAAAATGGGATCGCCGCCGCCGGAATTTAATATCGCGACCTTTGACTCCCTACACTGTGGCGACCGGAGCTCATTCTACCAAATGATGACCCTATTCGTGGCGCAGGAGACATGATAAATAACACTCGTACAAGTGGTGTTCTCTCAGTGACCAGTCTTGATCAAAGTCCTCTCTACATGGCCAAGCCACGGCTGATGTGCAAGGAGCGAAGGGGCAAATACCACACTGGTTGTGACATGCCAAAGGGTAGCATTCTAGTGAAGCGTTGAGTAGAGTTTCGTGAGAGCAAGGATGAAGGAGGGAGCGAAAGAAGAGAGAAAGAGGCGCCGTAGTGGAAGGCTCCGGAATAATTTTTGTCATCTGGGGTTCTTTAACATGCCCTGACAGCATTGCACACCCGTTGCCGAGCTTTGTAACCGCTGTCTCGTGGGAACTAAACACTTCAAAGCAGAACATTAGGACATTAGAATGTTTTGTATTAGAGTAAATACATGGAATAACAATGCCGACGTCATGCAAAATTGTAGCGCAAATTTTAACCATCGTGTTTCAAAACATTAAAGGCCGCCGCGGTAGCTCAGTGCTCATGGCGCTCGGCTGCTGTCTCGAAAGAGGGGGGCTCGATCCCGGCCGCTGCAGTCGAATTTCGATGGAAGCGAAATTTCAGAGGCCCGTGTAGCTGTGCGATGTCAGTGCACGTTAAAGAACCCCAGGTGGTCGAAGTTTCTGGAGCCCTTCTTGACGGCGTTTCTCATAGCCTGAGTCGCTTTGGGACGTTAAACTCCACTAAACCATAACCCATGAATAAATCTGCTGACCGAAACCCCGTAGCCATGACTTCTTGAGGCGTACTAAATTAATTTTAATTAAAGCGGCCGGCCCATGGTCAAGGGATTATTACGTGATATACGAACATTCTGGGCTACGAGGAACGCAGAGACGTCACTAGAGGTGGTACCTGTGGTGTGGTGGTGTGGCTCGTCAACTTTCCCGATTTCTCCCTACACACTATATCCTAAAGCTGTGTTTCAGTGTGGAGCTCGCACAAAATGTGGTCATACCGATTTTTAGCTCGATTACATAAAAAATTATGAG
The DNA here is from genome assembly GCA_030143305.2 of Amblyomma americanum. NCBI lineage: Eukaryota > Metazoa > Arthropoda > Arachnida > Ixodida > Ixodidae > Amblyomma > Amblyomma americanum. Next base: position 176,304 of record JARKHS020033366.1, read on the forward strand.
GACTTCAGCAGAACTCATGATTTGCATGCAATATATGCTAAAAAAATTATATTCCGAATTATTTCTTTATAGATCCCCGTCGCACCTATTTGCGTACATTTATTAGCGCTTCTGGTCATTATGTCGACACAGATTTGATTTTTCCTTTTTGGTGTGAGTGCGTGCGCTCACGTTCTTCTTTCTAGGCGTCTTGAGCAGTACGGTGCGGGCCCGTAGTTCGCATGGCAGGACGGGCGCAGACAACTGTTGGGGCGCAAAATTGGTTCGTGACAATCAGGGGGCTTGGCTGCTATGTCGCTGGTCATCTTGATTAATATGAGCACGAACATCCAGCGGAAGGAATGAACGGCATTGTGAGGCCGGCGCTCAAGCTTCTTTAGCCTTCTTCTGTATTTTTTTTCCTTATGCACTACGGAGCAATGCAACCGCCTAAATTCCTGGCACCACGGTGTCACCATATTGCAGCATCTTGGCCACAAACTAGTGACCTTACATTTCTAGGTATTTTTTAGGCGCGACATTTGTAAACAGGAAAGTTTTATTTTTACCGCCCTCTGCGTTGCTTTAACTCGGAAGTCGGCACGCGGCTTTTGATTGTCTATTACCTTCACTTTGTCTTCTTTAAATTTTGGGTCGCCGTTGCGCTAAGGCAGGCATCCTTCTGTGGTCGCCGCACTTCTTTGCGCCGCCAAGCACAGCGACAGTGAAAGAAAAGGCAGGGAAATGCTCGAAAGAATGCTGAATAAATAAAGAAAAAATACTACCTTGGATACTGTGGCAGGTGGGAAGGGGAGCGGTGGAAAGAGCCCGCGCGCAGTTACAGAAGGGTGTGCCGCGCAAGATGTTTTGCAATTTTAAAGAAAACCTCTTTTCAGTTAGAAGATCGCTGTTTTTCGGCATAGCACTGTAAGCGGCGTAACGCATCAGAATACAGCTAAGACGTTCTGACTGGTAGGGTGGCTAACTAATACTGAATAGTTAACTTTTTAGAAATTACTTTGAGGCTCCTCATTAACTGAGAGGCGTGTAGCCAATCGTAGTTAATATTCATATCAGTTTTTTTTTAGGATTTCGAAAACGCCGTTAGCATCGGTGCTGTGAACCAACGAATTTGCACTATTTCGACGAGTTACGTGGTCTGGAGGGGTTGCTTTGCCTGCAAGCTTTTCGAGAGCGCATGTATTTTGGCGCGATGCAGGCAAAATTTGTAGGTGCACAGCAGACAGTGTAACTGCACTTTGAAAATTCTAAATGCGGATATGGATATTACTTATATTGGGCTGCACTGCTATCAATATTAAGGAGCCTAACAGTAAGGGTTAAAAGATAACTACTCAGTATGAGTTAACCAGACTACTTTTAACACGTCTTCACTGTATTCTGATGCCCTGCACCGCTGGCAATGCAATGCCCAAAAAGTGCTCATGTAACTTGAAAAGGCTACTTTTGCAAACTGCAGAACACCTTAGGTGAAACGCCCTGTATATGCACTTGGTGGAACGCAGGGGGCATTTTGTGCTCACAGAATCTAAAGCACAGTTTCTTGATATTTTCTGGCACGTTTTTTTTTTGGTTTCGCAATACTCACAGCCACATGAAACACACTCAGCGCGCTCTGCGTGGCATTGATGCATCTCAAGCCGAGTTAAAATTCTCCACCGCTCTCGGTTCTGACACTCTTGATGCCTCAGGCACCATTCTGCGCGGCACATGCGGTGAAGGTCGTTCTATATCCGTCACTAAGGTTGGGGGTGTGCTCTGGGGACTGCTATCCAGGTTATCCTGCACGTAACGTGCGTCATTACGGATGCAGAAAGCGAGGCAGGCGCTACCGCAGCTCAGACGCTCCAACACTGCACATGACACGCTAAGAGCCCCTCAGCAGCTGGGAGGACTTGGGAGACTCTGCTACGCTCTGAGTACCCAGTCCGTCGGAAAATCGCCACGGGCCGGGCTGCCGACGTCATGGAGTGTAGGAAAATGAACGTTTGAGTGCGTGCAGTGGGGTTGTGCGAGGGCCCAGGGACTGTCTGCCCCAGACACCTCTGCAAAAAGAAAAGTTTTTACCGCCACCACCTACTGCTGCTTAAAAGCTAGAAATCATCAACGTGCCGTCGAGGGCGTGATTGTTGATCCGGGGTCTTGATGGCCCGATATGCTGTACCACACCGAGCTCTGTCCCTTCAGTGCCGCATAGAGGGGCATTTTCGGGATATACAGTATGCGGATGTTCTTAAAAAAAGGCACTCTTAGCTGTACATTTGGTGACAGAAGACGTCTGAGAGGAATGTTACCACATAAATAATTTCTCATAAATAGATTTATTATTCTCTACGATGTGTTGTGAAGGTCGTCAAAAGGTCGTTTCGTGGTCGCCTGTTCTCCTTCGTAAAAGCGAAGAAGAAACGAAGAAAAGCTCAGGCCACACAAGCCCAAGTGCGCAATCTTCGTGCGGCGACTGCACAATGAATGACGAGCAATTCGTGGTATGCCTTCTGGCAGGACTTTTAATAAGGCAAGCCGATAAAGCTATGTGTTTGTTGTAACCGACAGAAAAAGAATAATTTCTCATACATATATTTATTACAATCTACGATGCGTTTTGAAGGTCGTCAAAACAAGTTTTGTGGTCGCCTGTTCTCCTTCGTAAAAGCGAAGAAGGAGGAAAAGCTCAGGCCGCACAAGCCCAAGTGCGCAATCTTCGAGCAGCGACTGCACAATGAACGACGAGCAATTCGTGGTATGCCTTCTGGCAGGACTTTTAGTAAGGCAAGCCGATAAAGCTATGTGTTTGTTGTAACCGACCGAAACGTAAAAATGTCGTGTCAAGGAAGCTATAAGCTATAATGCACAGATGGCCTGAAGGCGCCAGAAATAAGAATTTACCGGTGATCTTTTTTACGCCGTAATATGCAGGCAGTTGTGTGCGCTCATATCTACGACACAAATTTCATGAGGCATTTATTTTTGTCCGCAATATGCAAGTGCCCATGTGTGCGCTTAGCCCCCCCCCCCCCGCCCCCCGAAAAAGAAAGCTCTCACTTTTGTGTGCATATTCGTTGACGGCAGGCAAATATTAGTTACAGTAGTGAGAACACCAAAGAGGCAACCTTTTTTTGCTGTTCCTTGGTTGAGAAAGCATGCATAAGGATTCAGTTTCACACAAAAGACCACTCTATATAAAAGCACTGTGTTTTCAACCTACAGCTCACCTCCCCTGACTAGCATACGTATTGGAAATGCCATATAAGGACAAGAAAAAAAAAACGTCACCTTACCTCCTGGCGGTTAGCACTACCTATTACTAAAACTGAGTAACCAAACAAAAAGTTAGAAATTAGTGCATTCACTTCTGGGCTGACTGTTTCCAAACAAAAAGTCCCGCCTAGGAGCAGCTGGGTATCCCGCCAACATCATCAGAAATTTGAGGAATACCTTGCTCCTCCTCTTCAAAAGAGTAAAGAAAATCGATTATCAAAACAATAAAGTAAAATCGATAGAAACTAAATACATTCAAAATTTAACTATCGGGAATGTCAATGAAGCAGCATAGATGTATAGCGTCAATATCGTCGTCTTTGCCCCATGTCAGCTGGCAAATCGGTGGAGCGATCATGGAGAGAGAGCACCAAATGTGCTCAAAATAAACAAAACGACAGGCGCACGCAGTCAACGGCATGCGTCACAGGCATGTATACAAGATTCCGCGGACGTATGGAAAGTACTGCATCCGCCAGACCGGATGTTATTGCAACGAACTGGCAATGGGGCGCTGCTCATTGGTTGAGAACAATTCGGAAGGACACACACAGGCCGAACGCTGCAAGGTCGGTGGCTACATGCCCCTGCTGGACGAAACGTGTTCCTGAGATGCCACAAGATAAACAAGACCAGGTATTCAATTCGCAAATATTCGCAATTTAAGCGCATGCACCGCATCGATTGCACTGTACTATCGAGATCAAAATATTACGGGACGTGTGTTCTCAGAAAAACTTTATTGCTACTCTACCTCATGACGCAGTCGCGCGGTATTGCTACCAGCGGATAAAGCATGCACGTCCCGTCATACCTTCATACATTTCAGGCGACTGGACCGTGTGAGTGCAACAAATTTTTTTCGGTACACACCTGTCGCGTAAACTATTGATCGCGATAGAACACAAAGAACGAGGCTTTATGGCTGAAATTTTTGCATTTTTAACGTCTTACTCAAGCTCGAAGGTGAAACTAACTGATTGTGGAATTACAAGTGCCTAATGAGCTTGTCGTTCGTTAAGAATAAACTCAACTGGACGCGAGCACCCTTGCCGTATGCTTTTTTAGTTGCCTGTTGTCGCTATTTTTGTGCGTTTCTCGAAGAAAGAATGTGGACACAGTGAATTCACATCGCTCTTCACGTATATAAACTTGGATTTTCAATGATGGCTCGGACCGCCGCGGTGCCTCAATGAGTATGGCGCTCGGCTGCTTACCCGAAACACGCGGGATTGACCCCGGCCTTGGCCGTCGCACTTCAGTGGAAGCGAAACTGTAGGGAACACATGTGTACAGTGCGATGTCAGGGCACGTTAAAGAACCCCGAGTGGTCGAAATTATCCAGAACCCTCCACTACGGAGCTCCTCATGGCCTGACCCGCTTTGGGTGCTGTCACCCAAAGCGGAAAAATTGCGATTTAGGCGCGGGAAGCATCATCATTTGAGCCGAATATTTTAACCAGGACGCATATCTAGGTCTTCTGTTCTGAAAGTGTGCTGCAAGGCATAAGTGTTTCCGCGCATTAACTGCTGCTCTCTTTTGCCTATTATTAACAACTGAGAGCGCAGTGTTGTTAATTAGTGACAGATAATGCTTACCTCAACTGCTCTTTTATTCCCAGTGTTTGGAGGATCTGTTTGGCGCAAAATTTTGCCAACATACAGTCTGCTCCAATAAATGGGCATGTCACCACACTGACGAAGCTATGTGCAGTAAAAGTGGCAGCATGTACGACTGCAATCTGGCGTTCAGCGACTCGTTATTTCTCATATCCCGGTAATTGTTCCACATCCCTTATCGACATAGCACCCGCAAATCCACACACTACCCGCAAAATTACTGTAAAAAGTTTTTTAGTCTTTCGTGATCGTTAAGAAAATGAACTTCGTTATGAAGAATGCAGTCATCGGAAAAAGTTCAAATATTTCAAATACTTTGCTTAAGGAGGTCGGTAATCCATATGAAGCGTTATAAGAGTGCCCTGGGGTACTCCGAATGTGAAAGGCACTAATGTAAGGGCCTCGTAATGAATGTGTATAAATTGTGATCGGTTTGGTACTTTGTACTCCTGTGTACGAGTGAGCTGCTGCCTAATGCGGGCACAGGTCCACTTTGTTTTTTCATCTAAACAGAGTTAGTGGAGAAATGTGTATATTGCCGCGAATCTTTGCAGTGTTTGTTCATTCTTCAAATTTTCCGCCCACGCCGCTTTATCACTTTGTTTGTGGATGCAAGACGCGACCAGATTTATCTCGATAGATTGCATCCAGGCGAAGCTGATTCTACGTTGTTCCGGAATGTTCTAGTAACTTTGCACGTTTTATCCCGAAAGTTCGCTATCAGCTTTAAATTGAGCACGGCCGACAGCAGCGGGTTTTCTGTTCGACAACTGCCGAGCACGCTTGTTGCTACGCCTCCGCCGAGTGATTCAGTTCATTGTGGGCGCAAGTCAGCCCAAATAAAGACTTTTGTTTAGACACCATTTTCGCAGCATTTCTGCTCTCCGGAGTGCAGTTCGTGACAATATATATTTTCGATTATCTATTCACGAGGATACACCCTGTGCTACCTCAAGCAGCTAGGTAGTAGTCAAGAGCCCTCTTAAGCTGTGTTTGAAGGGGGATACGATATATGAACATGCCTTAGATGAGGGGTTTAATATTGAGGTATCTTCCAGAAGCCCGCATGCACTACGATTTAAAGAACTGCGCCTGAAATTGTAAAGGTGCGACTTGCGGCTGGATTTGCACGCATGCATCTTTAGAGCTTTTTCCACTCTTCTGTAATTATGCGCTTTGTTAAGCACTTCGTGAAAACTAGCAAGTATTTATGTAGTCCTCTGAGCTTGCAATTCGGGAAAATGCTAGGTAACTTACCTTTGCCACCACAATTTTTGTGCCTATTTTTGTCATTATGAGCTGAATAAACTAGTTTTTGTTACAATACTTCATTCTAGTCATAGAAGTGCATGTGTAAAAACAGTTTCTAGATAGTTAGCGAGAGAATCTGTTTTTTTTTCATTTTGTCTTTTATAGTAAGAAAGAGAGTGAAACAATTTTTTCAATGCGATATAAAGCGCCGAGGATATCCTGGGGCCGGGTCACCAAACCCAACTAGTCCGTCTGCTGGTCCGAGGCTGGCCGATCCCTCCACGTCGGTGAAGAAGGGTGTGGAAAATGAGGAGACTGAGTGGCAACTGAGCAGGAGAAAAGGGAATGCTCTAAACTAACGTAGGGTTAGAGAAATTTGGGGCATACAGGGAAGTGTCAAATAAGGTAGGGAAAAGAACGGGCAGGAATAATTAGTAATTTAGGTTATGCGTCAAGCAATGCGTAGTTGAGTGGTGGTGAGAGATTTGTAAGGAGCAGGAAGTACACGAAAAGTTTCTCTAATATTTATCTTATGCCAAAGTGAAGATTTATTTTTTGTTTGTAGCCGAGACTGGTGTCCTACTTGGTTGAATAAAGCCTTGGAATCCTAGACACCTCGTGCTTGAAGTTCGCGGTCGAGGCTATGAACCACCTCCTTGCACGAGATTTCAGCCTGACCAGGAATCCACCTAATTGTCACAATGTGGGGCTTAGTTTGGTGAGAGCTTTCGTAGATGATCTCGTAGTTGTTTAGGACTCCGACCCATATGAATTGCGTGTGTAGCCTGCATTGAATAGGTATATATGGTATGTCCTGAGGGGTTAAGGGTGCTAGGCAGAGATCCTGGATAGTGGTGATTATCGGGAAGGCTTGTAGGGTGCCTGTATTAGGGAGACCAGTGTAAGGACCCAGGGTGCGTGTCCTGATTTCCACTCGCATCTGAATAGCTTATCTGGGAGTGGGGAAAGTAGGGTGATGATAAGATGGTTGATAGGTTTGATAGCAGCTTGCCGAAGTACCTGCTGCCCCGTTTTATGCTAGAAATACCCGCCATATGGCGATCTCGATGTTCTTGTATGGACTCTGCCAGGGGCAAGAACAGCTCCGTAGAATATTGGCGCTCAGTGGGCGTGTGTATCGGAGCGTTAAGGACGGTCTTGTACAATGTATGAAGCGCAACCTTAAATTATGAGCTTGGTCGCAGATTAGAGTAAGGTAGAAGTGTAGAGAGAATTTTGCTGAAGGCTAATGCGTAGACTTGCTGCCTGGCTTGACTCTCGCGTAGCCCGGCGTGGGAGCTGACAATGAGGAGAACTAGACGCGTAAACTGAAGGTAAACTTTTATGGTTGTAATAACATTGGCTTGGTTAGATGACTCACGGATATAAAGTCCAAGAATCCGGCATGATGATACGAGAAGGATGGTGTGACCCGCTACTGGGAGAGTGATGAGATGGTTGCGTTGGCGTTCATAACACAGTTTTGCAATAAATAGTAATTCGTATTGGTCAGGTGTGGGAGGCAGGCCTACTGGGTCGAGATAACGAGGGTCTGCGTCGATGGCTTCCTGTAAGGTGACCTACACTCTTCCGGACACCAACAGATGCATCAAAGAGTAAGATCGTCTACATGGTATGTTGATTTTAGGTTTGGGATAGATGCCAGAATACAAGATTGAAGAGTCATTCCGTGGTTAAGAAGGGCGGGTGATATAATAGCGCCATGTGGAGTACCATGTGTGAGGGGAGAAAAGATTGAAGACAGAATCGGGCAGACGGAACCTGGCCGTGCGCTCGCGCAGAATTTCAGTGAGGTAGCCGTACATCTTTGGGCCGCAGCCGGTAGAGGCAAGGATGTTTAAGAGTGGATCGTGGTCAGGGTTATCAAAAACTTTACGCCCATAAGGGGCACCTTTGGCTATGGATGACATCCTGGATTAGGGAGGGGGTAAAATTTGAGTGTGAGAAGGAAGAAGTGGCCCAAAATGAACAATCTTTAGGACGCAAATTTGTTTAGGGGAAAAGAAATCGGTGCATTCGAGGTCAGCCTCAAGTCAATTGAGAGCCTTCCGTTCTATGATCTTTTCTAGGCACGAGGTTAGAGAAAGTGGGCAGAATTTTGAGCAGCGACGTTTTTTCAAGCTGTCGGAAGGGCTCCTTCTTCCCACTGGGAGTTTATAATGCTCAGAAAGTGCTCCTTGTCCTGGTCGGTGAAGTTTCGAATGAGTGAGGAGGTAACCTGGTCATCACCTGGTGCAGACTTTCGTTTAGTTGTTCTTATGCCCACTCGAGGTCACAGAGGGTGTACGGCTCGTCAAGTTCTGCACTAGAAGAACCCCTGTAGCGGGATGCACACTAGGCAGGGAAGCAGGAATTGGAGGAGCTTTTAGGGTTAAGGTCCTTCTAATTCTCTGCGGAGGCATTTTACAGAAAAACTGGGGAAAGATGGACCTAAGTCTGCCTTAGATTTTAAGTGTACTTAAAGATTTGGTGTACCTTATACTTTTATCAAAATTTTCAACTGATTGTTAAGCTGAATTACAGCGAGCGAAACAATTAAAAAAAAATTAGATTTATTGACGTGTACAGCCTTCACCCATGTCTAAAACAGAACATTTTCCAGCTTCTCTCACAGGTTTAGTTTTAGAAATACAAAAACGTCGTCGCAGTTTTCATGATTTGGACAACCGTTTTCTAAAGCAGCTTATACCACAACTTATTAAACTCTTCGATCACATCACGAAAGATTATCGATGCTTATGTGTTCGTGTCATAATAGGTTGCATAATCTCATTGTTTATTCTCCATGGTCACCGCTTAGTAAAAAAATTACGAGACACTTTGGCAACTAAACTATTGGGAGGCAACCGCCGACCATTCTGTGACGATTTTCACTATGCCGTGGGGACTTCCGGTGGATGTGACGTCACACCGTTGCCGTGGCTGTATCGTTACCCAAACTATACATCTTTCGGGGAATTTAAACAATAATTACGCTTAATTACACATTTCTCATCTAATTTGACACAAATACGACGTTTTTTCGACCATTCTGTGACAATTTTCACTATGCCGTGACGACTTCCTGTGGATGTGACGTCGCACTAATCCCTTGGCTATATTGACGTCCGCGCCATTTCGACGCAATTTTGATATTTTTGACTATAATTAATTAACTAATTACTCTACTGTCATCAAACGTGGTTTCAAGGTTCATTTTTCCTCCTCTCTCTGAAGCAGCCATTGGTTTTCTCCTACTTAAGTTCCCGGGTTACCACGTGTGACACACTGTGTTAACGGACGGAAGGCAGAATGAGCCATTAAAGGCTTTCGCCTTAATACTTGTACGTACGCTTCTACTCAAATATCTTAAAGAACAATTTAATGCCATTCTTTTCTTCCTTTTTTTAAATTGATTCTAACTAGCAAAGTATTATCATTAGTGCAATGCAGTGAGTGGACCATATATAGAGGAGGAAAAGTACGTGCTGAAATTAGTTGTAATTTATAATTTAATCCTCAGCATTTCAAGTTGTGGCTGTATGTAATGCCGACCTCTATTTTACTGCTTCAAGGGGCCTTTTCGAATCGTAGTGAAGTAGCTAAAGGTTTTTTTTTCAAATACAAACAACCCAGAATCATATGAAATCATCCAGTGAGCTGCATAAGATATATGATGAAACAAAAGCTTGAAGTACGACAAGAAATGAATCTTAATAATGCGGTAAATTCTCCGGAATAAGAAAGGCATTTGAGGCATCCTATGCATTGCTGTTAAGTTTCTACAGCACTTTACTTGAAGCACACCAGCATCATTTGACAGATGAAGCTTGTGTGGCCTACGGCGCCCTTGTGGCTCGGAGAATAAGGCTGCGGCAGATGACCCTTTGTCACCGGCATCAAATGGGCGCGAATGGCTGGACCAGCCCGGGTACATTACTACTTGCGTATGTACCATAGGGGGCAAAAGTAACAGGCCCTCCCTCCAAGTTCCGACCCGTACCATTCTACGTAGGGGCGCCATCTGACAAAGCACTTCTGGTGTCGAAACGGGCTCATTGCGCCGGTCTCGACACCAGATGTGTTTTGTGAGGTGGCACCCCCACGCAGAGTGGCACGGGCCGGAACTTGGAGGGAGGGTCTAGTACTTTTGCCCCCTTTGGCACGGCAAGTTCATCGCCGACAGAGGGGTGAGCATTCGCGAGATCTTGGCGGCGGCTAGATAATGGCGGAGCGCGTGGAGTACCATACCCATAATTTCTGGACAGAAACATTTTTCAACGGGAAAGATATTGTTAACGCAATTTTTTCGTATATTGCAAGGTTTCACTACAACGTACAATTTATCCGCACATTTCCCCTCGGCCGGCTCGCATTTGTTTGCTACTGACGTTCCTAATATGGTCTAGAACATTCCCGTCTGGTTTTCTATGGCAGACCTAATTACTCTATGCGAGCGATGAAAAAGCCTTAGACCGCACTTTTTTCTGCGCATCGGCTGAATGGACAATAACCTTCATTATTTTCAAAGCAGTATCTGAAAATGTTCAATTATTCAAAATATTTGTTCAAGAATGCTGGAATTGCGCGCGAGCTAGGCACGTGCACATTTAGGGTTGGGCGGCCTGGCCCTAGCCGTCGTGGCATTCCAGAACGATTAAATTATATAAATTCGAACTGTTAGCAGATCAGCATTTGAATCCCTCCTTAATTACTCCTCGAAGCTAGCATTAATCAAATTCACAGATATAATTAAATAATTTATACATAATCAGTGGGTTCTTTGCCGGTGCTGCATTCTTAGATTTCACTAAAGGTTTTGACAATACCCCAGTATACTTTACACGCAAGTAGAATCCCTCGGTATCTGTGGACCCACTTCAGCCCTTTTGCGCAGTTGCCATACTAACCGCATACAATTTGTCCAGTGGCAAGGAAAGCTTTTGCACTCCCTATCTATAATTTTAGGAGTGCCACAAAGCTCCATTTTAGGTACAATTCTTTTTCACATTTACATAAATTATTTACTTTCGTGCCTCAGTAACAGAAAATGTATACTTTACGCTGATGGAACGACAATATTCACTCAGGATAACAATTTAACGCGCCTAATAGATAAACAAGGAACGGGCTTATAGAATATTGTTTTATGGCGTGAACGTAACTTGCAAAGAAACTAGCTCGACAACAGAGACAGAGGACGAGGAAGCATACACGTATGACGATTAACAAGCGCTTGTTAATCGACATATGTGTCTCCATCCCATCCATTGTTTTTGCGCTAATTTCTTTTCGCTATGCAATACCAACTAGACCGACGCCCTTCTGAAAGGAACTTGCTCCTATTTAATAAAAAAAAACCACTTCCATGATAATCGGCTCTCATCAAAAGCAAGCTATGACGAGCTCTCACATTTAAATGGGAGATTACATTATTCCTGTCTCCGAATACGCTACATTTCTCCGCATCACGCTTCACTGCAGTCTAAATTTAACTTGCACGCCAAATCAATCAGCAAAAAAAAAGATTGTTTTGGGCTATGGGAGGTAATAAAAACTGGATAGTTCTCTCAGCACCATGTTCTCTTATCTGTGCATTACGGTTTCATTAAAGGGACACTGAGGAGAACCCTATCAAATTTTTTTTGTTAGCAAAATCTGATAGTTCAGCATTTCATGGCTTTGTTGCCGCTTGTCCGGGAGCGAAAGATGCATTTATTTCAAGAGAAATTTGGATTCGAAGTTGAAAAAGTTTTTCCCGCCACTCCGATTCAAACTCGAGAGCTCTTATGACGACACGGAGAACTCTTATGACGTCACAGGACGGAGTGACGTGAAACGTGACGTAAACGCAGACTCCGTGATTTCTGGTGGCTAGGGGTGTGGTCTAGCAGTTGCCGAAATGAAAGCTACCGCCGCCGCTCGTTGAAGCTAGACATCTATCGGGGGTCGCTACCGTCGCTTCGTTTACGTTTGCACCGGCGTCTTGCCCGCATTACGATGAATCCCGTTCCCGAACCCGACGACGTAGTTCTCGCAAAAACTCCGGCCTGCATTTCAGCGACCTCAGCCCCACAGAGCGTGCGATGCTTTTGAGGGAGCACGGTTAGGTTAGGCGACGGCGGGTCGTTTCCCCCTTCCGCCGTGAGCAGCCGTCGCAACTAAATATCATAACCTCAGTTCGCGGAGTCGCGATGGGACAGGACAAGGTCGGTGGTGCGCCTATCGGAGGCTGACCGGGGCTTTGGGGCCAACGGATTGTGATTCCTCGAACGGCGCGGCTGCACGGTGCAGCAGGCAGCGTCGAGGTCTCCCATGGTCGCAAGGGCCATGTTATTTATTTATTTTTTGCCACAAAAAACGGATGTGTGCTCAAGAGCGGTCGCGTTTACAGTAGGCGGCTTGAAACTAAAGCCGACGCATGACGCTTCAACGACTTCCACTAGATCCAATGGGTCCACTGGATAGGGCTCTCTCGCCCACTTGCATGTACCTTCAGATGTGAATGGATTAAATTAGCCGAGAGCTCGAAAAGAACAGCTCCGCCCAAATCGAAACTATTGAATTACGTCACAACGCGCACCTCGCCGCAGAGCCGAATCAGTCGGGCCGGGCCGGCGGCGGCTGGCGCACTCGGCGCGAAATAGAGACATGCTCAAAGTCCCCGCCAGTGCGGTCAGAGTGCGCCTAAGCCGCCGAACGCGTCGGCGGTCAAGCGCAGTTGGAGTATAAATCGTCTCGCTTTGACCGACGTGACGTAGCCGTGCTGCGCGCGCGTTACGCCGGAGCATAAACGCGCCTTAACAGAACCTGCGCTTAACCGATAACCAACAAATTCGGTGGCAGCATCTATGGGAGCCACTGAAACCCCCCGCCCACTCATTGAGTAAAAAAAATAATCCTGTGCCGAGGCTCGGAATCGAGCCAGGGCCTTTGGCGTTTCAGGCGGAGACGCTGCCACTACGCCACGACGACTCAATGTACAACCATCAATTAAGGCGCATCTAGTGAATGCACTCTTCCGGTACAGAAATCTACGCGCCTTCGCTGCGTATATCCTGGCCTTACAGAGGTAGGCCATCAGCAGTTTTTCTTAACTGCCTTGTACCTTGTCTCCCGTCCCTGATAAACGATTTCCGTTAAGTAGTCTGTAGTTGACTGGCACAGCCGGGAATGTTTCGCCGGGTGAGCGTACGAAGACACAAGTGCTCTTTATACTGTGAAATGCCTTGTACGATCACCGACCATCGTGCCATCATAGTTTTTCATCGACCGTGGCGATCACCTGACCAGCCTTAACAGGCTCCTTCAAAGGTTAACTAGCACTTGAAGCGGCACATGGAGTTCCTCCGCTGTTAGGCGCTTGTAAATCGAGGCGCGTCAAAAACAACACCACGGGGCACGCAAAGCTCATATACGCGAAGCGCCATAAAAAATCGACTCTCCTGGCCGCCTGTGGCGCCGCCAAGCATCGGTTTTATTTGCTTCCAACATTCAGGTTGTCTTTTGTCTGCCTTCCTTGTGTGATAAAAGTGCACTATCGGTTTTAAGACAAAACTTACTTCAATATTGAACAGCGCAAGCTTCCTTTGGCAGCCTCAGAGATTCGCAGCCCCATGTAGGATGGAAAATTCCTCCAAGGTGGCGTCTCTTGTCCTATGACGTCGCCATGATTGTACTTGCGAGATTGGCCTGTGGCGGCGATACCTATATTTTTTTTCCTGATATTTTCTACCTTACAAGAGCTTTGTTTGCAGCAAGAGCGGCGTTTTTGTGATGAGGAGCTGGTATTCTATCGATACAAGCCAACTTCAATTTCTCCTCAGTGTCCCTTTAAGAGTCACCTTAACTATTGCATATCATTGTGGGGTATTACCAATTCATGTAATTCGTTATGCATTTGTCATGTTCAGAATCAAGCGTTTCGAATTATATTTTTTAGCCCATACAGCCTCTCGTTCACTTCTTTACTCCGACCTCAACATCTTGCTTATAGAATGGTTCCTTAATCTCAGGTGAGGCCTTTTAATTTACTGCGCCCTTAATGATAATATTCTTCTCATTTGCTCCGTTTATTTCCTCACTAATAGTAGCAACAAACGGTTCTCTGAACAAAACATTATGCAACTGATAAAAGTGACCTCTCATTACGGAAAACAAAATATTTTTTTTCGCCATAAAAGTCAGTTATTTATTACCACTAGCCAACAAATCAGCGCGCTCAAAATCAACATTCCGCACCTCAAAAAAAAAGCTGCTCTAATCAACTCATTCAAATTCAAAGTATACATAAGGTTGCTTTACTCTAGATTTTATTTTCCCCACTCCAACAATAACCGGCTAAAATGGCTCATTTCAAATAATTTTGCCTCCACCTCCTCCAGGTTGAGAAAATCGCGAGAATGAAGCCAAAAGTCAATAAAATGAAGGAATTTACCCGGAAATGTTTTTATGGTGTCGATTACAGCGGGAACATAATTTCACAATCATTTTACGCAGGAGATATTCCTCCAGAAGTTAGGACAAAACACACAAGCGTGCCGCGTCTGCATTATAATATAGAGGGTGTTTCACGTAACCTGTAAGAAGGATTAAAAAAAAAGTGGCGTACCGGAGCCGGGTGAAACGAATGACTAGTTGCTTCCCGTCGTGTGGCACTCCCCAGATTATTTTTAAAAATCAACTTAATCAGTTTATTAGCTTATATGAACTACGCAAAAGTTTGAACATTAACTTTAGGGTCAGGTGCGTTTGTTTAAATTGTAGAGGGGTCTACTAAACAACCGATCTAGTTTTTTGTATGAACGTATCTCCTATGTGGTCCTTTTTTCCAGCATTTAAAGAAAGCCCGCGAAATATTTAAAAAAAAACAAGCGAATGCTCTCTTGCATTACCGTGTATCGTAGTGCTGCCAAGGGCGCTCTGAGTGAACGAAGCATGCGCGCTCACCACCGCCTTGAAGTGAGCGGCCGGGCCGCTCTCAGCGTAGTCTTGACTCTAAAACGCGTCTGCACGCTCTTCCTGAACACGGGAAGCGAGCGCCCTGGTCTGCGATAGGTGATAAGTAGGCCATCGACGGCCAATTGAGACGGAGGTTCTACTCAGCCATCGCATCGACAACACCAAAAGAGGAAGGGAAAGCAGTGAAGTCGCGTATTTCAAGGTATGCTCCGTACTTTTTTTATTTTTATCATTTTGCAGTCCGTCGAATTGAGCGGCGGCCGCTCACTTGGGCACGGTCAGCGCTCACGTTTCGTTCGTTCAAAACATGGTTGGGGACGCGGGAATATGGTAGCGCATGAGCGCAGTCACGTGTTTTTTTTCATATTTCGCGGGCTTTCTTGACGTGCCGGGAAAAAGGACCACCAGGGAGGTACAAGTGCGGACATAAGTAATTCGATCTAGGTACAAACGCGTCTTCCTTATAGGGAATGGAGAAACATAGTCATCCATGTGAAAGCGCACGCTACCTGAATGCACACACCATTGCTTGCAGTTTCAATTAGGCAACGCGGTGAAAATGTCGGATGGCGATAGCGTGCTCCGTTTTCTTTTACCCGCGCCTGTACGTTAATTGCTACAGAAAAATGGAATGGTTCTTTCTTAACCCCCTCTACATCTTAAGGAAACGCACGTGACCCTAAAGTTTAGTTTGGTTTATGGGGGTTTAACGTCCCAAAGCGACTCAGGCTATGAGAGACGCCGTAATGAAGGGCTCCGCAAATTTCGACCACCAGGGGTTCTTTAATATGCACCGGCATCGCACAGTACACGGGACCCTAGCATATTGCCTCCATCGAAATTCGACCGCTGCGGTCGGGATAGAACCAGCGTGTTTCGGGTCAGCAGCCGAGCGCGATAACCACTGAGCCACCGCGGCGGCCTGTGACACTGAAGTGAATAATTGAAAATTTGCATAATTAATCTTAGCTAATTTCTTAACTAAGAAGAATTTAATAAAAATACTCTGAGGAGCGCCAAACGACGGGAAACAACATGTATTTGGTTTCATCCGGCTCCAGAGAGCCATTTTTTAAACTCCTTGGTTCATGTTACTTGAAACATCCTGTGTAAGAGTGTCGATTTTGGGGTTGTTTTAGCGTGTCACGTGCAGTGTTGGAGTGTCTGAGCTGCGGTAGTGCGCACGTTACGTCCAGGATGACCTAAATCCCCAGGATAACCTAGGTCCCCAGAGCCACATCTATCTTGAGAGGTGGACGTAAAACGCCTTTTACCGCCCGTGCCCGACAGAATGCTACCTGAGGCATCAAGAGTGTCAGAGCCTAGATCGATGAAGAATTTTAATTCAGCTTAAGCTTTGCCAGTACCACGCAGAGCAGACTCCGTGTCTTTCAAGTGGGTGTGAATATTTTCACGTATGTGGTGGTGATGGAAGTCCGGCAGCCAGGAAGACAGCGAAAAGGGTTTCTAAAAGAAACTCTTTATCGAGCTGACTTGCTTGCACAAAGAAATTAATGACTCGGCGCGGCAAAAGCAACAAGCGTGCTCGCCGGTCGCCGAACAGAATGCCTGCCGCTCTAGGCCGGTCTCAATTTAAAGCTGGCAAGGAACCATTGCGATAAGGCGCCAAAGAGACACCAACAATCTGAAACAATTTGGAAGCAGTCTCGCCTGGGGGCGATCATTTGAGATCAGACTTGTCGCATCTCCCGTCACAAACAAAATTATAAAGCCTTGTACTGGCGGCTTTGAGCGCGAACAAACGGTACAAAAATTCGTGGTAGAATTGCGAAATCAAAAAAGTGCAAGAAAAAAATCAGGAGGCATTGCTTGAGTTTTAATGAGCATTAACTGCACACTGCGTTCCGTGTGCTGTGCGTTGTCAGTTCACATTAAAGATCCCCAGGTGGTCGTTATTATTCCGGAGCCCTCCGCTACGGCACCTCTTTCTTCCGCTCTTCTTCCACTCCCTCCTATATCGCTTCCCTTACGGCGCGGTTCAGATGTCTAACGATATATGAGACCGATACTACACCATTTCCTTTCCCCCAAAACCAATTATTATTATTATTATTATTATTATTATTATTATTATTATTATTATTATTATTATTTTTTTTTTTTTTTTTTTTTTTTTTTTTTATTATTATTATTATTATTATTATTATTATTATTATTGTCCAGCACGCGCAGACACCGGGTGTTTCTCCTAAGATGTTCTGCAATTTTTGAAAATAAGATTTTGAGTAAGACGAGTGCCTTTTCTCGCTCACCATTGAGTAATGCAGCGCAGCAGATTACAGTTACGATGTGCTAACTACTAGTCTGGTAAAGAAATATTGAATGTTTAAATTTTATTCAATACTGTTAGTCTCCTTATTAATCGAGAGGCGTGTCGCCCATCGTAAGTTGTACAGTCGAGGCCAGGTATATCGAGACAGGATATGTCCAAACATTATTTATATTGTTGTTTATACGTGCGTGTAAATATTGCTTATACGTATACCACTATTGCTCACGTATATCGAACTCGCGTTCAATGTATCGAACTGTGCGCCGTGTTCCTTAAATGCCACTTTTGGTCCCGGCGCTCTTCGAACCCTTCGAACCCGATACATCGAATTATCGATATATCAAACTATTCCGCGATACCCTTCAAATTAAATATGTTCGGGTTCGACATTATGCATATCAATTTTTAGAACTTTGAAAACAAAGTTACCCTCTGTGCTGTTGCCAAAAAAATTTTGGCTTAACAAGCACAAGAACAGAAAGGCACAATGAGGACATTTGTTCAAGATATCATTAAGAGCACGAAACCTAAAAGTATTCCCCTGTAAATGAAGGAAACTGGAAACGGGGAGCCAGTTACAAAATGATATTGGATATTATGTGCTTGCAATTTTTCAGAAGTATTTATTTGATGTAAATGCAATAGCATAACAAAGATGGTGCGACAGAGCTATATCGTAATGCTTATAAAATGAATCGAAGGCACTTGTTTTCCCAAAAAAATGCGTCTGAAACTTGAATGATCACCTTCACATGTGTGGGTAGTTCTGCAGCACTAAAGAAAGGCAGTCGTGAAAAATATATCTATGGTGCAGGCGTAGTACACCTGCGGAGCGACGATTATCTCTACATCGACGCGATATGTTCGTTCATATTATGCCTAATTTGTGATCAAAGCTGAGGAAGAAATATCGATTGACGATTATATGAGCAAACTTAATCTTGCATATTGAGCAAGCATCGCGAGGGGACCACATTAATAACAAAACGACTATATGCGGAAAGTCAGATGTGGTATACGTTAACTGCAGCGCATTAATCGGCGAGCTACGCAAGTTTCGTCGACAAATACAAAGAAATTAAAGTTGGTTGCACAGATTATAGCAATATGAGATAAGTCGCAAATGCAGCTCTTTAAATTTTCTTCGCGGTACTCGTTAGATCAATCTTGCTGGCAAGCACTGAAAGAAATTCAAAGAAGAGTGATTAAGACAAAATTTTTAGCACTCCCATCTTTTTCCCCTCAATAAATTTACACTCCTTTATAATTGAAAGGAACGTTTTCTAGCACAATCGAAAACCCAGACTCATTTCTTCCTCTTGATTTTGACTAGGATGTCCTTAACCCGCGTTTGTTCCCTGACCCACTCTGTGCGCTTCCTGTCTCGTAACGTTGCACCTGTCATTTTCCTTTCCATAGCTCGCAGCGTTGTCCTTAACTTGAGCTGAAGCCTTCTCATTATCCTCCATGTGAGTACCCATAGGTGAGTACCGACAATATATAGCTGTTTTTTTCTTTTCTCTAAAAGGATATTGGCAAACAGCCAGTCACTATCTGAGAGAAGCTGCCAAATGTGCTCCACCCCATCGTTATTCGTCTGGTATTTCGCTGTCGTGATTCGTATCCGCGGTATCCTTTCTATTTATTCCACTCTCCGTGTATTCCTTTCCACTTCCAGTAGTTCTCTAGCAATTGTAAACTGCTGTTCCCTTCCGAGACTGTCGAACATTACTTTGGTTTTCTGCATACTAATTTTTGAGAACCACGTTGCTCTGCCTGAGTAAATCATTGATCATGGTCTGCTGTTCATCTCCTGAAGGACTTAGAAAGGCAATGTCATCAGCGAACCGCAGATTACGGTGGTATTCATTAGCTCTTATTCCCAACTGCTCCCAATCCAGGGCTCTGAATGCCTTTTGTAAACAGGTGGTTAGTAGCATTGGCGAGCTTGTGCCCTTCCGCCTGACGCCTGCCCTAGCGGAATTTTATTGCTGATTTTATGGAGGACTATGGTAGCTGTGCAGCCGCTATTGACATCTTCCAGTATTTTTATATAAGGCTCTTCTAGACCCTAATTCCGCAATGTCTGCAAGACTTCTGAGGTTTCGACTGAGTCAAATGCGTTCTAGTAGAATATGAAGGATATATATAGTGATCGGTTATATTCTGTACATTTCTCACTCCCCGGATTGATAGTGTGAATATGGTTTATTGTGGAGTATCCTTTACGAAATCCTGCTCGATCATTTGGTTGGTTGAAGTCTAAGGTTGTCCTGGCTCTGTTAGCGATTACCTTATTAAAAACCTTAGAGACAACGAACAGTAAACTGATCGGTCTGCAGTTTTTGAAGTCTTTGACATCTCCTTTCTTGTGGATTAAGATGATGTTCTTCCAAGATTATGGTACGCTCGAGGTCATAGTTTTTCTAACCCAATCTCCCCTCCGCCCTTCAACAGATCTGCTGCTATACCTCACCTTCAACAGGTGCTTTCCGCCTTTAAATTACTCCTGAGGCTTTCTTTACTTCTTCTTTCGTTACTGGCATGATGTCCCATTGCTGCGTCACAATGCCAGTCTCATTTATGTTCTGATTACATTGGCTACGGTATAAACTTGTGTAGAACTCACGGCTACTTTAACTATCTTATCCATGTTGCTAATGACATTGCGTTCTTTGTCTCTTAACGCATACATCTGATTTTTACCTATGCGTAGTTTCCTCTGCCTCTTTGAAGGCAGCCTTCGTTCTTTAGAACATGCTCGATTCTATTTATATGAACCTTCTTTGCGTCATATACCTTGCGCTGATTGATTAACTTTGATAGCTCTGTCAGTTATATTCTGTCTTTGAGGTTTGATGCTTTCATTTGTTGGCGGTTCTTAATCAGCGCTATATATACGGTTTGAAATTACGCCGTTATGGAATAAGTCTCGCCGAGTGTAGTCCATATATAAACTTAGCGTGGTACGCTCACTAGTGGCTCATTACGTTAAGATAAGTTAGTAAAGATTAAAAATTTTAGAGTGATAGCTACAAATAAATGAGAAATGAAAATTGCCGAAAATAAAAATCCTTCAAGTACCACACAGCGAAGCTTCGGCTGAAATGATTCTTCAAGATATGTCATGCAGAAAACAGCGCCTGACTATTTACTTAAACACCGAGAAAAGCACAAAATAACGACTATAAAAATGAAACGCAACCTGCCAGGCGCGGTCTCATGCGCAACAAATAACCCAGTAATGCCACTTGCCTCCCCGTTAAGATATATTACTCTCTCAATGGTGTCCCGAGTAGAACATAGGCAAACCAAGCTCTGCTCCTTCTCGAGCATATTATTGTTAACTGAACGATAGCTGATTTTAGTACATCTTGCTTTCACCAAAACTCTCAGCCCATCTCGTTGGCTTAGTGAATATATGGAATTCGGCTGGTGATCCCAAGTTCAATAGATCGAATCTAGGCCACGACAGCCGCTTTACGGTAAAAGCGGAATGCGAAAATGTCTGAGTGGTGTGAGATATCATATGCACACGTGAAGGAACCACCGGTGGTCGAAACTAATCCAGAGCCCTCCACTATTTCAACAAAGGGTACTGCGCACACACGGACAAGGACGAGAAGGTGAACACGGCAAGCGCAGACTCCCGACTGATTTATTCGACAGAAAAAGACATGTTTCGTATCCTTGAAAATGGCACATCTACGACCACGCAGAGTGCAAAAATCTGCCTTCTTTTTCGTACAGTTTAATCGCCGGGTCACTGACACAGTCATCTCAACCTTTTCTTACAGAAAACACCGCGGCAAGTTCAAGTGCAACGCGATCATTGCTTCTCCTCAAAGGTTTTGTTTTTTCCAGCAAAGGCAGGCGCGCCTTGTAGCGTGTATCCTCGGGGCATGTGCCGCTATGGAGGGGTAAATTCGACCCTGTTTTAGACCTCATCGAAAGGTGGTGCTCCCTCAAACGATCATTTAAACATCGACCCGTCTGACCGATATATACCGTTCCAAAGGTTAGGGGAACCTCATAAACCACCCCGGTTCGGCACCTGACGAAAGGGGTGCCGGACCACACCCTCCACTATATACGCCGTCTGTCACAGCCCATTTGCGGCTTTGAAACATTAACCTCACATACTTACCTCTCTATGTAGCAAAATCTACTCTTTAGTGCATGCATATGCCCCCCACTTTTCTAGCTGCATTACCTACTAATCCTTTATTTTTTTTTATTGCATACTGTCAGCCTGGATCACAGGCCTTAGGCAGGAGTGGGCGAGGCAGAGCAAGAGAGTATACAGCAGTACAACTTGCATTGAGTCGAATGAAGGAAGGCATGATAACAAGATGTACAACACATGCAAAGGGAAAACTTAAAACAAATATTAGGTTAGGACAATATGAAACACTGCCGGACGTTGCGGAATGCACTCAGAAAAGAAGAAACGGTCTAATACTCAACCACATTTGCAGGTAAGACATTCCAAGTGCGGATTGTTCTCGGGAAGAATGATGCTTTAAACACATTTTGTCCTACAAGAAAAATAAAAAGAACTGGTTTTTCGCCGGGTAACTGACTAAAAATAATCATTTTTGTTTATTCTAAGTTGATTATGATAAAGCAAGGAGAACAGTTTTATTATTTCGAGGTATCGTCGTGCCTGCAAGATCTCTAAATTGGCCGTTTGCAACAGAGCTGATGGGGACATTTTCCAGCTATAGCAGTTATGAGTAAACCTTACCCATTTACCCTGAACATTCTAAAGGTTGGTAATATTGATCTTTGTGTGTGGGTCTCATAAAACTGCCACATATTCTTAAATAGGCCTATTCAAAGACTTGTATGCAAGTAATCTGGTTTCTGTCGGGTATTTGCAAAGGGTTTTCCTTAAATATTCAAGTTGACTCATTGCTTTGTTTACAGTAAGCGTTGTGTGGTTGTTCCATTTCAAGTGCGATGTAATTATGACTCATAAGTACTGTAATTAGTAACCTGAGATAAGAGGGTGCTATCGATTGTGTATCGGAACTTCAAAGAAAAACTTAGCGCATCATGGTTATAACTCCTGTCTTTTTATAACTGATGCGCATTTGCCAAGTTGAGCACTAGGCCTAAATTTTTTGCGAATACATGTTTAATAGCTCGTGATCACCGTGGCTTAATATCTCTTGATAAATTATAAAATAATCAGCGAACAGGCGTATTTTAAGTGTTGTATCGGAAACAATGTCATTTATAAGGATTAGGAAAAGCAATGGTCACCTGTGGAACACCGAAATCTACAGAGGTAGAGACCGAACTGATTCCGTGAATAGATACTGCGTTCATCTGCGCTAAATAAACAACACATTTTTCTACGAACAGAAGAAAAATGCTAGCGATCTATCTGAGCGCAGTGGTTCCATGCTTAGCACTTCATTTGTTTCGTTTAGAATGTATGTTTTATACCACTCCGGAAAGGATTGTCGGAAAAATACCAGCTACATATTCAGGCAGTTTGCTACCTATTCCCACGCGTTTCTTAGTTGCGCTGTGCTCATGTTTGGTCGCTTTAATTTTAAATGAAATTATTGTTCCCATTTTTCTGAGTCGCAATGCGGAATTTGCCTGGATTATCCCATTTAATGTCGCACACCTTATCTCTCCGACGGCGGTGAACATTTCGCGCTCTTGGTGTGAGATGAATTAATAGAAGAACAAATTTCTGCTGATGGCAAGAGAAAGGGAGCTTACTGACAGTTTCAGAGTCAATGCTTTACTGAAATATGTAGCACGATTGCGCTGGCAAGTGCCTCTCCTGGAACGCAGAGCGTTTAACGCGATGCTTAAGAATTAATTCTGCAAAATATTAACTACAAAAACTATTCTTTCCGCATTTGCTGATTCAGAAAAGAAAACGGTTAAAACTGAAAAAGTGTTACATTTTCTTCAGCACGGCTCTCCATTTTCACCTTTATGCAAATGCAAAAGTTTCGTTTTATATCGCTTGTGACGTGTTCTTATTTAAAAAGTACATTGTTTAATGCAAATACGGTGCAGTGCATTTCGGCCGCACATTTATGTGCTTTACTAGAAACATGGCAACTATTATTGCACACGCAGACACACAAAGAAGGAAAGAAAGATTGCGAGCGTGGAAGCGATTCGTTCAATGGGACAATAAAAAAAAACACATGAAACAGACAGCACAAAGCCAAAGACACGAAGCGATATCTTTTTTTTTTTCACGACGTGAAGCGTTACGCAAGCCCGATAAGCACTGGGGAAATCTTTCATTATAGGTGCAATTTTGGGGCAAATACCTATCGCTGCGCAAATATTTTGTTGGCCAGAACAGAATCGCAACCAGCTCGCCAAACATTTCCATTTGGATAGAGTTTGGAATCAGTGACTAGCAATTTATTGGTGCAGAGATGAGCGCTAAGAAAACCTACAAGCTGACTTTTCCTTCGAATAACTCTGGTGCTATTACTACGCCATATTGGTTCCAAGGACGCGCCACCAATAACTGATAATAATTTCTGACGCGAATACACAAGCAGCCCGAGTTCATGCGTTGAGCAACGCCCGTGCTCATCGCCTAAAGTCGCTAATGATTGCGTGTCTTCTCCTTGTGGTAACTGCCCGCGGGCGAGAACCTGCGACGCACAGGCGCACCAAGAAAGCTGCCAAGTCAGGTGCGACCGAAGCGGGACCTCCGCGAGTAAACAGGTCTGGAGAGGCGCCGCCACTCCCTGTATGCCCACCAACGATATACGGCGCATTGCGTATGAGGGCCGCGTGCAGGAAAGAATGTAAACTCACCGCCGAAAACATTGCTGTAAAATCATTTCTCGCATCGTGGGAGCGAAGGAGTTGTTGATGTACGGCTGCTTGGAATGCCAGTTCTGAGGTCTGACAGATAAAGGCATTGAACAGTTGCAAGTCCTCATTTAAGGCGTCCTTTTAAAGGCCACATTTTTCACTTTAGACTGCTGGTCCCGGCTAATATTTTAACAAAGAATGCTTTGTTCCTCCTGCAGCTGTTCCTAGGTTATTCGCTGCATAATTATGGCCAGCAGTGACAGTGAGGTTTGTTAGAAATTCTCGCCCTTGGCAGGTTTTGCGGACAGATATGACTGCGAATGAACTACAAGCCAGCGATGATACGTTAAAGGGTCCTACTTTGCACAACCCTCTCGATCATGACAGGAATTTTTTCTTTCAAGTCCTTATGTGTACCATGTTTCAACTCATGCATCACAAAATATCCGTGCAGCCCACGTTCACTACAGAGATGAAGAATTCCAGGCTTCCACAGACAAAAGTTGTACGCCATGCTGCACAAATAACTCATTCTGGCATGCAGAAAAGGCAAAACATTGAATTAGTGTGATCATCAAGAGGCACCAAGCGACAGCGGTAGACTGCGAGGCCCCGGCAACTCACAGACGTGCATCAAACCAGCCCCGCTAAGGGTGTTTCAAAAAAATGTTATCTCATTAGTTGAAGCGTTGAAGTTGAAGCGTTGAGTTAAAGCGCCGCATGGGCATCCCGCACAAGTTGCAGCTTTGTGTCCATAATCTTTATCGCCGGTCAGTTAACGCATATTTTCCGCATTACCCGTTACCAGTTCTGTTCTCACCATTCATTTTTTTAGTGCGTACTGCAATGCGCGCGCACAAAGTAGCGATTGTATATGCGACTGTTCTTGTCTAAACCCACTCGTGTGGCCCGCCGCTGTGGCTCAGTGGCATGGCCTTTGGCTGCTGAGCCCTATACCCCTGTCACACGGGCACTTGTAACGCCTTAGGAATTAAGGTCCTTTGCCCCAAAGGCGCGTGACGCGCATCTACACGGCAAAGCTTCGAGACCTTTGCGACAAAGGTCCGCAGCCGCAAAGGCGGCCGTCAGCGGCCATAAATTTCCTTAAAGGAGCAACCCAGACGGCAGCGCCAGCTAGCGAGCTCAAATAATAAAAAAATTGACGCAATTTTTAGTTTTGAAAGCGTAAAAAAATATATAATTGATCCTGTTTAAGGGTTAACTTTAGGCCGCCGCGGTGGCTGAGTGGTTACGGCGCTCGGCTGCTAGCCCGAAAGACGCGGGTTCGATCCCGGCCGCGGCGGTAGAATTTCAATGGAGGCGAAATTCTAGAGGCCCGTGTGCTGTGCAATGTCAGTGCACGTTAAAGAACCCCAGGTGGTCGAAATTCCGGAGCCCTTCACTGCGTTACAGTGACTTAACAAATCTACACTGTTAAGGAAGGAATTTAACGTTTTTGAGCAGCCGCATCGACATATACATGCTTACGCTTCGCGCTTTGCTCTTTCTTCTTTGTTTGATGTTGTTGTGTGCGCATTTTTCGTTTGCTGGTATTTTCTATTTTCACGCTCGTAGTTAATCTGCTTTACATACTTATAGTGATTTGTTTTTAATCGTATGTTATTTTAATTTTGCACACAATTTCAATACAGGCAGGAATAACTGAGGCCTCTCAGGCAACTGCCAAGTTGGGCGCGCAGAAGGGCGCAGCAAAAAAAAAAAAAAACAACGAGAGGACCGCGCGCCCACTGGCCGGAGAACGAAACCTGGGCTCTAATCTGTCCCTGGTAAGATCACCTTTCAGAACTGCGCGGCGAGAGACGGAACGGGGCCGCTTACGAGGCCATTGCTTATGCACTGGCCGAACAAGGCATCACAAAGACAAAGGAGCAGGTGCAGTCTAAAATACAGAACATGACTACAGAATATCGATGAGTAGTGAACATAGCCAAGTACTACTTTTATATATACCGCGGCATTATATTAGATGGCTAATGGTCGCGAAATTTTGTGCTGTGATAACCGCGTGGAAGCTTTCAAAACGTGTGACAGGTGAGGCACAGTTCTGGCTCGCATTATGTGAGAGGGGCTGCTGCATTGGGTTGGGGGCAGCTTTGTGGCTTTTCACACTACGTGCAGCATGCGAAAATGCGTACTTGCAGCAGTAGCCTTGTGTATTGATTAGCAGCAGTTAAAATGGGCATTTGTATGAGATACTCTTTTGTCTACCCGAGGGTTGGGAACCTAGTGCTCATGGAACTGTGTTTGCAGGAGGTGGTCACGAAAGCACACTGGCCAAGGTGCCATATCCTGGACATTCTATTGGGAGCTGCACAGGTTTTTGGGAAGCCTGCCAGTTAATGACCGCTCTGTGATGGAAGAGAGCAGTTGCCACCCTGTCAACATGGACGAAGAGGTAATTTTCTTGGAAGAATATGCATCTCCATCTGCAAGGACGACTTCTCAAACTTTGATATCTGATCAAATATAAAATCCAGTATAATACAGAGAATAAAACTGCTAGTGGGAAAATTCGGTGCCCTTTATTCAAGCCAGAAATTCGGATAGATTTTCAGACTTCTCAATTGGGATGAAATTTCATTGGTTGGAGTCTGAAGCCCCGCTGCACAACAAACCCCTGTTCATAACTTGCTCAGCGAAGGCTTTGTATTGTTTATTTTGGATGACAACACCTTTACATATATGTTATGACATGAAGGTGTATCAAGGACATGAATGCAAGATTGGTAAATCAGGCTAAGTGCCAAGTTAAAACATATCAGCAGGTGATCACAGCTTTGTTTTGTGCTGAGGTGTAAAAGACAGACAGACAGAGACTCATTTCAGTTGTAGCATTCTCGTGACGGCAGACTAAAAAATGGTTTACCACTATAAGCATAAATATGGACAACACTTATCAGAGCACTGAAAGAAAGCGTAGCTCGTGGGTTATTACTTAACTGTTGAATTTCTTTGCGAGCCAGTGCTTTATCTCGATGTTTCTGTTGCTTGGAATGCTGCCCTATAATATTACGAACAGTTTTGAATGCTTCTGTTCATATTTAATTATTTTTTCATACCCTCTTCATACAGATTATCTCTGCCATGAAGACTGAAGATATAGATGAAAGCTCATTTGAGCTTGAAGTAACGGCTGAGGCAGCTGGCACATATGTTGCTGCAGAAGACCCTGCGCCAGCGCGCCAACCACACTTGCGAAGCGCAGCAAACACTTCCGCAGTTTTGGCTGGAACCTGCCGCCAGCAGCGGAAGCGACCAATCACAGCAGCGCAAGAAACTCAGAAATTTCTGCTAGAGGAGCAGCGTGTCCTACGGCAGGATCTATCTAAAAGAATAGAGAATAAAAGAGCTCCAGCTCCGTGAACGACAGGTGAAAGAGGAAGAAGACCTCGTTCAGGTGCTGAAGGATTTCCTCAAAAAATAAATTGTGGAAATCTAAGCTTGCATTCATGTATCTGCTACTGTTGGGCCACAGGCTGCGTGAAAGGCACAAGGCAGTGTTGCGATACAGTGCCAACAGATGTGCAAGTTTAACACAATGCAGCGACAAAAAGTATCTCAGAAAAGGCAAGGGCGAAAGAAAAAGAAAAAAGTGATGTGCACTATGTTGCACTAGCAGTAACTAATCATGAAAGTACTGATATTGTATACATAGACATTTGTTCACAGATGACCCATATCGACACATATATCCATATCAGTGCTTGTGTGTCTTGCACGAGGTTAACCACGCCCAAATCGTGCCACGTCAGAAATCGCCCTGAAAGAGTCCTTCTCACACCAACGAAATCAGGTGGGAAACCCCACTGTGGTCATTTAAATAACCTGGGTGTTCAGACATCAAGGTTAAGAAGTTGACGTGACTGGGGTAGCCCATTCTTCTGATTTTGTTTACGCGCAACAACCACTCATTCAGGAAGGTTTGCAGTGGAATTTAACAAGGCAAAAAACTAGACCTTCTGTGGTCCCACACTTGCATCAAATGCTGCCTAGGATTAGGTATGCTGCTTAGAGGTACAAAACGTGGCCTGCACTCTTCGTCATGTTCAGTGGCCTTCTACTGCAGCTGCCGAAAGTTATGCACAAGAGCTGCCCGATCACTAGCCCAACTATCGTCTTCTAACGGCGTAGTATGAGCAGGTTGCTCAAAAGCTCTGTCATGCTGACGAACCTCATCCAGCCATTGCTGCTGCAGCCGGGCACGAAAATGTTCACATATGTTGTTGAGAGTACAGCAGGCTCTCATAATCACAAGCACATGCCCAAACTCGCACTCCATCCTTTTCATGGTGTATCGAAAGCGGGCTTTCATCCTCTCAAAAGCAATTTCAACAGTCCTTCAGGTTTCGGACAGGTGATAATTGAAGAGTCCTTTTTGCTCCTGTAATGGGCCATTATGCGGGAGGGTTTAATGAAAGTCAACGCCAGGGCAAACGCCTGGTCGCAAAGGATGATCGGGGGCACAGCAGTGCCATTATTCACCGTGACCGGCGCCTTGAATAGCGGTCCTTAAACTGTTTCAGCCAAATAGGATTGAGCATAAACATGGAAGTCGTGGCCGCGTCCTGGGATGCCTGCAGAAACGTACCGAAACCGGTATTTATGGTCCACAAGGATAGCAGTGTAGCTGCACAAAAGAAAAGAACATTTTGTATGCACAAGGATACATGATGGAAAGCCCATCATCATTGATGGGTAGAAAAAAAGAGCCGCCGCGGTGGCTCAGTGGTTAGGGCGCTCGGCTGCCGGCCCGAAAGACGAGGGTTCGATCCCGGCCGCGGGGGTCGAATTTCGATGGAGGCGAAATTCTAGAGGCCCGTGTACTGTGCGATGTCAGTGCACGTTAAAGAACCCCAGGTGGTCAAAATCTCCGCAGCCCTTCACTACGACGTCTCTCATAACCTGAGTCGCTTTGGGACGTTGATCCCCCATAACCCAAACCAAACCAAACATGATTGAAATATTTAACGTGTGTTTAAGAACGGGAGATTGTAAATAGCCTAATGCTGTAGAGGGTCGTTTACTACTTCTAAGGTGCAAACAGAAGCGCTTCAGGACGTCGGACGCGAATAATGTTCACATCATTGTGGCTGTGCAAGATGCATGAGAGCAGTGACAGCTCCATGCCCTGCCTGCATCTGCTCAATAGTTTGCAAGCATCTATTATAATTAGCACGTCTGTTCACCTAAGATGTGGGCAACAGTATACATGGCTGTGTGTGGATGAAGCCGAACTTGTATAAAAATGATTACTAAAAACACAAAGCTTATTTTATATTGCAAAGGATTATTTTATATCCATGAAAATTAAACTTGAACGAATGCTGCAGCATTGTAAGTAGCCATGAAGTTATAATTAGGTCAATTCACACATATTCTAAATCCTACCTTGTTTCACATTATTGTTAAGCCAACTACATAGTGCACTAAGGAAAAAGCAAGGAATAACCAATGAAAAACCAGAAAAAAACACTTGCCAGCTTTTGCAGTTTTTATAGTCCACTGCATTCAAGTGGGGTGGAGACGCCGGGAAATGGTAGCCATCCATTGCCCCCACTGAATGCCGGAATCCTGTTGTAACGTAAAACCCGCCAATATTTTCATCCATTTTGTTTGGTTTCATCATTCGGTTCCGCCCCGGTTCAATCACATCCACCACAGTCTCGGCAAACTCCCTATATCCATGCTCTATTGAAACTTTTATTTAGGCTTATTTTATTGTCTGATGCGATACAGTGCTGTTTTTCTTTTCTCTTTGCAACAAAAAATGTGACTGTCTACTGCCCCACTCTGCTGCTGTATACACTGTAAGGGAGCGGAAGAGTTTTCAAGCCGCAAATGTACGGCTTTTCCCTCCACCTCCTTCCACTTCTTTGTGGAGAATAAAACTCGTATGTATGTATGTATGTATGTATGTATGTATGTATGTATGTATGTATGTATGTATGTATGTATGTATGTATGTATGTATGTATGTATGTATGTATGTATGTATGTATGTATGTATGTATGTATGTATGTATGTATGTATGTATGTATGTATGTATGTATGTATGTATGTATGTATGTATGTATGTATGTATGTATGTATGTATGTATGTATGTATGTATGTATGTATGTATGTATGTATGTATGTATGTATGTATGTATGTATGTATGTACGACCTTTGTCCATAAGGTTTCGAGTCTGATTTATTTTCTTCGCTAGAAATGATTCCCCAAAACAAATGTGGGTGCGTATGTATAGCGCCATTTTTTCGAGCTAACCCGAGCTATTTAAGTTAATTGCTGTGGCAGCCTATAGATGGCACTACATGTTGAACATTACGTTGTCACTAGCCGTCTGCGCATTCCACAGTGAGTGAATGTGAAGACATGGACGTCCAATTTGAACAGCGTGTAAACATAAAATTTTGTGTGAAGTTTGGCAAGGCAGCCACAAAAACATATGAGCTCCTTCGTCACGCTTCCGGCAACGAGACATTATCGCGGGCGCGAGTTTTCGAGTGGCCCAAGAGGTGCGTTTCAGGGAGAACGTCGCTGGAAGACGACATAAGGCAGGGGCGCCCTTAAACCTCACGGAATAAAAACAACGTAGCTCGGATCAGGGAAATCGTACAGCAAGACTGCAGCATTACAGTCCACATGCTATTAGATGCTTTCGACATTAGTAAGACAACATGCCACGAAATTTGGCGCGAGAAATTGGGGAAATGAAAGCTGAATGCCAGACTTGTGCCGCACTCCCTCACACAAGACCAGGAGGACACGTGGGCACCAGTGAGCGCTGATTTGCTCTACGAGGAAGAGAAGAATGCTGCATTCGTCGGCAGCATCATTGCTGAAGACGAAACATGGAGTTTTCAATACGGTCCTCAAACAAAGAGGCAAAGGGCAGAATGGCACTCCACAAGCTCTCCGGCGTCCAGAAAGGTGCAGCGACAGAAGACCAAAACAAAGACAATGCTGATAGCTTTTTCGTTGACTGAGGTGTCATACACCACGTGTCCGTCCGAAAAGGGCAGGCGGTGGGTCTGGAGATTTATATCCGCGTGCTCCAACACATGCGTGATGCACTGCGACGCCGTCGCACTTACTTACATGCATCTGGACAATGGAGCCTTCTCCACGATAATGCAAGACCACACACTGCTCTCAGCGTGACGAAATTTCTCCCCAAGCACAACATTATTGTACTTCCCCAGCCTCCACACTAGCCTGACCACTCCCCGTGCGATTTTTTCCAGTTCCTTTGTGTGAAGAGAGCCCTAAACGGTCGCTGGATGGGGAGCGAGGAGGCCATTCAAGACGCCATGACAAATGGCCTGACAGTTCTCCTAAAAGAAGTGTGCTCCAACTATTTACAAGACCTCAAGAAGTGTTGAAAGCTGTGTATAGACCTTCTGCATGTTTGTAAACAAACGAGGTGGCGCTGCAGTCGCTAGCGGGGTCGTGGTAGGCAAAATGCCAGGGAGTGTCGTCGCGGAGAGGTGTTGAGCGCGGGTTTTCAAGGATTGTAGGCGCGTTTTCAGTTTCTGCGAATCACAGCAATGGTTGATGTTTACAGCTTAGTAATTTCCTGAAGTACACCAGCTCGCGTTGGCCACGTCCGGAGTATTCAGAGAAATAGTTCGCCACTAGTTGTGCATTGTATATATGGTTAGTAGTAAACAGAAAGCGTTTCTGGCGTTGATTTCTACACTAGGCATTGAAAAAAATAGGAAGTGTTTGACACTCTGCTCTAGCCAGAATGATTTTACTTCGGGACAGTAGTGAGAGGATGTGCTGGCATTCTTTCGGCAGAGCAGACGTGCGCTCACCGTCTGCTGACATACGTAGGTGTCGTGCTGTGCGAAAAGTGGGGACAACGTCATGTCCCCATTCTCCTCTAGCTGTCCCGCCTAAGCGCTGTTTTTATCCGCAGGATCACGCACCAGCCAGGCCGACTTCTCCCATTGTTAAACTGGTCGATTTGGTGAAAATGTTTGATTTCTGGAATTATTTTCTTTCTTAGCCTTGGAGTGTTCTGTTTCGTGACGAAAAATTATAGCAAAAAATTCAGTAGAAATTTATAATGTACGCTTTCGAGATGCGTGGTCGTTGAAAATTGTGAGGTAATTTCTTTCAGGCTTTCTTTTAGTTCAGGGCCGCATTTCTTTGACAAAAGTGCAAGCGAAGAGGCCAAAAACGAGGAAATAAAAGTTAAGGTTCGTTTTCTGACCTTTCACTTTTTCTGCGATTGGCATCACTCACACCTTCGTAATTTCGTAACGCATGAAAATAGAATGATTCTATTTGTCGCAAACGATTCCTGAGACGTTGAGGAGTGTAATTTATCTCTCGATTTTTTTCCTACACGTGCAGTATTATGTTCATTATTTTTGTAAGAAACGTTTTCACGTAACTATGCATGCATAAGTACATGCTCATCTAAAAAAAGAAATAATAGCGTCATATGCCGAACAGGGCTTTGTGAACATGCTGGCATAAAAAAAATTTGCGCACTTTCTACTCAATTATTTAAGACCTTGAGGTGACTTGACGACGGTGTTAATTATAATTACCCAAGAACTGCACCAGATATAGCTAAAAATAAAGGCATTACTGAAACTAGCGTAGCAATTTAATATTTGCACCAAATTTAGTTTCATATCGCGTGCATAAATAACGAAAATACTTTTCATTGCCGCGCCCCCTCTCAATCTCGACACGTCTGTTAGTAGCACGCCTGCGGCTGCTTCTTTCCAAACAAGCTTCGCGGTCATGGACTGCATCATGAAACATGACACATGCATGATGCAATGAAAAAGCATGTGGCTCTTAGCACACTTAAGGTGCGCTATTCTAAGCACGCCAACGTGACCGCGCATGAACTTACCAGACTTCTTTCTACTCAAATCAAATAATTACGTCTGTCATATTAAGAAACACTTTCAAGTAAATATCAAATTCCATAAAACGTGCCATTAAAATATGTTGTGCTATCAACAAAAGAACGCGTTCCTTGGGGGCGAGTGAACCTGCCGGCGGGGCCCCGTGCACACCGGCTCAAGGTGATAAATGCGCGCGCAGCTACATACGTGCTTTTTTTCCTTGCGCAGTTGTAAGCGTACTATGCTGATGTTCAGGTGAATGAACGCAGTAACTTACATGCTATTAAGTACATTGAGTGGCAGTGCCGATCGACTGCCACACTTCGCGCTTTAGTACCGCGGCCCATTCCCCGTTAGCCAGTTTACTAATGCGGTATTTATCACGAGAAGCTTATCGGGGCTAATTTAAATTTACTTTTATGCTACTACGTGGATCGAACAGTGACGCAGCTGATCAATACATGCTGCTTCTGCAGTGCGCAGGCATGATGCAGCCGCCGGTAGCAGCAGCAGCTGCGGTAGGCACCGGCTGGCGGTAGCTGTTTTGCCTACCATGCGAAAGTCGCTGCTGACATCAGCGCCACCGCATCTTCGTGACGTCGCGGGGTGAAGGAGGTCTATAGACTACAAGAGAGACGATTTCGATGGGGTGCTGCACAAATGATTTCAATGTTAAACGAATTTTTTTAATCGACTAAGTCTTGAAACTTTACGGACAAAGATTGTACTTTATTCGACTTCGTTCAACGTGAGCCAATATGCCTCTACATTTTCAGCGGTGGTCACAAATGCATGATCAGAATCAGAACGTTGACTAGGCACAACCTAATTTCTTTGAAATACGCGCAAGGAAATAGCTTATAAGCAAAAATTACGCTTCTCACACAGACATAGGAGCTGAACGGAAAAGTGTGCCTACCGTGGTCAGACCGGGAAAGATGAAAAAAAAAACAACATTAGTTTCAAAAATATCCGTTTCTCACCTTCAGAAGATTGTTTATTATCGTGGTAGCTACTTTTTTCAACATAAACTAAAGCAGTCTTGTCCACGTATCACTTGAGCTGAAGTGCTATCGTCTGCTTCAATTTCCAAGATGTTACTAGCGCCGCTTCACACACACCGGTTGGTGGCCTTCGTGATTGCCGGTTACATTTGGCATTCATGGAAGCCGCGTTCTAGCTCCTTTGAATTTGCCGTGTAGCAGCCCCGCTGCTCCTTTTCGGTTTTCCTCCTTTAGTGCAATAAGACAACTTTACGGCAAAGGCCGTGGAGAAGTCCCGTGTGACAGGGGTATTAAGGTCGCGGCTTCGAGTGCCGACCGGATTTCGATGGAGGCGAAGTGTAAACAAGCCGGTGTGATGTGTGATGTCATTGTACTTAGATAACTTTCGGTGGTCGAAGTTATTTTCGGGGCCTCCCACTTTTGTAGCTGACGTGCTGCTTCAGGACATTAATTTCCACGTAGAATCAATCTCATAGACCTATGCCTGAAGTATGTGTTCTAAACTTCGGTAGGTCGTTCACAGTACAATGGAAGCCAGTGGCACAATGTACTTGGTGTTTTTTTTAATCTGCACATATTTTTCTTTCGATAGCTTTGTTATATACCACAGTGCGGTCTGTGCAGGAGGACTGCACGGCATGGCGGGCAAATGTCCGTGGTAGTTAGCAATATAAGATGACTAATTATTTTATTAACTAATCAACTTTTAATGCAATACCACTGTGAGTACCAATAAGTAACAATGACTCAGACAATTAAAGATGACTAAAAATGCCTCAGTAAAATTCAACATTGCTAAAAATTACTGTGCAAAATAAACGATGAAGAATGGCAGCCAAAGGAGAAGTTGCCGAAGCGGAAATTCTAGATCTTTAGCGTACCGTGCACTGCGCGCTTACCGTTACCAGCTGCTGCGTGGACGCCTTCGGTATCTTGACCAATCAGGGCGCTCGCACTGGCGGTGAGCGGGATCCTAGTATTGCAGTAACGGTAGCAGTAACACGGTTCACGGTATACTATGTGCGTCTATTGTTTGTGCGTGAAACGTAACGCCGCATCGATCATTTATCATTTACCGCGAACTTCCATTCCTCACAGAGAAAGATTCAGTTGTTCTTGTCGGTGACTTTAATCAAGATCTTAAGAGGCTCTCACATTAGCCTGACACGACGCCGATTCGGTCTGCCAACGCGGTGTCGTCGTGATGTCTGCGTCTGTCACACTGCGCCGACATGGAGAGTCGGCCGACCGTCGGCGTCGGCCGATGGTCTGCCGACTCCCATGTCACATTAGCGAGCCAACATGCGAAACCTCTCGCCGACCCGGTCCTCACTCGTTCTCACTTTCCGGCTTTTTTTTACTACTGTTCCTTGGTTTTATCATTTATTTTTTTACTACTTCCTGCTGTGCGCAAATCTTGTGCTGGGACGCTTTATATTCAATTCTTTTTAACAAATACGACCATACTGAAACAAACTCCTTACAATCGTTAATATCAACCTAGATTGAGCGCCGCCCCGTAGTGGGCGCAACTGTTTGGTGCATAGGTAAGAACGGCACGGCTCGAAAAATAAGAGCAGGAGGTTTTTAAACGCTGAAAAAAAGTTAAAAAAGTTATTCAATTAGGCGGTGACGACCCAAAGGCCTCTAGAATGAGAGCCCACCACTATACCTATCCCACCACTGAGAGATTTTTTTTTCTTTTTTAACATGATATTTATTACAATGATACGATGTTTTATGCACATGAGCTAGCTACAAACATTAAGAAAACGGAGGCAAATCAAGACGCCTAAGCAACGAAGTACGAGAAAAGAGTCAATGCAGAACAAATAGCTAATACATCATAATAAGGTACATACAAGCAATAACGAACTAAAAAAAGGCAATGAACCGCACAGTACTAAGAGTGAGTGCCTAGCCAGGCCGACAACCTTTACATTAACCCGTCCACCCCCTAACACCACCCCTGCCCTGCACCTTTCGCATCAGAGCTTTTCTTCTTTCGACTCCCTGCTCCCCTCCATGCATACTTGAAGGCGCTAGCTGCTGCCCCCAGTCACCCCTGAAGAAGGAGCCAAGCCTGCTTCATAAACTTTCGGTTTTAAATTAAATTTTTTTATGGAGATATGTCACTGTATTAATGCAACACCGTGCGCGCTACATGTAGATTAGACTGCATTAATCAACCCCTGAAACCGCATGTTTGATGTGGTCCAAACAACTAGACATTGCAGCTGCCGCCGATTTGAGGCTTTAGCGAATACTGTATAATCATCATTAGAAAGCGTGATAGGTCTGTAGTCACCAATACAACAACTTTTCCTTATCGTGAGTTTTCGGTATTAAGACAATATGACTTTTGGTAAAATACTGTGGCAAAAATCCAACATTAATACTAGTCTAATAAAATTGGGGTAGGACAGGGGACCACATGGATTTAAATGTCTTGTAAAATTCTCCTGAGAGGCCGTCAGGCCTAGGGGTTTTCGAAAGTGGTAATCGATCAATTGCATCTTCCAATTCACCCAATATTACAGGACAAATTGTTATCGTCCACTCATCCTCACTCCACTCCAGCGCACTGCACAAACATCGTCAGCATGCTTGAATTGGCAGCAAAAAGAGAAATGCAGTGTTTTGGAAACTCGGTTACTATTTCATCTCTACTTTTGACCAGGGCGCCACCACTGTAGAGCTGAGAGACGCGCTTAGCACTCAAGTGGCGACACTTATCATGTAAGGCCTGTATAGTTGGCTCCTCAGAGCACAATGCACGATTGCTGCGGGATCGGACACGGGCCGCCCGAAAGCGTTCTGCATCTAACCGTTGAAGGTGACACTTCATAGTTGCAGTTTCCTCTGTGGGCAATCCTGGAGCCTCGTATTCAAGTTCGTACAAATTATAGAGGTTCTGAAACAGCCGTTTCTCCTCACCATACTTAAAGACCTCATGAAGCCGACCTCAATAGCTACGCCATGAACTTCTTGCTTAAACATCTTCATAGCTGCAAGTAATGAGACTGTTACATGGTCGAGCATGATTCCGAAGCTGTCCTCACTCGCTGCTTAAAGTAATCCTCGTTTAGAAACGAACAATTAAACTTCCACAGTACCTACTCGGGCTGAAACTTGGGACTGGCACATTCTCCAACCCACGCAATTACCACGGCATGATCAGAGAAAGAAACAGGCATGTCATCACATGAAATGCCCATTTTAAGTAGATTTGCGGGAACGTATATCCTATACACCCGTGAATGCATGACTCTTTTAATAAATGTGAATACGAATGACAATGCGGCATCAATTAAGCCTGCGTTTTCAGTTATAGCCGATAAAATGCCAGGGCTTTTATCGGCGTTTTTGCTTGGACGTGTACGGTCGCATGGGTCGCACACGTATTTAAAATCACCCGTGGGTGCCACATACCGGTCACCCTCTAGAAGAGTTGCCATACCCTGAAAGAAAACTGCTCGCTGCACCCGATTATTTGAAGCCTTCACCCCGATTCACCATGATATGATGTGACTTTCGGCTGCACAGCACGGAGAGTAGGCTGTGCGCGTGGGCTTGAGAAGTATAGATACGGCTAACAGCTGATATATTCTATTTGTGAAGTGTGAAATTTGCGATGGGAGTAGGCGTTTGCTGCTGACCGTTGACTGAAACTTCTGTCAAGCTTGCTGGGAGTATACCGCTGATATGATTTTTCCCGAGCAGTGCAGCAACCTGTCAGATCGTCAATAACTTTCCAAGTGCCGACTTCGGTGAAACCTGTTGGTTCTGCTCTCTTCAAGCAAAAAATTCCTTATGCACATTGAGCTATAGCGCAAGCATTCATTGCGTGATGCGTCACGTAGCTTCGAAATCGGTCTCTGAAGCAGCGATCCATATAATTTAGAAGTACTTGGTTGTACGCCAGTTGGTAGGACACCGTGAGGACCGTATCTGCAAAACAGGATGTGACTGAGGCATGTGTTGTCGCCTGCCTCAGTCCTATCCTGTTTTGCTCCAACGATGCACATAATTATCTAGCAAATAAACGTTTTAAGACGGTAAATACATTTTTTAAGTGTTGGACAATCGAGCAGCTGTACGCTTGCTCGATGAAAAAACACGGAACGATACAGAGCGAAGGGGGGGGGGGGGAGGGGCAGGCGCTGTTTTCCTTTTTATATTTTCACATAGAGTTGTTTATCGCTTGCTCTTCACTTTACGATCTCTTTTTTTTTTGCACTGTTCTTTCTTCATGGTAGCGCGTCGCTGCTTCGACGCTCACTGCAAACATTTAAAATTTTCGGCCGTGTAATACCTCCCATATCTTTTCGAATACAACTTCTTTCAAATCTCGCCAATGCGATGGATATTTTCTGCCATGCAGCAATTATACTATAATAAGGAACGTCTTGCAAAGCACAGCGTCGCGAACAACCAGCGGTACAGTCCGGGCACAGACCAGCGGCAGCCGTCAGTCCAGAGCACGCACTCGGCTCTCGGCTCTCGGCGTTCCGCAGGCTGCTCCAAACAATGCAGTACTGTATGAGTCTCAATCGAAACCTCTTCGGCTAGCCGCTTCACAAAGACTTTTGCTGCAAATTGGCCGCCTCAGAGAGACTGTTGCCGGGAGAGCGCTTCTACAGCGCCTTCGAAAGAGATCTGAGTCCCGGGCGTACTTGGCTTTAAATACTCTTCGTTCTCTTGGTCTCGACCTTCGAGATCGACCTAAGACGTTGAAGCCACCTTGGTCCTTTCCGAGCCTCGATTGTTCCTTGACAATTCCCCACGTTCGCGCTAAGCGGAATTCTCCTTTAGCGGCAATGCGTTCGCTCGTACTGGAACATCTTGAGACCGAATATGCCAGTCATCTTCAAATTTTTACAGACGGCTCTGTGGACAAGGTCAGAGGATCTAGTGCAGCTGCTTTTCATATTCCGTCTTTGAAGTATGATTGGTCTGTTCGTTTTACTAAAGTCGTGTCCTCCACAATGGTCGAAAGCGTTGCCATTGAGGCAGCACTAAAGAAGCTACGGTGTTGTACGCCTCAACCTACTGTCATAATTACGGATTCAAAATCTGCCCTTCAAAGGTTAGAGTACGGGTTCCCCACTGATGCCTTGAGTCTTAGATCCCTACGTTTGGTGCAGAATCTACATAGCAAAGGCTTCTCTATACGTTTTCAATGGGTGCCCTCGCACATAGGTGTCTTAGGCAATGAGATAGCAGACAACCTCGCCCATACAGCTCTCTCCGGGATTCCAGTACATGGAGTCCCTCATGAAGTCAAGCAAATGTTCAGAGATGTGGTGTTGTGCCACTTCAGTTCTTTGTGGAGCTCTCCTCATCAGCCATGTGTGACCAAGGGTCTCAAAGGGTACCAAGCCACTTTGCTGCACCGCGTTCGCACGGATTCTGCTCGTACGCCGGCGTTGATGTATAAGACTGGCCTAGCGTTGTCACCATTGTGTTCAACGTGTGGTGTGTGTGGTGACATAGAACATTACCTCTTGTGCTGTACTTTGTACAACGCGGAACGGGCTGTGTTATTCGGATCCCTCAAGGAGGCAGGAGTTCCTCACAGTTCTCTTCAGGAGATTGTTTTCCCGCGCGGGAGCCAGTCGAGTAGAAGGGATGCTTCTCGCCTTCTACTTTACCTGCAGGACACGGATTTGGCCTCCACATGGTGACCTCAGGAGTGTCTATTTGGGTTTTTGCGGACAGTGTTTCTGTGATTTCTATTTAAGTGTCGCTACGGTGGAGCAATTGCCGGCAGCATCTGCAAGGCTAATCCCACCGGTAGTTTACAACCACTCAACTCAAGAGCACGCACGAGGGACGGAGCGTTCGGCGCTCGAGCTTCGGAGCGTTCGGCGCTTCTCATCGTCTTCTTCGTTAAGTGCCAGCCTCTGAAGATTCCAAAGCCGAAGGCCAGTCTCACAATTCCCCCCGGGCAAAAGGTAGCCATCCTGGCGGCCTAGGGTGATGTGACGACGGCGGGGTCGTAGTATGGTTTCAGGCGAGTCGTGTGGACAATGCCGCGGCCTCGGCGACGATGATCAGGGGATGGCGTAAGGGGTTCGATGAGGTAATTGACAGGGGATGTCTGCAGAAGAATACGGTAGGGTTACTGGTACTTGCTAACAAGTTTGGAGAAAAGGCCGGGACCTGAGGACGGTTCTCAGAGCCAGACCATAGAGTCAGGAAAGTAAACGGGAGGAAGGGCAGGGGGATCACGGGTGCTTTTCTCCTGCTGCTGGGCGTCAGAAGTGAAGGACCGGGCAAGCTGTCGGCATTCTTCGGCATAAGTTGCGGCTTGAGAAAGAGTTGTAAATTCGGAAGCATCAGGGCGGTAAGGTAGAATGGTGTCCATTGTGCAAGAAGGCTCACGGCCGTACAGGAGAAAGTACGGAGAGAATCCGGTGGAGGCTTGAGCAGCGGAGTTATAAGCGTATGTGACAAAAGGGAGAACGCGGTCCCAGTTACAATGGTCGGAAGCAACATTCATGGCCAGCATGTCGCCGAGGGTGCAGTTAAAACGCACAACCATACCATTTGTCTGGGGATGGTAGGCGGAGGTGGTGCGGTGAGCGATGTTGCATTCCTGAAGGACAGCTTCTACAACTTCAGAGAGGACGGCCGGACCTCTATTAATGAGCAGCTCCTTGGGCGCACCATGGCGAAGAATGATGCCATGGAAAATGAACGATGCAATGTCGTGGGCTGTAGCGGATGGTAAAGGCGACGTTTCAGCGTAGCGTGTAAGGTGGTCGATGATAACGATGATCCAGCGGTTCCCGGTTGATGTGCTGGGAAGAGGGCCGTAGAGGTCGATGCCAACACGCTCGAAGGGCTGCGCTGGGCAAGGCAGCGGCTGCATAGGAGCGGCGGGTCGACGAGGTGGATGTTTTCGTCGCTGGCATGCGGTGCAGGACTGAACAAACTGGCAGACATAAGCCATCCCGCGCCAGTAGTACCGCTGTCGTAGATGGGTGAAGGTGTTCAAGAATCTGGGATGGGCACACTGGGGATCAATGTGGTAGGAAGAACAAATGAAGGAGCGCAGATGTGTCGGAATGACGAGAAGCCACTTGTGATCATCCGGGAGGTAGTTTCGGCGGTAAAGAAGCTCGTCTCGGATGGCGAAATGGTGGGACTGACGACGGAGAGCACGGGAAGCAGGTCGAGACGATTGGCCAGATAAGAGATCTAAGAGGAAAGTGATCCATGGGTCTTTGCGGTGCTCGGAAGCCATATGAGCGGGCTCAAACGTCAAAGAAGGCAGGGCGGATATACAAGGCCCTGCCTCAGATGGTAAAGGGGAACGTGAGAGGGCATCAGCATCGGCATGTTTGCGGCCAGAACGATAAATAACGCGAATGTCCTACTCTTGGAATCGCAGAACGCAGCGCGCCAGTCGACCAGAGATATCCTTCAAAGAGGACAACCAGCAAAGGGCGTGGTGATCGGTGACAACGTCAAAAGGGCTCCCGTATAGGTAGGGGCGAAATTTGATGATCGCCCAAAGGATGGCTAAACACTCATTCTCGGTGATAGAATATTTGGCTTCAGCTTTTGTCAGTGACCGGCTAGCGTAAGCGATAACGTATTCGTCAAAGCCTTGCTTGCGCTGAGCGAGTACTGCACCGAGGTCGACGCCGCTGGCATCGGTCTGGAGTTCCGTCTGAGAACGAGGGTAGAAGTGACGCAGAATTGGGGGAGTGGTCAGGAGCCGACGGAGTGTCGTAAACGCTTCATCACAGGTTGGCGACCAGGCCGAAAGGTCATGGGTGGAAAGGATCTTGGTCAGGGGGTCGATGACAGTGGCTAAATTGCGGATAAAGCGGCGGAAGTTGAGCAGAGGCCGGCGAAACTGCGGAGGTTTTTTACAGAAGTGGGCTTCGGATATTCGGCCACATCTCGCAACTTGGCCGGGTCCGGGAAAACGCCATCCTTCGACACGACATGTCCGAGAATAGTGAGCTGCCAAGCTTCGAAGTGGCACTTTTTCAAATTGAGTTGGAGGCCAGCGTCGGCCAGGCAGCGAAGAAAAGTCTCAAGGCGCTGGAGGTGAATCGAAAAGTCCGGGGAAAAGATCACAACGTCGTCAAGGTAACAAAGGCATGTGTGCCATTTGAACCCTCGGAGTGTGTTGTCCATCATGCGCTCGAATGTGGCGGGTACATTGCAGAGGCCGAAGGGCATGACATTAAATTCATAGAGCCTGTCCGGTGTGACGAATGCAGTTTTTGGGCGATCGGCCTCCACCATCGGCACCTACCAGTAACCGTAGCGCAAGTTCAAAGAAGAAAAGAACTCAGAGCCCTGCAGGCAGTCGAGGGCATCGTCGATACGGGGGAGAGGGTAAACGTCCTTGCGAGTAATCTTGTTCAGACGACGGTAGTCCACGCAGAACAGGATGGAACCGTCTTTTTTCTTCACCAGGACCACTGGCGATTCCCACGGGCTGTGCGACGGCTGTATAACGTGCTGCTTGAGCATGTCGGTCACCTGCTCACAAATGAGGCGGCGCTCAGCGACTGACGCGCGGTACGGATGTTGGCGCAAATGGGCATGGGTTCCAGTGTCAATACAGTGGGTAACGGTGGTGGTGCGGCCCAAGGAAGGTTTCTGGTAGTGAAACGAAGCTTGAAAACGGTGCAGAACTGTGACACGCTGGTCTCGTTGGGTAGACGTCAGGGCAGCGTCGTCGGAACGGTGAAAAATATCGACAGAAGACTGATTGGTGATGGGAACAGGCGCAATGTCGCTGACGTGAAGGCCGGCCGTGCTATCGACGAAG
Source organism: Amblyomma americanum (assembly GCA_030143305.2). NCBI lineage: Eukaryota > Metazoa > Arthropoda > Arachnida > Ixodida > Ixodidae > Amblyomma > Amblyomma americanum. The sequence goes on from JARKHS020033366.1 coordinate 219,196, forward strand.
CGGGTATGCTGAGGCGGGATCGAGAAAGGCAAGACTACCAAGTGATTGGCCACGGAGTAAAGTGGTAGGGCAGGAGAACGGGTTGACCACATCAATAGCGCTGGAGCCACGAACAATTGTCAGCACGGCATGAGGCAGCAAAACAAACTCCTGGTCAGCGCATCGTAAAGAGGGGGTATAAGTGACAGTTGCATCTGAGAGAGCAGCACAAGAAATAGGCACCAGAACTGAAGAGAAGGGCGGAACGTCTGTGTCCTCTGAGACGACCACAGTAGCGGCAGCAGCACCGGGTACATCCAAGGGAGCGTCACTGTAGGGCGACAAGTCAAGCTGAGCACGGGCGCAGTCAATAACGGCGTGATGTGAGGAGAGGAAGTCCCAACCAAGGATAACGTTGTGAGAGGAGCGGGCGAGGACGATGAACTCGATTGTGTAGGGAATGTTCTCGATGAGCAGGCGGGCGGTGCAGGCGGCTAAGGGTCGAATGTCCTGAGCGCTGGCGGTGCGGAGAGAAACGGCAGGAAGGGGCGTTGTCACTTTTTTGAGTCTGCGACAGAGGGTGTGACTGAGAACGGAAACGGCTGCGCCAGTGTCAACAAGTGCTTTGACGGCGACTCCCTCAACAAACACCGTAATTATATTGGCAGGCACAGAAACAGGTCTTGAGTGAGTCGCTGGTGACGCAGTTCTTGCCTCCGGAACTGCGGCCGTTAGTTTTCCGCGTGGACGGCGGGTTGGCGGCGGTGCATAGGAGAACGGGAACGACGGCCAGGAGACGGCGACCGGTGGGAGCGAGGATGGTAACTAGAAGAAGAATCCGGAGGCGGCTCGTGTGACGCAGGCGAGGACGACGGCGGAAGGTCGTACATCGAATCACGCCTATAATCGTAGGGACGGTGGTCACGACTGCGACACAAACGGGCCACGTGACCAGCGACGTCAAAGGCGTAGCAAATAGGGCGGTTGTCTTGTGTGCGCCAGGGGTTGAGTGGCTGCGGCTGTGATCGGGGGCGGGCAACCGGACGGTAAGGTGGGGTTGCAGGTCGCTGGGGTTCTAACTGCCGGGTAGGTGGCCTGTAGACAGGGGCAGCAGGTGAGGGCCACGACCGCACCACGGCATCGGCGTACGTCAGAGGAGCCGCGATCAGGGGTGGCTGAGGAGGAGTTGGCAGGATTTCAGCGACCTGCTCCTCGATGACACGCTCTAGGTTGGAAGTGAGCGACGGCGCAGGCGTAGGCGGGCAGGTAGACAAAGATAGCTGGCGTGCGATTTCCTCACATACAAACTGCTGGATGCGCTGGAGGAGCGACTGTTGGTCCAGAGCATCATCCCCTGGGAGAGCCAAGCTGGAAAGTGTGGCCTCCTGAAAGCCTGGAAACTGGGTAGAAAGGCGCTGTTTGCGCAGCTCATCGAAGCTTTGGCAGTAGCCGATGACACCGGAGACAATCTGGGGATCTTTGGCGACGAGCATCTGGAAGGCATCATCCTCAATGCCTTTCATAATATGTCTGACCTTGTCGGCTTCGCTCATAGAAAGGTTGACACGCTTGCAGAGGTCGACGATATCTTCTCTATAACTGGTTGAAGTTTTCACCAGTTTGCTGGGCCCGAATTCGCAAGCGTTGCTCGGCGCGAAGCCTTCGCACTGCGGGACGGCCAAAGACTGGTTTTAGAGCTGCCAAGCTTGAGATGTCACCCTCGTGGTTTCGAAACCAGAGATTGGCTACGTCGCTCAAATAAAAGATAACGTTGGTGAGCTTGACGCTATCATCCCACTTATTATATGCGCCTACGCATTCATAGGAGGCCAACCAATCCTCCACATCCGTGTCATCTGTGCCGCTGAAGATGGCCAGGTCACGCTGCCCAGCGGCGCCGGAACAGAAGACAGCCGGCGGAAGCGGTGAAGCGGTTTGGGTGACGGTCTCAGGCATTGCAAAGGCGGTAGGCAATGCGCGGGTGCGAAGCTCTAGGGAGAGGGAATCGTTGGCACCTCCACCTCTTGCAATGAGGAACGTCTTACAAAGCACTGCGTCGCGAACAACCAGCGGTACAGTCCAGGCAGAGACCAGAGGCAGCCGTCAGTCCAGAGCACGCACGAGGGACGGAGCATTCGGCGCTCGAGCTTCGGAGCGTTCGGCGCTTCTCGTCGTCTTCTCCGTTAAGCGCCAGCCTCTGAAGATTCCAAAGCCGAAAGTCAGTCTTACAATACTTCTTTTTTATATATGAATGCTGAAACGTATTCTCCGTATCAAGATATACAGATAAAGAGTTCAGGTTTGGTGAATGTTTCAGCTCGGCGACCAATCTCGCAAAGATTCGGTCGCCGACGGTCGGCAGGCTGGTTTTTCATCGTCACGGGCGTCAAAGCATGTCACACTGCGAAGACATCTGGTCCTCGGTTGCGTTGGTGTCGTTATCTGCCTAATGTGACAGGTTTGTCTGCGACAGACACGGTCTGCCGACCGGTCGGCCGACCATCGGTGTCGTCGTTGGGTCTGCGGCGCCATCGTGTCAGCCTAGCGTGACAGGCCCTTAAGGAAACTTCGCCCATTCCTAGACGTGCTTGAAGAGAAGGTTGGTCGTCGTGTCACCATTCACCAAGGGTCCCTGTCAAAGCAGCAGAATACCCGCACAGACCTTACGTTCCACATTGAAGGAGCCGCACAATTTGTGAAATATACAAACAGTTATTTTTCCGGCCACAAGGCCAAGGTAGGCAAGTTGAAACCAAGACCGCCATATGATAAAGAAGCCGATGGTTGCTGAAGTTCCGACAAGGTCGAAATCGTGTAAACTGTTCAAGAATGCATAGAATACAGCTTAATAAAGTGGCTTCAAAGCCCCTTTATTCTGTCTCTCATTGCTGCATACGCGGACAGGAAAAGGTGAATGCTGTCACATTTCCTCCGCAATAATCCAATTGATCGCCCCTAACTTTTTAATTTCTTGTTTTGGGTGCAGTAATATGTGCTGGAATCCGAGGCCTTCAAGACCGTAGGCGAACACAGTTTTTAAATTTCATATATCAGCCTTGTGGTTCGAGATATCAAATATGTAATTATGCGGGCAAAACAAGCCTGTACCGCAACCAAAGCCTGAGGTTCTCCGGAAGTAGCATAACCGCACTCAACGACGGGCAGACGCGTTTAAAGGCGAAGAAAAAGGTGAAGCAACGTTCCTTGGGCGTCGGGCGAACCAGCGGTTTTCCACTCTGCTTCGCCGGAGGCAAATCGGCGACGCTTTGACCGCAAAGCCGTGGCTCCAAAAGAACGCTGCTGTGTATCGGCAATAAAGTGCTGGACTGAACCAGTGTTCGTGTGCCAGCACGGGGACAGGGGGGGGGGGGGGAGGGAGGGGGGAGCGAAAATGCCTTGACGCGGCTGGCTATGTAAATGGAAAAACGTGAACGGCAGCTGTTACTAGCTTCCTCACTCTAGTATCACCAGAAACACAGCGAAGGCCCCATGTAGCATGCGACTGCTTACTATTCTTTAAAAATAATGTAGCGTCGTCTGTTGGAGACATATCTGGAGTGGTTAACAGGACGCTTGGTTACAACAATGCGAAGTAATATGGTTAGGCATTTGATTTGTTTTCCACTAAAAGGAACAAATAAATAAAATGAAATAAACTGTTTTTTCAAGCGGTCGAGTCCGGAGCACTTAAAGAGGAACGCTATGAGTCAGGTGTGCGGCTCTCGTAATTTAGAATGTGGGCGTCCTTTTTCCTTGACGGATAATCTCCCGGTTTTTGTGCGGCTGTACCACTTACGGCACATGGCGCGCGTTGGTTTTGGTATCGGTTCGTTTTGTGAGCTTAATTCTGCCTTCTTTATCTCGAACCACAATGCCTGTTTAGAAATTTAAATACTGCCTTCGCCAGTGGTGCTGAGGCCTCCTATTTTGCTATATGTATAATACTGCGCATCTAAAATCAGAACATAAATTAATGACAGCTAAGTAATAGTCTTATAACTAGCTACTACCATGGAAGTACTATCGACATTCTATAAGATCCCTCTGCAAAGAATGCATTGTCGTATATTTTACAGCTTTCTCAAGAAATAGCTGTTCAGATCTATAAAAAAAACAGACGGTATGCACTCAGTCTTTCAAGACTGTTGGCATTGGGCATTCATGTCCGGCTTTATTAGGCATAACTTTAATTGTGATGCAGCCGAGGATTATTGTAAGATACTGTTATGAGAATGTTGACGGGAATGGTCCAATCTTACGAAGCGTCTCAAAAGCTTACTTTTAAAGTTTGTCCAACGATTGCACCCAGTAGATAGGATGAGGAGGATGAGGAGACTTTGATGAAACAGAAGAGGTCTGCCTGATTGTTGGCCTGGCATGCTACTCCAGCCAAGTGGTTAGAACTTCCATAGAAACCGAATAGGGTGCGTTTTTAAAATTAATAGTAGAGAACTAAAAATAAAAACTTCCGTGAAATGACCTGCGGATGTATTGATGGTTGAGGTGCAGTCTTACGAAATGCGCAAAATAGGCGTTCGTAAAAATTCCGATTGAAAAAATGCGCTTTTGTAGAATTTCATGTCATCACAAAGCTGGAGCCTGGTTATATTTTCGTGCATAGCCTAGGGTAGTGCTGGTAAAAATGCTTATGATACTGACCGGTATCGCTTCTGCTACCCTTTTTAAAATGCGAGAGTGTCTTTTTTCCAGTCGCATACTGCATGATAAAACAATGACGCGTCTTTTGTATCAGTACTGAAAGACGGAACTAATGGAAGAAATAATAGTGAACTTGAGAGAGGACTTTTTTTTACTGAATATTTTGGCATCATTAACAGAAGACGTATGCCAGACTCGACTCTTCCATACAAAATGCCATGCTAAAAGAGGGGCAGAGCTCTTCATGTGCACTTACCTATAACTGCATATAATATTGCTTATATTAACCTTGCACTTATTTAAAAATTAGTGTATTACTCAAATATTGGCCTTTTTAGACACTTGTTGTCATCCGTGATGTTTTTATCCAGCTGGACAACTTCATCGACTGCAGGCGCGTGACACTGGCGCCTGATTTTCTTAAACATAACACAGAAATGACTAAATGAAGCACGCCTGCTAGCACGAGTTCGTTACACGACTTTTTTCCGCCTATGCAATTCAAATTGGGAAGGCAGGGGACCCAAAGGGGTTTACAGTTCCTGTGCGCGCCGAACGTGTTTTTTTTTTCTCACAAATCACTGCCACGTTAACCAAGCCACCAGCAGCTAACACATCCTTTCTCCTCAGCTATCCAATGTATTGCAGAGTCAGCAAAATTACCTTGAAGTCGGAGATGTTTTTCGTCCACTTTACATTCTTATGTTGTTCAAGGATGTTTTGTGCTCTTTTTTTGTGGGTATCTCATTCCAACAAGCGTCGTAATCGAATGTGCTCTCATGCATTTCAACTAGCGGTCTTCAGAGAGGTTCAGTAAGTGCATGTGACCCTCAACTTATGACGTTAAAAATATTTGCACTGGTACCTCTGGCCATTCGGTTCTGCCGTCATGTATTTCTCGGAACGGCAAAATTCCGGCTCCTAAAAATTCCGGCTAACGATTTCTATTCTTGTCGGCCCCCATATATCTCGGCGATTGCAAAAGCGCGACGGTATGAAACCGTGGAACATTTCGAAATTCCGAAGGTTCTCTTTCAAAATTAGGAAACCAGAACGAATGAAGATTTGGTGCACTTACCGCAAGTGGCCAGAATCTTGATAAGCGAAAAAAATCTCATAAAATTGTTACCCGTGTGTCTTCGAACTGGCATCTCGTTCCGGCGCTTCGCAACTGTCCCACTTCTTGCCCGTTTATACGTGCCGGTTTACCAGAGAGAGCATTGTAGCTCTCTGTCCGCTCTCATAACAATTCAGCGCTCGAGAAGTTCGTCGAGCAAACGCAATGGCGACTTCGGAAGCCTCCGGCTACCCGCGACCGCGGCGGAAACAGACGATGAATATGGGCACGCTTGCATGAGCGACTGCTGCGTACAGCTGCCATTTGCATCCAGGTCTACAGTGATTCTCTTCCAACTGTGTTCCAATTTTATTTCCTCAAGCATTTTGCCACTTGCTCAAATGACGCCACGCTCACGCTATCGTTTGGGTCAGCCTGTCGAGACAGGGAACGCTGAAGACAGAAAAAAAATGCAATGTATATATTCCTTATATTGCACTTGCACGCAAGTGAATAATTAGCACTCCGTGCAGCTATATGCAAAAGTGTACACTTTATCAGCTCTTGGACTGGAAAACCAACCTTAAATGCTGGGCAAGCGTGACCGAATATGCAACGCTGTTTGCGTGCGTATGAAAGCTTCATGACCGGTCAGCGTTCGAGCGTGAGCCAATCACGACATCGAACAGGTGAAGAGCTTGCGGCCCCGAACAGTGTGGCAGCGCATTCACACAGGCTGATAGTTTTTGATCGGAGCTGGTGGCCACCTGACGCTGGACTCACCGTACACGATACTCCGCAGTTTAAGTGCTACAGGTCTTTAGTCGTGGTTGCGTGCGTCACGATGCGTTCGACTTCGATTCGTGTAGTTGAACGAAAAAGTTGTCGCACAGTCATCGAAGCTGCTGCCGCTGGCTCGGGCGCTGCGTCGTCATGGCGTAACAAGTACAGGGGCGGAAAAACTCGCAAATACAAGTTTCTTCTCTCGAGGTCACTGGTTTCTCGGGTTGACCCCACTGGGCGAAAATGGCTCGGGGCGAAGTGCAAAACCGGCCCAGCAGTGAATGTCCAATGCGAGCCGCAATCTTGTCGGTTCAAGGTTGAGGTGGCCGCCCACTATAATGACGTTTCTTAGCCCGAGAGTTTGCCTGGAGGAGGAAAGTCCCCACATGCGCGAAGCGAGGCAGCACGCTTATTTTTATGAGCCTGTGCCTTTGGCGTAACTTCAATCGTAATCGCCAGGCGTTAGGTGTTACAGTATCAATTGCCGCTTAAGCGCCTCTCTGTGTTAGGTGCTTGTTCTGTGGCTGCTCGTGGCCTTAAGGAGGCTCTAAATGACGATGGGGGTTTAATTCCAGTAGTAAAATTTGTCGTAACATCTCTGGTAGTTACTTCCCCTTTTTCTCGGTGAAGCAGTGCTGGTTTTTCTGTTTTTTTTTTTCAGGTGACAAATTCGCATTTGAAACACTGCCTGCCAAAGTGGCTGATTTTATGGTATCAGCCATGATACTAAAAATTTTACTAAAAGTCCGCTAGTTTTTCGCTCCCGCACTAAAATATCAGAAGTCACCGCTAGTATTGGCAACAAATAAGTGGAACGCACTGCCATCTAGCACAGTCAGCCATACCGAATCATCGTCTTTTCAAGCAGCTTTACTAACACTGTTGAATACAGAAAATGCGTCGTACAGTGCTTGACTCCTTTGTGAGTTATGAATGCCGTTACATTTTGCCGGTACCCTTTCACATTGCTTATGTTCTGTGGTTCATGTGCTATGCTGAAGAATGGCTGATCTTGTTTTGCGTACCAACGTGTTTTCACGGTTCTTGAATCTTCGCTTATGCCAAAATGTTGACTCAACTTTGTCTGCTCTACATTTTCTATCATTGGTTATCGGCTGCTGCTTCTTTCACACGTTCCCCCTCCTATGCAATGCCCAGTTCTGGGCCTTTAGGGTAAATAAATAAATAAATAAATAAATAAGAAAATAAATAAATAAATGATCGCGTCTTTCTCTCAAAGTTAAGTACGGGAACTGTTTTATCTCTGGCGGAAAGGCCGGCTCAAGAAATCACGACCAGCGGCGCTGTAACAAGAAACCAACGAGCTTTACCAGATCACCGATCTTTGACGCGACAGCTATGATACAGCGCGTTCGTGCAATCCTCCTGCACAAAAAAAAAGTGAGGGGCTGCGCAGTGCTCGAACGCTTTCGTTGGGGAGCTTCTCTGATGCTTCCCGTTCTCCTGACGTCTGGTTAATTTCAGAGAAGCGTTTTAGTTCACCTAAGTTTCGGACAGTTGAGAAGGCTGCCTTAGCAAGCTGAAGGCAAACTATCATCCCGGGTGGCTGCTATGCAACTTGGCACATATGCAAATGGGGACAAGTCAGCTATAGTGGTCAGCCTCATTTGTCAACGTAGAGTGAACGGTCTCGAAATTTTTTTTTAAACAATGCCTAGACATCCGGGATAGGCAATTGTGAAATACTTGGCGCCCTTTCTCGGCTGCTAGTGAAACAATAAATCCCAAGAAAATAAGTTATCTCTTCTGATATGCCTCATCATGCCTCCAGCAGTGGTACCGACATAGCTGACGTTACAATTTAATGCCCTGGTTGCAGCTCGATCACAGCACGCAAAGCGTATTAAAGAAGTTTCAATGCGTCGTGCGAGCTATTCACTGTGTATCGATTTCTGTGAGCGTAAACTGTGTAAAGTGCTGTGAGCAAAATCTGTTTCGTAGCTTTGGTTTGCTGCCGACCTCGTGTAGCGTGGAATTTCGCGCAAGCGGCTTAGTATTGAGGGTGGCAAGTTGCTTTGATCACCATTTGCAGCGGCCAGTTTTTGATCATGTGTCCTTTAACAGTTGCCTCAACGTTTTTTCGTCTCTCTTCTCTTCTACCTTGCAGAGTACGATTCTTAGCTACCTTGGCTTTCCCATTTCATTCATGATTCGGCTCGTTGGTTTAACTCTTGTCTCCTTTTTACAGAGTTAATTAAAGCCAGGAGGATTCTAGATCACGCGCTGGCCAGTGATGCATCTTCGTTAAAAAGGATTCAACGTGATCATGAGCATTTCTTAAAATAGTGGTTTCTATTCTTATTGCCCATTGAAACAAAGGATTCCAGACACCTTGAAATACTATAGACGTATGAATTTTATTGAACAGGTCTTTCGGCATACTTGAAGAGCAGAAAGATGCGCAGTGCAAAATATGATGTGTAAACGAGCGCCACTGCACTCGACAGGTTTGTGAATAGTTCTATGGCGGGTGGGGCAGCGCTTAGATGCAAAAGCGGTTCAATGTGTATAATATCGGACTTTTCCGGCATCAAGCACCAAGCTGCTTTCTTTGTGTTAGACGATTCTCCACGGCGACTGCTTGTGTACCTAGGCTAACATGTGCATTATTACTGTTATCTGTTATTATTCTTATTCTATTGCGCATGTTTCTGACAATAAAAATTACTATTATTATTATCATAATGTTGCATTGTAAGCAGTCTTGTTTTATTACTTCTAACTTGGTCTTTCTGGCATACTGTTTTACTTCATTTGTGCATTCTTTCTCTAGTTTATTTTTGGTTGCTTTTCTTTTTCGTACATCACTTTTATGCATATGCATTGTTGTTTTTACATTAAATTCCTGTTTCTCGCGTTTGAGTGCGAGAGCCTTGTTTGTTGATTTTATTCTTGCGGCATGAATTGATTTTTACTCAAAGGCCGTTCTTTTTTGTCTTCATTCCTTTGTGCATGTTCATGTAATGTGTGCCTTCAAATCACACGTTTTATGGTTTTCATTTCCTGTAATGCCACTTTCTCATGTAGCTGCTCTGCTGGTGCTATTTCATTCTTCAATTGGCTGCTATCTTTATTTAAAATATACGTGTGCATTTTTTTCTTGTTCGTTTTGTAGTACCAAGACCGCATGTTTATTCCTGCGCCCGTTAAATAAAGATCGCTTGATTTATGATCCCGAGTATCATCGTTATTATTAACAATTCATGTTTTATCAATTTATTTCATAAACCCTAAACATTAGACTGATTATTATTAATGATAATATTATCTCGCTCGACATTTACTAATCCCTGGTGCATGTGGGTTTTGGGCAATTCCCGCTTTTAACATTAGCAGACATTTTTTTCCGATTCCGGCGATCGGTTATAAAGTTGGCAGCGCCATTAGCCGACTCACAAACGGCTTCCAAGAATGTATCACGCATCGCTGACGTGCGCTCGTAGCTTTGCAGCTAGCAGCGTGTGTATTTTTCCGTTCTCTGCCAGCATTATTCCCATGTTGCCTAGGTCTCCTCCGTTCGTTGACGCTTCCGGGGAAGCACAGATGACGGCACGCGCGCCCAGCGGTGGCTTTTTTACGCTACTTTCCTGCTGCTGAGCGGTTACAACACGCGCCTCTCGCGTGCGTGAATGCGCACACGTCGCGTCGTCTGGGGCAATTTCCTTCCAAGGTGAGAGGAACAGCGCCCTCGGCGAAACTTGGCGGCAGATAAGCGCCGCGACCTCTTTTGGCGTTTCGGGGAGGGAAGCCAGCTGGCGAGGGCTGTAGCGCCGCCGCTTATTTCCGCAGCCTTTCCCCTTCTCTTCCTGTTTTCTTTGGCGGCGCAGAGTCGCCCTCTGTAGGTCGCCGAGGTATTTTTGTTGCTCAGGGCGGCTCTTTCACAAGAGGCTGTTTTGCAGATCCCCCGCGTCTTGGTGCAAAACGTACTCTCGGTGCATGTACTGTCAGCGTCCACTGGTTCTGTATTGTTTATCTTTTGAGTGCGCAGTCTTGAACATTCCTGGAGATTTTAGTTTGCAAAAAAATAATGGCTTAAAGCGCTATCTATTCGCTCATCGGGACATTTGTGCGCAAAACTAGGTTCGAGCCTGACGACCGAGAGCAAGCATGCTTTCTATTTTTTCATTCAAAGAGCTTGCCCTGCTGTAACATTTGTGAGTATATATAATACATACAAAATCAGCCGTGTAAAAGAGAAGGGCACTTTTTCCCGAAAGCGTGGGCGCTGCAAGGACGCAAAGGCCTCTCAACGCGTTCTTTCTTGTGCGTAAACATATTAAGCGCGCGTTCTGCGAAGTAATTATACTGTATGTCAACAACCTCCTTTCGACTTCAGGTCTCTTGGGGATTCACCGATGTGTTAATAAGGCATCTCGCACTGGTATCTGAATGCAGGAAAACAGCGGAGCATGCTTGTGCGTGTGACTGAAGCACAGCTGCATGGGAAGAACGAATAACAAAGGCATTGAAATTAAGACCGGTGGGAAAGACAGTTATGAGATAGGAACCCTAAGCCTGGGATGTCCCAGTAAATTATTTCTCTTAAGTGCAAGATTGTGTACTGGCGTGGTACTTTGATTAAATATAGATTCTGAAATCCGGAATGTTTTTTTTTCTTTGATATATCTAGTATATACAATGGAAGAACAGTCATAGATAACTTACAAAGTACTACCATTGTCGTCAAAGCAAAAAACGATTACTGCACGCCTGTCGACGCCTCGTCTCCCATTACACTGCACCACTGGATACAGTATCGGCTGTTCGCGCGAAGACAAGAAACCATAGAGAAGAATCAATCAGTTTATCAACATACATAGACTGCATAAACAATGCACATTGGGACCCGAAGACCTATCCATTACACAGCATGTATATAGTAAAAAGGTAAAGAAAAGTGGGCTCAGTCCAAGTTAAGCAGCCGTCTTGTGACAGTTGGATCGTTATCTAGATTATTTTAGCGTTTCACAAGCAACAAAACTCGAAATACAATACAAGGCACCACAGCTACATTACAGCAAAGCTAATATTGTTTTATCTAGAAAAAATTGTTTTAGTTATTTTAGGCGCCTTCAGTCCGTGACAGATACAACTAATAAAATTAATAGAATGACCACTAAAACAAAAACATTAAAAGTTGTAGCAACATCTATTCCCGATAGTAAAATGTAATGACAAGCCCAATAACAAACGTAACGATAGAAATGGTAATAAATATTTCAGCAAACTCACACAATTTATAGCGATAACAATAAAAGCAAAGTTAGTTACGGAAATTTTAGACGCACCATTGCAAACCGGACATTAATCATTGTAACTGTGGCGGCGATACATCATTATTCTTAAGTCTCGTCTATGGTCCTCAGCAAAACAAATACCAGAAAGAGTTAATGTGTGCGCGAAAGGCAGTAATTATTAGACCATGCCGCTGAATTATATGGTATTTAGAAAAATATTATCTGACGTTAGAGAAATAAAGTATATAACGCTTCTTAATGCGGTATATTATAGTTTAAAGAAAACAATCAATTCTCTCGACCGACAGATTATAATTTCTCTAGTACAGCGTAGCTGCAAATACCTACCCGAAAATTTTGTGCACAAAAGGAACAGCTTTCCGGGCCCACTTCTCATCCTCTAATATGTATTTGCGTAAACTTATTTCAAATATAGTTAAGCAGTCCTGTATTGGAAGTATTGATCTCTTAAATTAGCGTGGACGAACACCGGGAGAGCAGAGTTAAGCGGTCTTTTGAAGAAAAAGTAATTTAGTCTTAACATTAGAGATGGTTGACTTATATACTTATTCCATTGAAGGCATGATTTCAATTTCTGCATTCCTTACAGAGCCACTCAGCTGTAAAACAGAGCACAAATTTTAGGTACTGTAGGCGCCTTGAACATCTAGGCTAACTTTATGGCTTTACACGGTGCGTAGCGCTTACAAATTAATATCAAAGGTAAGGCCGCCCTTCCTGCAAGTGCCCTTCAGACACATCGTGACGTAACTATCGCATCATGGAGCGGCAATCGCTGATCATGTCATTTGTGTTCGAGTTGAGTGTTACAAACAGCGAAAGTGCTATTTAGCAATGCTTCTGGTCATTTTTTTCATACTGAAGTTATCGTTTCCCAGACTTTAGGAAATACCGTAAAGCTGTACCAAAAAATATTACCTCAGAAATTTGCTACTATTTACTACATCACAAAGAAACGCTTATATTCTTGAAGGGAAAGCATTAAATTCAATTACTATTTACCAGATTTTTATTGATTTGTTTGGTTTATACGTGTTTAACGTCCCAAAGCAACTCAGGCTATGAGAGACGCCGTAGTGAAGGGCGCCGGAAATTTCGACCACCTGGGGTTCTTTAACGTGCATTGACATCGCACAGTACACGGGCCTCTAGAATTCCGTCTCCATCGAAATTCGACCGCCGCGGCCGGGATCGAACCCGCGTCTTTTCGGGCCGGCAGCCGAGCGCCATAACCACTCAGCCACCGCTGCGACAGATGTTTATTGAGAGTTTTCGGGATAAAAGCTGTTGGGACAGCTTGACAAGGCCCAGGAAAACACTACAAGACCGCATGTGTTACAAGAACTAAGTAGAACTATGTGCGTATATGAACATTATAAACTTCCAATAGGTATTAAACGAAGAAACAAGACATAAAGAGGTAATTACTTTGCACAGAAGTAAGAATGTTTTATCACAAAAAATTAATTCAAACAAAAGAACGACACAGTCATTTGCACACGTCAGAAAATGCATTCAGGAAAGACACAGAAGCATAGCTAGAAGATAACAGCACTTTAAAGGAATGATGCACGCAATACTTTCAGCGCATAATTTGCGTCCGGTCTATTTAATTTCAATTTAAAAGAGAAAAACCCACATTGTATATAAGAAACCATTAGTTAAACCGCGAATATATAAAAATATCAACCTAAAAATGTTCCTTACTATGCACGTAGTGCAAGGAATTACTTCAGTATTTTCAAATACGCAGAAGTCTGTTGAGTGGAGGGCTATGAAAAACACAGTTTGCACACTGTCAAGAAAATTTCGACGTCGTACTAAACAGTAGAGATCATTCGCAAAACAGACAAATGATAAGAACTTGGGACCCGTGTCCTTCTCAGAACTGAAAAGAGTCCTGGTACAATCTGAGAAGTACTGAACGATGTTCCTCAGTACAGGAATAGCTCAGTGTCATTCCGGTCTATTGGCGGCAAGTTTAGAATTGACGCACAAGAAGATTGTTGAAATAAATAATTTTTAAATATAGATTTGACCAATGATACCTTAGCAGTGAAAAAATTGTTTGCAGAAATTCTCAGTCTACCAAGACTGTTGTCTTTGAGCTGACAGAGCAGCTTCAGGCTGATTATAGGGGAATAATAATAATCATCATCACCATGTTTCAGTACACTTTTAAAAGCCAGAGTCGCATAACATAGGGGGGGGGGGGGACAATATAAAACACAGAATATGGCATACGAACGTCATCCAACGTCAGACAGTTTCTAGCGCGCAAACAGAAAAATAGGTAAAAAAATGAAGTTCAACCATTCAAGAAGGTTGTTAACCGCAGATAATATACCAGTGACAACACAGCGGATGAATCCAGAAATGGTAATTAAATACATGTAACAACGTCATATATCGCTGAGCAAAATTTTTCAGGATTATTTGTGGCATCTTACGAATCATTTCCGAGCTTCAACATTCATATATGCTTCTGTCATAACATCCGTTTCGGTTGAAGCATTTTCGTAAGCGCTTGGGTCGTTTTCGTATGCATGTCATACAGTTCACCGCCATGTCCTTGAGGAAGCGTCTGACCCCATCTTTGTCGCTGAGGCGCCTTCCAGCATAATATATTTTCAACCTATGAAACAAGCCACTGCGGTAGTCACTGTATTAATCACTCGGTGCCAAGTCTAGACAATAGGTTGGATTGGTGATGATGTCCCATCCTGAACTGTTGCTAAAGGGCGATGGTTTGACGGGCGGCGTGGTGGCTACGGTCGTTGTGCAGAAGCATACCTAGAAATTTTTGACAATTTTTTTGAAAGGAAAACTCTTTATGAACGGGATTTTTTCGCCTGCCGTAAGATTACATAATAAACATCTAAACATTTGCAGGTCCTTCTTCTGGACGCTTGTAGTTTTCTGCTATTTCATATTATTAACGCAGCCCATTCGCTTTCAGTGGCTTTCTTAAAAGGGCTGCGAAATACTGCTTGAACGGATGCTGGCTATACTTCACTTGGATTCTTTATGCCACACAGATGCTGACTCAAAAAGAATTACAGCAATCGATGCATAGGAACGGGAGTTATTCAATAAAGAATTTGAAAATACACGCAAAGAAAATGCTCACAACTCTATTTTCGCGGGGCTTCCCACTCCCATTTCACTCTCCCAATGACGGCACCGGGCGGATCCAATCAAAACGGCCTATCTGAGCACGTCGCGGAAGTTAGCACACCATGCTTGCCTAATCACTTTAAGGGGATATGGTAGGGTGAACCCACCCAAAAATCTAATTTTCAATTTTGGCACAGAAAAATCGACTGTAATATGAGAAAAAAAACCTGCGCCCGCTCAAAGCGGTTCAAATGTCGCGCCGCAGTGTGCCGCGCGCCCGGGCTTTTAAAAATGTCGGGTGGAGTTCGGAGGCCGGTTTGTTTATCGTTGTGTTTCGCGGTAGAAGAAGAAGAGCGCTGCGAACGGCAGCATCTCTTGATCGAGCTCCTGTTTTTTGAAATACTTTGTGCTTCTGTAGCCTTCAAGGCAACCTCGCCGTCTCAGGCGATGGCGGATGACCCGCCGCCTCTGCCGCCTTCTGTGGCTAGCAGTGTGAACTGCACAGATCAGCCTGGATGCAGTATGGATCTCCCCTCAGAGCTCCCGGGATCGTCCAGTTTCTCTGACTCGGATGACATGGAGTTCGACGGAGGCTACACC
Source organism: Amblyomma americanum (assembly GCA_030143305.2). Lineage (NCBI taxonomy): Eukaryota > Metazoa > Arthropoda > Arachnida > Ixodida > Ixodidae > Amblyomma > Amblyomma americanum. Next base: position 234,670 of record JARKHS020033366.1, read on the forward strand.
GAGATTGTGAGTCGGCGCCTGAAGAGGAAGCTTTCCAAAACCCCGACTGAGTGTGGGCCCAGTGTGTGTACGAAGCGGGCTAACAAGTCCATTGTGCCAGCGAAGATGCCTCACCAATCCAGTGTGAGCAAGAAAACAACCAACGAGGCCAATGTAAGTGAGCAATCTCTCACTTACACAATTTCATACATGCCTGTTGAGGAGGAGAATCTCAACTCCATCAACAGGCAGACTTTGACTCTTCTTCTTGAACGACTGGTTCCGGGCCAAGTCAAAGAAGTGCGTATTAACGCAAGAAGGAATATCCTCTCTGTTGATGTCTCTAGCCGGGCAACCCTGGATAAGTTGAAGACCGTGTCTGTCCTTGGCAACATACGAGTCCACTCGTTCTTCGCTCATGGACTTAACACTACTGCTGGTGTGATTTCTGACGTGGACATACAGACAAAGGATATGGACTTGGTGCAACTGCTATCAAGTTCTGTTCGCATAACTGACATCCATCGTTTCGGCAAATCACGGTGTGTCAAACTAGTGTTTGAGGGTACTACTTTACCATCGCATGTGAAAGTGGGTTTTGTGAGGCACCCAGTGCCCCGACCGGTGCAGTGCCGAAAATGCCAGAAGATTGGACATGTAAGTGCTGCGTGTACGAGCACGAAAACATGTCCGCGTTGTGGTGGCGTGCACGATGGACCTACATGTACGATTGAGTCTCCAGTTTGTGCCAACTGCAAAGGTCCTCATGAGGCAACATCTCGGGAATGTCCGAAGGTGAAAACAGAGATGAAGATCTTGAAGAAAATGGTGAGAGACCATTCTACTCACCGAGAAGCAGCAATCGCAGTACGTCGCTCCAGGAGGAGGACACGAAGTCGGCAGAAGAAATTGAGCTCAGTAAATGACGTGTCAACACATCAGGAGGACCGAGACCTTCTCTGCCGCGCAAAAGCCACTGCCTCCAGCTCCGCAAGAGCCAAGACTGACAACCCCCCAGGAGGACCCCGCAGAGTGGCCACTTCTACCATCGCGTACTGTAAGCTCTGTGACACGTCCGCCTGTGCGTCCGCCGGCTGTGTCGACAACAGATGATCAAATCAGGGCGATGCTGAAACAGTTGATAGGCACCTTACGGCTGATACTTGCTGGAGTGGACACGCCAATTGCTAAGGCTGGTGTCCAAATTTTAGACGCTATTGAACCGGTGCTTGCCACCCTTTAATAGCAGTCAAAATTATGGCTCTACCGTCGTCAGCACCCTCACTGCAGGAGAGAATCTCTCGATCGGCAGTATTACAATGGAATGCTCGAGGTCTGCGAGGCCGCCTAGCAGATCTCAGGCAGAGGATCTTCAAATACCGATTTCCGGTGCTTGTAATATGTGAGCCTAATATCACATCTCCTTTTCGACTGTCCAGTTATGAAAGTTTCCTCTCTGAAGCGGCTGGGCATTTGAGCAAGGTACTACTATCCGTCCGTCGTGACCTCACTTACGTTCGGCATCAAATTCCTGGGGGCAGTAGCAACGAGTATGTAGCAATCACTGTGACTTTGAATGGGCGCACAATCTCTATTATAGGTGGCTACATACCACCAAGGGGTCGATTTGATGCCCTACGACTACAATCGCTACTTGACAGCGTTTCGGAACCCCATATAATAGTAGGAGATTTCAATGCGCATCACCACGGCTGGGGAAGCGCCGTTACGAACGTTCGAGGACGGGATATCGCCACGTTCATGAACAATGCAGGTCTCGTTTTGCTCAATGATGGCACGCCGACGTTTCTACGCGGGACTACCTACAGCAGCTGCCTGGACCTTGCATTTGTATCCAGGCGCCTGTCATCGTTCGCAACGTGGTGTGCTGATATTGAAAGTTATGGAAGTGACCACATACCGACGTATGTGCAGCTACGGTGGTTTCACCGTCTTCCAAATGCCAAAATACGTTGCACCGACTGGAGTGCTTTCCGCATTGTTCTAGAAAAAACCTGTGGGAAACTCGCTGATCCAAAAGATATGGAACAGCGTATTATTTCGGCCATGCACGATGCAACACGCAATATCTCAGCGCCAAATTCCACAGCACCAGTGGATGTGATCTACGCGCAGCTTCGGGCGATTCGTCGGCGCGCAGAACGAAAATACCGGAGGACAAAGGATGTCTCGGATCTCCGGGCCTCTCGACGTGCCCAGAAGCAAATACAGCGCTATTTGGAGAACCTAGGCAAACAACGGTGGCGGTCATTTTGCAGCAGATTGGATCCCCGCAAACCACTCTCCACAATCTGGCACGTTGTTCGAGCACTGCCGACATTTCCCCAGCAGAAACACCCTTTCCGTGCATTGGCACTTCATGATAGACGGCAAGAACTAGAGGTGGCGGAGGATTTCTGCTCGAGAATTGCCGGAAGCGCTTCTTTACCTCGGCAGCATCGATGTGCTCCCCCCACGATGGACGATCGACTGGACATCCCCTTCACAATTCAAGAACTGAAAGCAGCTCTTTCTGCTTGCACGCATCCTTCATCCCCAGGACCTGATGGAATAACATACAATGCGCTTCGTCATCTAGGCCCACAGGTAATGGAAGCCCTCTTAACATTGTTCAACCACTCTTGGGCCTCTGCCACTGTACCACAGCAGTGGAAAAGAAGCCGCATTGTGGCCTTGCTCAAACCAGGGAAATCGCCACTCACATTAACATCCTACAGACCAGTAGCTCTGGCAAGTTGTATTGGCAAGACGATGGAGCGTATGGTGCTAACCCGTCTAGAATGGTTCCTTGAAAAACATGGGCTATACCCTTCCACAATGACGGGTTTCCGCAAAGGCCGGTCTGCCATCGACAGTGTAATTGATCTCGTGTCAACGGTAGAACATGAAAAACGCCGTCACAGGTTGACTGCTGCTCTTTTCCTCGACATAAAGGGCGCATTCGATAATGTTCAGCATGATGCAGTACTAAATGCACTCGAAGAATGTGGTATAGGCGGACGTCTACACAATTGGATTGCAAGCTATTTGACAAACCGGACAGTCTACATGGAGACTCTTGAAGGTGACACAGCAGATCATCATGTTGCTTGTGGTGTTCCTCAGGGAGGAGTGCTCAGTCCAACGTTGTTCAATCTCGTGCTCATTGGCCTTTTCAAACAACTACCGAAGACTGTTTCAATATCCGCCTACGCAGACGATATTTGCATCTGGACATCAAGTGTCACGCGTCCCCAAGTGCAAGCAAGATTGCAGCGTTCGGTGTCCATTACGTCTGCGTACTTGCGCCGTCAGGGGCTTGAACTTTCGCCAACTAAAAGCGTAACATTGGCTTTCACACGCAAGATAATGGCGTGGTATCCGGTCACAATCGATGGGCAAATTGTTCCATACGTAACACATCACAAATTCTTAGGTGTTACGATAGACCGTGACCTGTCCTGGACGAAGCACATTTCTGTGCTCAAGAAAAAGCTCGACAGCTTTGCAAGCATTGTGCGGTGTATGGCAGGAAAATGTTGGGGTCCCTCTGAGCGATCTTTACTACACGTGTACCAGGCGCTGGTAGTCGGCCTTCTCAGATACAGTGCACCCGTTCTCTCGGGGGTCAGACTATCAGGCCTGCGTGTGCTTGAAAGCGCGCAGGCTCGTGCTTTAAGAGTATGCTTGGGTTTGCCATGTAAAACTTCTACATGGGGCACATTTTATGAGGCCCGCGCCTGCCCAGCACGAATTTATTTCCAACAGGAGCCACTTCGTGTGCATTTGCGGCATCTGACCAGGCATCGTCATCACCCCCTGACTAACATTAGTGCGGTGCGTCCAGATGCAGCCTTTTCCAGAGCCCTTTGGATGCAGCGCAATGCGCTGCCTTCGAACTACGCGCCACACCAGATTGCGGAGGTGCCACTTTGGGCAGTACCAAAACCATCTATACGGACAACAATCCCAGGGATAACAAAGAAAACGCACATTCCAACAGTCGGACTGAAACAGCTGGCGCTGTCATACATTACATCTATGTATACTAACACCCAGCATGTTTTCGTGGACGGATCCGTTACGACCACTTCTTCAGCTGCAGCGGTGATAGTGCCAGGAAATGCCTCATGTCACCGTTTCAGGCTCATGCACAAAACGTCCTCTACGGCAACCGAATTGGCAGCCATACGAGAAGCCGTCCTTTATATTGGTCACCAGCCAGCGCAGCAATGGACTATATTCTGCGACTCGAGATCGGCATTACAGGTCGTACAAACTTATCTAAAACCAAGAGCATGCGAGCAGCTGGTTCAACAGATTGTGCTTTTGTTAGCCGAGGCTTTCCACCGCGGCCATATCATAAAGTTTCAATGGATACCGAGCCATTGCGGCATAGCGGGAAACGAGCGTGCTGACGCCGAGGCTCGGATGGCACATAGTGATGGTGCTTTCATTGAGATAGCCTTTTCAAGATCAGACATTGGAGCCTTGTTGGCGCATTTAATGCAGGCGGCAATGCAGTCGCACTGGCATGATCCGAGTCATCAACAGGACCGCGTGTGTAAGCTTGACGCTGGCTCACGATTACATTTCCCATCTGTGGTGGTGCGACGTCATGGGACTTTACTCCACCGGCTACGGCTTGGCGTTGCCTACACCAAACACTATCTTCACAAGATCGGCATCGAAAGTCACCCAAATTGCGCACAGTGCAACACACCAGAGACTATTGGACACCTTCTTTGCGCGTGCCCGAAGTATACTTCTGAAAGAACAACATTGGAGGCGACCGTGAAAAACCTGGACTCTCGCCCTCTCTCTGAGGAAACTCTTCTGGGCGCAAGGACGAGACGTTCTGATTGGTGGCGTGTGACAAAAGCCCTGCTCAACTTTTTGTGTGAAACAGGCCTGGATACTCGTTTGTGACCGCCTGTGCACAACCTACATGGTTAATGACATGTGTCGGTGTTGTGTTGCAGACACCAGTTTTGAGTTTTATGTGTGTCCAGTAACCGCGATGCGAGCGCCAGCCAGTGTTGTGTGTGTGTGTGTGTGCGTGTGCATAGACATCACCCGTGAAACTCATTGTATTATGCCATCATCAGCCTTCATTCACACTTTCCTTTTCCTCCTCTTCCCTTTCCCCTGTGTGGAGTAGCAGGCCAGGGCCCTGTTACCACCGGCCGACCTCTCCGCCTTTCTTTCATTAAAATTCCCTTTCTTCTTTCTTCGCGGTATTCTTCGTTACGTTGCGTTTTCTTATTTGCTTTTGTGTGCGTACGTGTGGCAAGTAAATAATGTGGGCTAAAACTAATATATTGTTGAAAATATTTACTTTTATAGGAGATGTGTCGCTAGTGCTTCCCTTGTAGTGTGTTTCGTCCTTGTTATTATTTCCAAAATTACGGTCGTGATCGCTTCTGTTTCGAGTTCCAAACTTAGTACTTGCAAGAAGATTGCACGATCGCGAATGGAAGGCGGCAAGTAGAGCATAAACAGAAGATTAAAAAATAATCGCTTCACTACCAAGATGGCCGGTGATAAACCGGCACGATGAAGCGCAAGGTTCACGAAACCTGGTGAGAGGATCCGTGGTGAATCCTTCGATATAGACGGCTCAAGTACGACTGGCTACCGTCTGATCGACTTCTCCATTCTCCGCAGCTTGTTGCAAGATGTTGCTTTGAATAAATAGTGCAACATGGGAGGAGTAATTTTGGAAGAAGCTATTGACAGGCGAGGCGGTTTGGCATCCTCTATAAATGCCACCTATAGCGAGAGCGATGCTCGATATGCGCTCGAGACATCCAGGCGTGCTGCTGGACGTCTTTGAAGTAACTCAAAAGTTCGTTTATGCACTTCGTACTTGCGAAAAAGGAGTGGCATCTGGTCGCATCATGTGTGCATCATGCGTGTTTTGTAATATTGCTTTCGACAGAATGAAAAAAGAGCGTGTTGACAGGACAGAATTCTCACTCTGCCGAGAGCAAGGAAGACTACGAATAAAAAGAAACACTAAGAAGGGTTTTGGAGACACCTGCAAGAAAGTCAGCAGTATGCGAACATAAAACTTCATTTTTCTCAAATTGCGTTTTTTATGAGTTGCTCACATTCAATGTACCTTTTATCAGAAAGTATTCATCCGATTCCAGTGAAACTTTGCACACATGTGCTACATTTTCTTGTAAATATTCTGAACTAAAAAGATGTCACTGATGATATGAATCCTAACACTCGCAAAAATTACACTGAAAGACACCCCGCTGTGGCTCTGTGCATGCAATGATATAATTTTTTGCAGCAGAAACTTCAAAAAGATTATATGTCTTTAGTTCAGGTGTAATTTATGCGTATTCAGAATAATATTGCCTAATATCATCACATTCCTGTCTGTTGCTGCAGAGAAAAGGTGCATTGAATAATTAAACTCGCCTGATATTTTGGGATTGAGCCACAGGAAAGGTAAAACATCTAGACAAAAACAAAGTGTCTCATTCTATACCCAGCGGCATCGTTTGCGAATACATGCAATTTGATGCGAATATCTGCAATCTTTTCCAAAATATTTCTTTAAAACTAGGATGTACCATTACCACGCCATAACTCCTTAAGTCGTTCTTGCCAAGGCCGGTAGCGTCGTTTTCATGGTTACAATAACCACGTGAGCGCCCAGCTGACCCAGCGATGCTTCATCGTCACGTCGACGGCGCAGAAGGCAACACTGATCAGTTATGTACGTTCCTTGACTTATGGATCCGATCTCGAGCGCGAGATACGGCGACGGAGATACGGCGACTAATCCGCCGCTATGAACGCGTGGATTAGTCAAGGCGAGCAAGGTGCGCGTGCTGTGGACGGGAGCGTGGCGCCATCTGGCGCCCTCCGCCCAGTGATCATCCACAAGTTGACAGCGTGCACTGCTAAATGTGAAACGACTGGCATTTTTCCTTGCACCCTTCCTTGGGACCGAAGCGAACGCTTGTATAATGCAATGGCTCGATCGGATCGATTCCGCAAAGCCATTCTCTGACATATAGAGAGTAGCCATAAGTGTTGTGTGCTAGGTCGTAGGATGTGTACAGAGAGGCGCAAAGTCCTTCGAACAGAAAAAATAGCCGGAGTCTCTGGTGGTGTATTTTAGTTTTTCTTGATTTACAGCACTTTTATCTAAGGCAAACAAGTTGGTCTTGTTGGTGTAACATTTAAGCCAAAAGCATGACAAAAGGTCTCTCTATTTATTAACACAATTTTCTGTATATTCACTGTTTCTCCAATCATCAAGCCTCCGCCCAGTAATTCATTTCCACTGCTAAAACCTGCCGCTGTATGATGACACCGTCAGCGCCATGAATTTTTTTTGCGAGGTAATGAACATATTAAGAACCGGAGAATACGCTCTACGACCGATGCTAATATCATCACTATAACTCATTCTATGAAACCAACAGGCAAAGCAATGCACTGATTATGTGTTTGGGGCCTCTTTAAGTACTCGGTGTGAGCGCAGGATAAACATTATAGCCAGATTTTACTACGCATAGGATGATTAGACCATTTCCATCAATATGTTATAACAGTGTCTTAAAGTATTCCAGTTGCGTCGCAATTATTATCAGAACGCACCCCATTGGTTTTCTATGGCAGTCTTAACTACTCCGAGCCATCAGAGGACTAGCCTCAAGAGCAAGACTTTGCTAAGCATCAAAAGGTTAGACCATTCCCATCAACATGTTCAAATGGTATCGTGCAATATTTAACAGCCGTTCGCTCACAACTAACGGAGTGTCCAAGAAAGTTGAACTTGACGCCGTTGCTCAACATTCGTCTTCTGCGATTCTTAATAACCCGTCTCAGCTGTTTAAGTATCTTACAATACCTTACATAGTTTATTTTGATCCCGAGAGCCATGAATTCGATGAGCAATACCTCCTTTCTGTCCCAAAGCGCAATTACCATGGCTTTGTCCAGATACTGTGTTTGATTGAATTTTCACGGCTTAGGCGGAGAGGAATGTCTATACTGACAAGATTGCTGTTTGGTCTCAGATGTGAAGTGGAGCAATCATGTTTCATCACCCCCAACAATCGAACCCAAAAAGTTTTGCTCTTCATCTTCATCAAGACGAAGAAATTCGCAGGAAGAGCTAAAGCATTACCTTTGGTTTTGCGTTGTGAGACTTCATGTGAGCCATCTTGCGCATTTCTTGCGATATTTCAAATTTTAAGTCAAATTCCTGTGCATGCAGCTTCTAGAAACCTCACCAAGCAAAGTGCAGTGGTCATCGAGAGTGATCCTCGGATCTTGATGCATGATTTGTTCAACCTTCGCGACTGTATTGTCAGAAATTGATGGTCGTCCACTGCTTTCTTCGTCCCCTATTTTAGTGCTAGCATATGTAAGCTCTCTAGACCGTTTGTGGGCATTTTTACATCAGTTCACGGCTCTCCATGCATTTCCGTCAACTGGCGATAAGTTTCAATATGTTGAATGCCTTTTGTATTCAAAAACCAAATAATTCCGCGAACTTCGCACCTGGAAGTAGCAGCAAGCGGGAGCTCCATTACAAACGGCATTGGAGCCAGGGCTGAGCGTCACAGCAGCCTGATTGATGTTTTTTTTTTTTGGGGGGGGGGGGGAGTGTAGTGAAGAAAGCACAGAACACAGCAGCGTTCCAACAGCTGGAAGAGTGCTGGAAGAGCGCGAAGACCGACGGAAACACACCCAAGGTACGGCTAGCCGGCGATAAAAGATTCTCGACATTGGCGTCGTAAATAGAGTGGAAGTCAGGTGAACCCACATCTGCTTGTATTGAGACACTGTGTTTAGACACTCCCTGCAGGGAGTATTGTTGTGTATAGCAGGCACGCTGAGAGCCGAAAAGATCATGTACATGCTCTAAGAAGTATTGATACCAATCAACTATTAACAATAAGGTTCATGATCTTAGGAAAGAGTACACCTTTAGACGATAATAACATCCTGATAAAGCCTGTATATTAGGTTGTACCTGCCATCCAAACTACCACACTACCCTAGGACATATAGTGTTCCTACCCAGTAAGGTTCTTAATGCAAAAACAGCAAAACCAGCTGTAGAACAGCATGCTCATATCAGCGCTTTCAGTGTTTCCTGAAGGATAATACTGCGCGACATCTTGAAATGGTGAGGAAGTTTGAAGTCGAAACACGCCCGCTCTTGCTCCGACGCGGAATGTAGTACCCACTTGCAGTTGTTAGTTTTCTCTTACACCACATAATTTTCAGGATTCGCTATTGACATATTTCTAACACAACTGCCATCTTCCAGCGTTAGAAGGTCAAGGAAAATACAGTTTCTTGGTTACAACGAATTTGCTAAGCATGACTTGTTATTAGAAGCTTCAATAGATGGCGCCAAATGTACTAGCGACTTAAAGCCCCCCATAGCGACTAAGTAAGTCTCTCATGGAGCTAACGCGCCATCCCGGGCGAGGCAGTCCTCTGCTGAAGACACCACCCACAATCAGCGCCGGTCTCCTTTGAAACAATAAATGTTTATTCTCTCTCTCTCTCTAAAGGCAGCCAGGCGCATCGTTGTGCGACCGAACTATTGGGAGGAATGGCACGCGGACACTCCGACCCTGAACCCTTCTCTTCACAATTAGAAAAAGTTGTCACCGAGTACAAAAATGTCCTTTAATTCGGATGGCAGTTTTTTTATTTTACGAGAAAAATGTGACAACTTATTTTCAAGTTGGTTTCAGAAAGGTAAGTCAATGAAATCGCTTTGCTGGGACTTAAAGGAAATATTTTACAAAATAACGATAGCAATATATTACGTGTAAGAATTTTTCTGACCTTTTCATTGTCTCGAACTGAAGTCTATTAATAGTTCTTAGCATTTCATTTCCTGGCTCACGAAATCCATATTAAAGGGACAGTTGTTACTGCGACGTCGTGTACAAAGAGTTGCGGGAAGCGTATTCGTAGAAAACGTTTGTTCCTGCACGGTCAGGTGAGCCAGAATGCTGGAAAGCCTATAAACATGAGAGAACCTGCCTGCTCCACCGGCCGAACCAGTGCGAGCTGACTCTGAAGCGAGGCAAAGTGGAAATTAATGTTTCCTGAAAGTTTTCCTAAAAGTAGGGCGCTTTTTATCAATGCAAATGTAATGTCAGTGTGAACATGGACACTGCTGTTCAGGTCTCAGCATACGTTTACTGTAGTGCACTACATGTCTCCAGTCTTAATATAAACCAATTATTAGCATAACGTATAGAAACTCTTAAAAACTTATCGCCTAGGTCCCAGACGAACAGCTTAAGGATATACCATTTAGGAACGACATAGAACAACGACATGACTAACCCTGTGAATTCATGAGGTGAGTAGGAAGGCATTGTTAATGAGCGTGAAATACCTTAAGTGCACATTGCTTCGAAACACATCTATGATCCTTCTTGTGAGGCACATATCTTCTAATTTAAGCCCTGTTGGACAATGCGAGGTGATGAAACCATTTTCGAACATCACATATTTGCGTAGTCTTTAGAAGCTGCTCTCATAGATGTACATCCCCCCACACACACATTCAGGAGAAGATGCAGAACGACGTTTGAACGTTTATTTGGTCTTCGATTTTATTTTATAAAACTCAGGTCTTCCACGTGTAGTGAGTCTACGTGTATGGGATTCAAAAGGTTGTCATACATCTTGAAGCGTCACATGGACGTCAACAAGAAACACTCTCCAAGAGAATTTAAAATAAGGAGCAGACCTAGTCGGCAGCCCCACCAATCCCATGAACTGTCTGGAAGTATTTAGCTCCCCAGACAAACGTAAAAATTAAAAAAGGCAAAAAGACGATATGATTACGTCAACGATGACGTTGTTAGGAGTGGGGCTTCTGTCCCGTAGCAGAAAACCGGTGTTGGGGGATTACGCGTCGATCCCACCGCTGCCACCAGTTGTTAGATGCGGGCCCCTGGTTCGCCTGTGCCGTCTCTCGCCAAGGTCGGTGTCCCCGGGTTCCGGATCGGGAGACTGCTGTAGTGGGGTTGACGAAGAGATGAGAGGGTCTTCGAGGTGACGAAGAGACTGAAGGGGTTATTTACATTTATACATAGATTGAAAGAGTGAATCGGGAGCTGGCGAACACACGCCAGATCGCTGCTTAAATAGGGTCCCCTGTCCCCATGTCATTAGTTGGGGAATCTAGTTCATTAAAAATGCGTCGGATCACTTTGATGTAGATCACGTGTCCAGTCTTCCGGGTCCGCCTTCCAGGACGCCCCCAGCCCCACACTCTTGCCATTTCTGGCAGATTATGGTCCGCGCTGTCCAGGCTTCAGTGATGAATAGCCCGAAGGGGGTCCCATGGCAGCGTCGAAGGTCAGTCACCTGCACTTCACAGCGGTAGCGTGGGAACGAAAGGTTGCCACCGCAGTTTGCAGAAGCTTTCACGTGGAGCGTGGGACCGAAAGGTTGTCACTGCAGTTTGCAGAAGGTTCCACGTATAAGGAAAAGCGCAGTCTAAGACGAAGTTGTTTTCGAAGCACGAGGATTCCGGCGACGTTGGCTTAGTCAAACCCGGCCGCATTTGCCACGGCTCATTTGCAGTCCCGCCGCTCGCCCGCTCCCCCGTCGTCCCCTCCGGGAGAAACATGTCCCGGGTGGGACCGGCGTTGAGAACAAAAGACAGGTTCACCAAAGCCGTTCTCAGACAGCGGAGGGCCGTTTCACCCCGTAAACAGCAGGGGGGGGGGGGGGGGAAGGACCCTTGTAGACGCCACCACCTGCACTCGTGGCGCTGCAACCACATCGACGGCCCTTTGAAGCCTCTGTAGATTGATGATTCCCAGTGGCTTGAATGATCTTGGCATGTTGGCGTCTCCAAACGTAACAGCTCCTCCGCGGCCAGGACAATCTTGATCGGCCAGTGGTCACAATCACTGGTCGAGGAGAGATGACTTCAGTTGTAGCGTGGGAGGCCCTTCTTCATCTTGTCTGCAAGCACAGAGTAGAGTCCTAAACCTCGGACAACGGAGGCATTAGTCGAAATTAGCCACTCAACATGGCGCCACTCCCAAGGCAGTGCACGAAATTCACCCGAGAGCAGCCAGGCTGTTATGCAATACAACTGCATTGTCAATGTAAACGTAAGCACAAAATTTTGCAGCTGACAGCAATAATCTCGGCTACTAAGAACAGCTTCCTGTCTGCCAAATTCGCTGCCAAGGCCCGATTCGCCGTACACGACTTGAAGAGGGGTGGCAAATTTGGAAGCAAAACCAGAATAAAGAAACAAACGAGCACCTCAATTTTGCTCGAAATTAGGGTCAAGAGAGCGTCCGCGTCTCATTTGATGTCGCCAAAGATAGACGGCCAAGTTGTACAATACGCGGTGGTGTGTCAAAGCCCATAAATTCTTGATTAGAAACTATTCCTTATCACTCAAAGCTCTGCTCCCCTTATACCACCGGATACCGATAGATTGCTTAAAATTTGGCCCCCGCTCCAATTAATCCACTGGCTTTTTTCAAATAAGCTTGACGCTCGAGTCTAATAATCGACCTTTCAAGTTGAACTGGCAAAGGTGCGACTGCGCATCGCAATCCTTACTCCTGCCCCTATGGGCGAGAGACTTCTCTCACACTCAATGAGTAAGTCATGCGCCTCGTCACCATCACATGTACAGAAAGCTGCTACAGCTGTTCTCCGCAAAAGTCTGTAGCCTCACTTCGTTCGCTTAATCTTTGAATGCCAAAATCGGCTAGCTAAACTAGCGCCGCTAAACACAGGTACTCATATGGGCACAAATACACGTACTTTCATTGCCTCTGCAATGCGTTAGCTACACTGCCGCGAATGAGACAAACATTTCATACCTAACTATGGCCTCCAACAAAACTTGTCGTCCCGTATCTGCTAAAGATACAAAACGAAACGTGTGCTCAAAATTCAAACACAAAGAAGTTTGCTTACTCGGAACGGTTCTACATAAGCAAACAGCTCATCGTCTACTCGGAAACTGTCTTCGCGAAACTCCTGTGAGTGCCGTTATCACTCGGTAGCATCCAAAATTAACACGTGTCCTTTCTTACTGAATGGCACAATAACCTTGATCTAACTGTTAAGAAAACAGCAACACCTGATCAAACCCAAATCTTTAACGTTAAACAAAGTAGCATTTCCTTCCCCGTTTTTACATGCACACACAAAAAGAGGAATAAAAAAAAAGCTACTTCGAATGCTACGCGTGGTTAAACATGACTCACCACCCCCGCGTCGAAAGGATTAGTCCTTCAGCCGCGCCCGCCGGGGTCGCGCTCCGACTGATTGTACGACGGTCAACTCGTGACAAAGGGCAACTGAAAGAAGACATTCCTGATCGCTACTGTCATCTCCACAGCCCCTCGACGCGCTCAGAAGGCCCCGGTAGCCCATGCAGTGCCGATAACCGATTCCGGGCGACGGACAGCGACCGGAGCGAGAAGCTGCTCTCTGTTCTCGTCCCAAGCAAGCCCGCATACCCTTTCGCCCTGCGCGCTTCCTCGAACACAGTGCTGAAACTGCAGGACCCACCCTTGTCAATTGTGGGCGCCGAACACGCCTGCATGCGTGGTCTCTATTGCTCGACCCCTGAGCTCGCATGCGCCGGGTGTACCGCAACCTAGCGCCCTCTGATCTTTCCTGCCACTTTGCCTTTTTCTTTACCGCCTTTCTGTCAGGTCGGGGTTGTCTGGGTCTTAATGCTGGCCGATGCCATTTCAAGAACCTCGCTCCTGTTCTGCTTGGTAGACGCGTTTTTCTCTTTCTGTTACTGCGGTCACCTTCAGAAGCATCTGCGCGTGCCGCCTGACCAGTAACTTTAGCTGCAAAATTACAAGGTCCCATGCGGGAAGTCTTTTCTTCCGCTTCTGTCGCACTTCTATCTGTGCTAACGTTAGCACCTGTCTGCGCCCCTGCATTTAGGGCTTGATATTTCAACCGTTTTTTCTTGGTCGGTGCCCTCTTCCTGTTTTTACGCTTAGACACTTCCGTTTGTGTCCCCTGATCACAACTAGCTCGATCTAGTTTTACAGAGGCACCTCGGAGACATTCATCCAATTGCAAACTGGCCGCTTTGCCTTCGCAGGTCAGTGTCAGCTCCACACCGCTGACAGACGGACCATCTGCTGCCCCCGAGTTGGGCAGTTCGCTTTCCTGAAGGCAGTCCTCCACCGCCCGCTTATCGGCCTGAGCGCTTACCCCTGAAACGCCCTGCTCGCCTGCAATGGAGCTATCCTCCTCTGTCTCCCCGTGGCTTTCGATACAGCGTTTCAACATTACAGGTCCGCAATCTTCATGCAGGTTATGCGCTGTTTCACAGTACTGTTTTACGTCGTCACGTCTGTCCAACTGGAACGATCCGGCCTGACTCACTCTCTCTCGGAGTCTTGCCTCTCGAGATCTCATCATCCAGTTTCTTTATTTCATGCACAAGCTGCAACCTTCTGAGCTCCCGTTCCTCTCGCTCGGCCGCTAGCCGTTGGCGCTCATTTTCCTCTTTCTTTCGGTCATTTTCCTCTTGCTTTCACTCATCTTCCTTTCTCTTTCGCTCATCTTCCTTTCTCTTTCGCTCTGCATTCAGGAGTTCCCATGTATCAATAATTATTCCTTCCTCGGCGGTTTCCAAGAGCAATTTGCAAATGTCCGAGTTTTGATCTTAACCCCTACGTCTACACCCAACTCTTCGCACAATGACAGCAAATCTGTCCTTGGCAACTTCATTAGATCCATGTTTACTGCTCCGAGCCTTGACTTTGCTGAACAACTGTTGACGTGAGCTACACGCAATCAGACTCACTGATCAACTTCCCTCGATTCCCAGCAGTTCAATGTATTAACCCAACCAATTGAAGCCTGGCGAATCTCAAGCAAAGTTCAAGCACTCACCCACGGAAGCACCACCACGCCGCATGGTCGATCCAACCGCTGCCAACCAGTTGTTAGATGTGGGGCTCCAACCCCATAGCAGGCCACTGGTGTTGGGGGATTGCGCTTCGATCCCACCGCTGCCACCAGTTGTTAAGAGTGGGGCTCCAAGTTCAAAGCAGGCCACCGGTGTTGGGGGATTACGCGTCAATCCCACCGCTGCCACCAGTTGTTAGATGCGGGCCCCTGGTTCGCCTGTGCCGTCTCTCGCCAAGGTCGGTGTCCCCGGGTTCCGGATCGGGAGACTGCTGTAGTGGGGTTGACGAAGAGATGAGAGGGTCTTCGAGGTGAATAAGAGACTGAAGGGTTTATTTACATTTATACATAGATTGAAAGAGTGAATCGGGAGCTGCCGAACACACGCCAGATCGCTGCTTAAATAGGGTCCCCTGTCCCCAGGTCGTTAGTTGGGGAATCTAGTTCATTAAAAATGCGTCGAATCACTGTGATGTAGATCACGTGTCCAGTCTTCCGGGTCCGCCTTCCAGGACGCCCCCAGCCACACACTCTTGCCACTTCTGGCAGATTATGGTCCGCGCTGTCCAGGCTTCAGTGATGAATAGCCCGAAGGGGTCCCATGGCAGCGTCGAAGGTCAGTCACCTGCACTTCACAGCGGTAGCGTGGGAACGAAAGGTTGCCACCGCAGTTTGCAGAAGCTTTCACGTGGAGCGTGGGACCGAAAGGTTGCCACTGCAGTTTGCAGAAGGTTCCACGTATAAGGAAAAGCACAGTCTAAGACGAAGTTGTTTTCGAAGCACGAGGATTCCAGCGACGTTGGCTTAGTCAAACCCGGCCGCATTTGCCACGGCTCATTTGCAGTACCGCCGCTTGCCGGCTCCCCCGTCGTCCCCTCCGGGAGAAACATGTCCCGGGTGGGACCGGCGTTGAGAACAAAAGACAGGTTCACCAAAGCCGTTCTCAGACAGCGGGGGGCCGTTTCACCCCGTAAACAGCAGAGGGGGGGGGGGGGGAAGGACCCTTGTAGACACCACCACCTGCACTCGTGGCGCTGCAACCACATCGACGGCCCTTTGAAGCCTCTGTAGATTGATGATTCCCAGTGGCTTGAATATTCTTGGCATGTTGGCGTCTCCAAACGTAACAACGTTTAAGTGAGCTGGAACAGTTAAAGGCACCTGATCCTAAGCGTGCTACAAACCCCTAGAAGAGGAAGAATGGTGGGAGGGTTGTGATTAGATTTTTACCCCAAAAAACTGCTCATCTGCAAAACGCATCCCGAATGTCTGGCCTGAGAAGCGTAATGAAGGAGTTTGCATTAGCATCGAATGCGTACTGCGGCTGTTTTGAAAAATGTTTCAAGGGCTCTACAAAGAAAGTATAAAGGCAAAGATGAATACTTAAGTCGCGTTTATTACTTCTCGGATAGCCCATTACAATTCAGCCTGTCTTAGTTGTATAAATAATTTTTGAAAGAATATTCTCATCTTGCCGAGGAAAGCGTGGACAACTTCACTTGTTTCGAAAGCCCGTCCTAATAAGCATTCATTTGAGCAGAAAAGTGTCAAATGAGGGGCTTGTTATTGCACACTTTTTGAACAAGCCAAAAACAGAACAAGGAGCTTTTTAGTGCGTAATAATGCGAAATTAGTAGTGTATTCACTTCGTAGCTTTAAGATATTTGACAACCAAGGAGGAGAAAAAACAACCACATACCGCGAGTGGCATCCGAACCGACCAGCTCCGTATGTGGTGTATGGTGTTCTTCCAAATGAAGTATGGCGGCGGTTGTCCAATGTTCTTCTTTAGCGGGTATCTAACATATTTCTGTAAGGAAGTGATTACACAACTAACGTTTTTTTTATTCAGCATCAGAGAGTAACGAAAAAATCCTTTATCCCTCTCTTGGTTACGAAGAGTGTTCGCTTTCTTATTATGTATGTCATAAAGAAATCATTTTGGCACCCTTGTCTGCTCACACGCTCAAGGGATACTGTGGAGGAGTCGAAGCTGCTGTGTACCGTTACAATACCGCCTCCTGATGACAGAGAAACCACTCTTACTTAAAACAAAGGTTTGCTAAGGTAGAAAAGAGGAAGACGCAAAATAGATATCGCTATCACCAGCGTAGGCCAATGTCGCAAGTAGAAATCCGATGACGAGAACATCGAATATGCACGGGTCTCTTGAGGTAACAAATGTGCATGAAGGTTGCGCGCCGGAATATGGATGCAATTTCCTTTCGAAACTGCTAGTGCCCTTCTAGCACACAAGGAAGACAAAGAAGAAAACGAAAATGTTGGAAGCCAAAAAACCTATCCTTTGAGGCGCCACACACGGCCAGTTGCATTTCGGTATGTTTCGTCGCTTCGCGGCAGCGCGCTTACTTCTCCGCGCGGTTTCGTCTTACAGAGAAATAACTCTACTATATGCAAAACTAGAGTTTCAGTCCGTATGTTCGTATGGCCTTCAAATGCCCGGTCGGACCTAGCAGTCTCACAGCAACAGTCTTAAGTCAGATGCCGAACCCTTCACTGTGGCCAATTCTCTGCTGTCTCTAAATTAGACCCGGGTCGTTTCCAAAAGGTTGCCCACCCACCCCTAATTTTGTCCCACACCGAAATTTCACCTTGCTCAATTAGGAGGAATATTGATGTCCAGAGTAATTTGACTATGGTCGTCGCAACGGTAATCTTCGTATATGACCCGGGTCACTCCCAGAATTCGCCCACCCAGCCCCGATATTTGGCCTTCTTTGATTTGGACCAAAATCGATGTCCAGACTATTTGACTATGGGCATCACGATGGTAATCTCCTAATTTGATCAGAACCAATTCCAGAATTCGCCCATCTACCCCCAAATTTGACCTTCTTCGATTTAGACTAAACCACGTCCAGCCTAATGTGACCTTAGTAATTCCGTTGGTTTGACCTTGCTATGACCACTGAGAGGCCTTGACATTTAAACGGAATCCAAAACATCGTTTAACGGTATTCGCGTGATAGACTAGCAAAAACAGCTATCGCTCTACCATTTGGCGTGGCGTAACCAACTAAAACAGCTGTCAGTTTTTTTCTTTTTTTTTTCGTGCCTCGACTTAAAAGTGCGGAGCAGCAGAGGATATCCAAGCGCCCCTCTAAGTGCTTCTCGGACAAAGTTCATGCCTTGGCACGTACCTGCGACGCTTTTGTTGGCTTTAACCTTTGTTTACTCTACGCTAGAGCAGTGCGTGCTCCTTCTTACCTCCGTGTGCACCGATCACAGCCAAGATACGCGGACGTATTGCGTCGTCGGCTTTCCTTTTGATCGACAAAAGTCAGCGTCGTAATAGCAAAGGCGGCGGCTAATGCAAAGAAAAAGGTCGGGTGGCGTGACGTCGTAGGTTGTCCTAAGAGCCGTGCCGAGTCACAGCAGGGTATTAGCATTGTCGGCAGGATACTGTATCATAGTGTACCCCCAGATGAGTCGCAGCGGACCCACTTGGTTGAATGCTATGCCGCTACGACAAGCGAAAGGGGCGTATCACTGTATGCGCAAGTGCGCTTTCTGCATTTTCGTCCTGAAGTCTGCTTGCTCAGTACAACTTCTGTGAGACTTTAGGAATTCCCTGGAAGATCCGAAAACTATTCCCATATGCGGTTCCTTCGATATTACCGACAACAAGTGCACAGCAGTCTTCACTGGAGCGCAACGACATCACTTCTGTGATTATCATAGCTCTACCGGGAACACAATAATGCCCTCAAGCAATACTGGATGACAGAACGCCAACACTCCAGCGGTGCGACTTATTAGCTGCATTTCCTGGGCTATGTATTCGTCTCAATCATAACATCTTTCACCATGCGCTCTTTGATATAAATGTGCCTGAAATAAGACTTCTGTCAGTGGTTCCCACTGTAATCAGTAAGGAGTTCAGGTGGCAACTTTATTACGTTTAAGTCACCTACCTTCCTCTCTCCGCTTTTCTATCTCTCCCTCTGTTCCCCTTCCCGCACGTAGGGTAGCATATTGGGCGTCGCCTAGTTAACCTCCCTGAATTTACGTTCATCATTCTCTCCGACTCTATGGCCACAATAGACCTCTCACGGCCTACGTCACGGATGACGCTGCGAAGGAGGGGCGAAGGGAGTGGCTTGGTGTGTTTGGCAAAACATTCCGCTACTGGTGGCGTGGAGCAGTGGATTTGCTTTCGTGTAGTGACAATCTGCTGTGTTTTTCTCAATGCCATCGGGTTTTTGCGCCGTGGAATGCGCAAGTGGATCGAAGAAGACCAGCAGTATATATTCCTTCCGCTTTCCGAAAAGCGAAAACCGTGAAAAATGGATTTGAGAGCCGTACAAAGAGCAGATGTGCCCGACATCAAGCGCTGTGAAGATCTGCGGCGTGCACTTGGTTGTAAGCTGATGCACTCGGTTGCTTGTGCGCCCATGTGTTTTTGTGTGAACAAGCAAGCACTTAATTTGCGTTATGTTGCTCCCGAACGATTCGTACTGAATTCATGCCCGATCGAGCGCTCAAAAGCCCGGATGGATGGCATGTGAGCGCTGGATATATTCAAAGAACTTCTAGATAGGCATTCGTAGTTAATACTTTTCGGTAAATCGCGTTCAAGGAGCTAGCTTTTGCCACGACAGTGCTCGCAGGGGCATGCCAGCACCTTTACCGTTAAGTACAGCCGCATTTCAACCACGATACTGTAGGGTAGAGAGCTTGGACAGTTGTTACATAGTTGTAAGGAAAAAACAGCGGAAGTACGTATACACAGAGAGGGACACAGGACGACGCTGGACTTGCAACTGATTTTATTCGCAGGAAACACGCAGATAAATACCCTTAATCAAAGTACCGCCACATGCGCACACATACATCACATGTATGAAAAAAAAACAAATAAAAAACCTAAAAATGCCCGTCACTGCATGCTAATTTATATTACGGGTTCTCTAATGCGTTTAAGAAACGATACTCTTTTTGATACAGCATCACACACATGTCACTAAAACAGTTATCTTCGTTTTTGGTGATGTGATGTGCCTAAAAATTTCGCGTTGACTTTTTGTTTTGCCCCTACCTGGAATGGTGGTGTTCTGAAGCAAAGGATGGCCGTGATACTCCAGGCAGTGTTTAGGCAAATTTTTCCCGCGGCAACATGCCGGACTGGATCAAGCACTGTCGTTTTCGAGTCGATAAGCGGTTTTTCTCGCGTCATTTAAGTGTGCTTTACAAATATTAGTGCGCTCTACATGAATTGTATGCAATGTTGTACAAAACGCTCTTAACTGCCCCCTATTTTGCGTACAGCTGTGGATAACCATTGCATTGTTTGTCCTTCACTGCATTTATCCTGTAAGTGTTCTAGCAATATCATGTTTTTGTCAGCCATAACGTAATCTAAACGAGACAAACCAGACATGTCCACACTTGAGAGAAAAATCGACCAGCCGAGCATGGCGACGTGCGTACAGAGGTGCCTTCGCTCATGAGCGCCCACGTGCGCTTCGCAGTGTTGTAGGCGTTACCGTAGCAAAGCAACTAAATACGTTATTCGTTACGCTGAAAAAAGGAACGCGTTAACACCCTGCGCTAAGTACAAAAAAAGGGCAACGCGTTACCGTTGCTGTAAAAAAGTACTACACGTTAGTTTGCCGTTACTCCGTGGCCATAAATTTTAATCATGGCGTATTCGCTGCAAGAACTCACGATAACAATTTAATAAAGCTCATACTTTACATGAAACTTGTAGCCCAAACAACGATTTTAACCGAAGTCCTGATTTAACGAGAATACTGTGCACAAATGTGCAGGAGCTTAGCAATGTTACAGTGTCTTAAAGTTGCCTTTAGAGTTACATGTGACGGCTTCTAACTCTGGCACAAGCTGAAGCCATTTTCTGAACGTGACATTAAACACAAAATGACACTTTATTATCAATTCTATCATCACAAAGAAAACATCGCTTAACTGTCAACAAATTTCCAGCAATTCTGAAAAATGTGATGTTCCAAAATGATCGGCATGCTTCCACTCTTTAGAGAGTTGCGTGTGAGCGGTTTCCGAATTGAAGGTTGATGAAGGCAAGTATGTCAATGCGTTTTCGTGCACATGTTTCGTGCTTTGTTGGCGGCCTTACTGTTGGCGGCCTTACTGTTGGCGGAGACTGTTGGCGGCCTTAACGTGTATGCGATAACGGGCCCCTCATTTTCCTGCTTTTGTCTGCTCAGTTGCTCCACGAGGACCTCGGTTGTCGCAGTCTTGATACCACACGTAACATAAGAGGGTTCTCACACAGCTGCCATCGTGAAGTTCGATCACGTTCTGCGTGAAACTCCCGGTAATACAGGTTCCAGTACGTCCGATGCTATGGACTAGTGTGGCACTGGTGAACACTCTGAATCTCATGTTACACACAACATAAATACCGTAAACGCAGAAATGTGGACAGTCTCCGCCATAGCTTAGGTGGTAAAATATCGGAACGCGAAATACAGAGGTCCTGGGTTTGGAACCCATTCGCGGTGTTAGGTTGTCATTTATCTTTCTTGACAGCTACCTTTCAGCCATGATATTAATGCAATGCTATTTTTCCATTATTCAGCACCAACAATTAACAACCGACTTAATTAATCTGAATTGTCAAAATTTTAACAAAGTGTCTCCTGATTTATTGAGATGAGTGTAGCCGACAGTAAGTAATATCCATATCAGTTTTTACAGTGCGAAAGCGCAGTTATCATCGGCGCTGTGGCTAAGAAACATTCCCTGCATCGCGCCAAAATACATGCGCCTTCGAAAAGCTTGCACGCAAAGCAACCCTCCAGTGCACGTAACTGCTCGAAATAGCCAAAATTCTGAAAACGGATATGAATAGTACCTCGGCGGGCTACACGCCTTTACATAAATAAAGAGACTAACGGCTTTAGTTAACTGTACCGTTTTTTTACCAGCCTACTAGTTAGCACGTCTTAGCTGCATTCAAATGCGCTACACCGCTGACAATCCTATGCTGAAAAAAGCGCTCTTGTGACTCAAAAAGACTATTTTTAAAAACTACAGATTATCTAAGGTGAAACATCTAGTATATCGTGGGTAACCTGTTACTAGAGTGAAGCGCCAACGAGCGCGGAACAAAGATTTCATTGGAACATCCAGCGCGTTCACTTTGCTGCGTAACAAGACAACCGCTAGTGACAGGAACGCGAAATGGCCAAATGAGGTACTAAATCCGTGTAATTCAAAATAAACAAATCAATAGCACAAAAATAATTATGAAATTCACCCCATACCTTTGTGTATATCTTAGCACTTTTAACTAGCAGAAAGGTTTATTTCTCCTAGACACTGCTAAAACCTGATTGATATCGACCACCGTGATATCGACTGCAGACTGTATCGCCGCCGAGCGGAGCGACACCAAGGAGGAAGCTGCGGTGAGCAGGACACGGGAAATAATGCTCACGACTGTACTGCGCCAACATGGCGAAAACACCGACGGCAGCTTGCGCTGCATCGCACCAGCGGGGTGCTGCCACCGGCTAGCCGAGCCGGAACGAAGAGGCGTTCAAAAAGTTAAAAAACTTTCGTCACTCGCGTGACCACTTCGGCTTTCAAGACCCGCATGCTACCTTAGTCCAGCCTTACGAGCGGTGGGTTAGCTGTATTCGATGTGGACGTAATTACTGTGATTTCAGGCTCCGTTGGAGAAACGTGCTTTCGGAGCTTAAGTAGAAAGAGTGGTCTTTGCGCCCGTGGGCCTGGTCTCTGTAAAGTCAAGCGCTAACATCGGAATAACGCAAAGGTTGAAAACGCCTTCAATGATCTACATCTTTAATCGGTATCGGAAAGTCTTTGCTAATTGCTTGTACATACTGACACGTCTCCTTGACTTGGTATGTAGTTACACGTTTTAGAAATATTCCTGCTCTAACTTCTGACTAATGATAGTCCAGAGACGTTTCTGAGGAAACGTCTGACTGCAGTCGTTTTAGAGAGGTTTCTAAAAAAATGTTTTGTCGCTGACGTCAACAAGACGTTTTGGTATAGCGCAAGACCTCTGTAACAATCTCGAACGGCTTAAAGACGTTTGTAAGGCGTTTTTCGTGCAGTGGTTCGCACATTAGGCAGAGATGTGGTTCACGGTCAGGTTTCTCGCAGAGATGTATGAAGGACTTTCCCCTGATGAAACGACGTCAATGTCCTAGAGTGTAGGAACCGGTACTGCCCTGTTCAGCTGCCAGTCATGGACAATGACATCGAAGGGCAGTATATTGCAAGTTCTCCTTTCCTTTTTTTTCTGTCTGCTTGCCTTCGGCTAGCCCGCGCTTTGACAACGAAGCCGGTGAGAGAGACTGCATGCCGGATATCCGCCTCAAGTCACAGGCGGCTGTTGCATATGATTAAAGGATAAGGGACAGAAAAAGAAACGTTACGAAATATGGCCACCGGTGATTCAGCCATTAGCGACGCATGGAACGGTAATTCAACTTACCTTTCACAAAAACATTTTACTAACTTACTGCTAATGTTGTTTATGATCCAGGAGGTCCGCAGCCACCTCAAGGGATGTCGAAATGTTTAGGAGTTCCTGCTGCTTGCTTTTCTGCAGGCCTCAAGTAACTGGCATTTACTGAGGCCGCGATCGCTTGGTGCAAGAGAAAGGATAGTAATCGCCAACCACTTTGCGGACGTTGTGTTTTCAGAGAGCTTCCAGCGCTCACTGTGCTCTCTCGTTCGGTTTCGCGCGAAAAAAAAAGGTATGTTTGAGTTGAAGTGATTTAGAGAACGACATTTTTTCGTTTTGTTCGTACTCAGCTTTGGCCTTAAGCACCACAGTGTGCTGATTATATTTAGTGACCGCTGGTCATTATCTAGCTGATTACCATGCTTATCCAAATTATTGACGCCCGCCGCTTTTCACAGCATGTTACTAAAAAGTTTGCTTTGTGTTTCGACTACGCCATATTCGGAAATTTTGTAAGAATTCACTGGAACGACCCGTATATGCGCGTTAAGATTAAATTCCCGTGGGTCTTACGCTTTTCCATGAAATTAGGCGCCAATAAGGTGCCACGTTATTTCTTTACGTAACGAGTAGTTTCAGCGAAATATGTTAACTCTTTCCATATGGCTTTCTCTTCCTGTCATATGTGGCTAATAGCTGAGTGTCATAGTTATAAACGTGGGTAGCCCCAAAACATTCCTAATAATAGTTATTCAACAATCAGATCAACCAATTTTAGTTTTGATTTGAAGGTTAAGAGCCATCCATCGTGACATCATATGTGCTCTCGAAGAACGCAGGTATCACATAATTTGAAAGGATATTTGAAATAAATTTTTCGCATGATATATTCGTATCTTCACATTTGAAAAGTTGGCTTTGAAACTCGAAGGCAAATTCGTTATTCATCGCCAAAAAACAACGGCTAATACAGTGGTGTGGTTACACTGGGATGTAGTACGAAACATCAATTTGCACACGGCGGCTGACCGTTACATTGAACATAACTGCGGAATGTCATTAGCAGTGGTTTATTTACACCAGTGAAATAAGAGCTTTCTATGAGGAAGAGGAAATATGTTAAACAACTGGAAAAGGCTGTATCCCTTTATTGGAAGAATCGTCAAGGCAGCGCTTTATTTACGCTTAACTACAGAGCTAGCAGGTCACCCCAGTTCTTGTACTTTAAAGCATTGATCACATTGCAAACAGGGCGTATAACGGTAACAGCGGTGGGTAAAGATGGCACACCTTTTACACAAAGAAGGGAAGCTCACAAGATCGCGAACAAGGTATAAAGCAATATCGCAAACAAATACGACTGATGAAGAATGGAAGCTGGATCTATTTACAGACAAGATCAGACAAGTTAAAAAATACTGAGAGATTTACAGGGCAGAAATTGGTATCACTGACGCGTATTTTTTTTTCAACCACGGTTAACGCAATTGAAATCATACAGGCGGCAAATTTACACGCCATGAGATCTACCTCCAGGAGTTCATATACCTGCAACTTTTGGCACAATGAGCTGAGTTCAGAACTTATATTCCTAAGTGCGGTAAAGTCGATGCGAGCAGAAATGCTCTGGGATAAAATTCATTGTGCGTTGTTGCTGGTGACGGCAAGCTTTCGCTTCAGGATGCGGTTGCCGGCGACATCTTGAAGCACCCTGGCGCTCGTGTGTTGTTACAAGTGCGCACTCCCCTGCGGTAGCCCTGCCACGATGCACAAAACAAGGCGACTCTAGCAGAAGTGATGGCGTTAGAATTACTGGTATGTACCACGCTTCGAAGCGGGCATTTAGGAACGGGGAGACTTGCAAAGACAACGAATAAATTAGGTATTTTACCTGTGCATAAAACAAGAGACTTTTCTTAGTAGAACCTCAGATGAGTCACGGCATGAGCAGTGTACTTTGTGTAAGAGCCCCTTAATGCCCATAGCCTGTGCAGGCTATTTTGTGAAATGGGGCACTACTACAACGAATTGCTGAAAAGTTGGACATCTTATGCTACGCCTTGTTGGAAATTCCTGGGAGCTAGAATGAGCATATTTTTTTCCTTTTGCATCAAAGACCTGCAAGTTGTAGATTGCCGCCAAACTCTCATATGAAATAGCCACAAGAATAATTAAACTATGCTTTTACGTGTATTCCGCAGTGCCATGCCGTTCTCAGATTTCTACGCTACGTAGATGATTACTCAATATATTTAAGATCTTGAGGACACTACTCCGTAAGTTATTAGCCATCCAACATATTTTTCTGCGTTGGAGGCTTCTTCTTACAGTCAATACCCGGCCGAAACCGACTGCCCCCCCCCCCCCCTCCTTGTACCACCGTCAGGAATAGGCAAAGCTTACCTCCACGTTTGATGGTTGTTCAAACATTGGCTGCCATGTTCTGCTCGCCAATAAGTTTAGTTCGCTCATGTGATGCAGTCACGCTCAGGACTGCCCAATTCTCTCTCGTTACCGGAGGGTTAGTCAACAGCGCCACTCAGAGAGATCTCGTTCTTTCGAAGGCGTAGTACGTATAACTGGATCCACAAGCATGGTAAGCAGATTCCAATGATCTGAGAAGCCAGGGTTCAAGAAAGTTTGTTGTATCTGTAGTCGAGGGAGGCGTAGTGTACCATAAGCTCTGCGGCGAGGAGCCATGACGCAGCACTGGAACTTCATTCAAAGGCACTCGGAAAACGCACAAGCGTAGACCGAGGCGCACATTTGCAGCAGTGTCCTCTCAGGCGCTTCCAGAATACCCTCGGTGCGCACAAAGTAGATGACAACCAATAAAACTTGTCGCATGTACGAGTAACACTTGACAAGAAGGTATACTGGCATATCCATACGTTGTCCTTGGCATTTCAGAGCAAATAACTGCCTTCAGAGACGGCAGCTGGAAGTTTCGACGCACGATTTGACGCCGTTCAGCTGGAAACCGAAACGTTGTACGTCGGTCGGTAATTCGTAATTATTATTATTGTTGTTTTGCTCATCAAATCCGTTGATGGTGTGTTGTTTCATCGCGTTCCCAGCGTCTTCATCACTCTTTCGACGTTTTGCTCCTCGTAAACCTTCAAAGACAAGCTTTTCGAGTTTTCCGGTCGGTGCCTCGCAGAAGATGAACAAAAAGTAGCTGACGATATAGCTCCAGACGAGAGTCGAGAAGCAGAACGATGCCTGCAGAAAGTAAAAGTGCCACATTTTAAATGCCAGGTACTGCTATCGGCGGCTGCATTTTGCAAAGAATATATGTTCATGATTTATTTTACTGCGACTTTATTATTTTCCAACCACTCATTTGACACCGGAGCTGCCACCGACATTGATTGCCGGCTGCCAACCGTGACGTCTCAAGTGACAGCTACTAAAAGTAACGGAGCCAAAGAATGAGCCTGCAGAAAAATATCTGTGAAATTCTGCGCCTTCCATGTGTAGACGCTTTAATTTTTTGTAACAAAGGATGAATTTACGTTCTTATTTTATGACCTCTGGATTGCAAGGTTGATCAATTGAGTCCTTGTTTACTCCCTGATGATTTGTTTGAATCACTGGAGAAGAATGTAAAGATGTCGTTGAATGACGCGAAACGATGTGGGAGCTAGGCGCTACCGGCAACCGTCACCTCAGTGGCATTCGGCCAGGAGAACCTATTTGCCTGTTTTGCAGGTTTGGCTTTTATCTGTCTTTGAATCAACGCTATTTCGTCCTCAACAGAAAGCGACTGATGTGCTGGCTTCTTGTGTCATGCTTCAAGCATTGCGTTCCTGCGCCGAAAACTGCAAGAGCATCTCGAAACAGTGGTATTTAATGCCCCACGCTTTGGTAACGCATATGAATTGTTTTCGTTATACGAGCATGAGCCTATAAGCACACGAAGTGTGGGCTTATTGTTCATTCTTATTGAGACCCCTCCTCACAACGGACGATTGCACGGATCTTCGAACGGCTCTTAAACACTAATGTCACAGGGTACCGACCGGCGCTGTGAAGTCAGAAGGATTTTTTATCACCACTGCAACAATAGACCGAAAAATTCACTGAGAGCTCTGTTAATGGAACTGTGCACTATTTCTCTGCAGCGTTACTGGAACTTTGAAGCTAGACTGTTGCCGTATACGTACCACTATGAAGTGGGATAGGAACATCCTTTCTCGAGAAATGTGCAGCACCAGCTGGATGAACGGCAGGTGAACAAGGTAGACGCCAAAGGCCAGCCTGGCCATCGGGGCGAACGCGCCCCACGAGAGGAACGTGCACAGGAACCCTGACAAAAATACACAAAGCATATAGTCAATAACACACTTCATTTCATCCAATAAGTTTATTGCAGTCCTTTAAGCAGGGTGAATTTGTAGCAAGAGGGTAATTGCTCATCAAGATATACCGGCTCCACGAATACAAATCACCTACGGCTACAAACGAAAGCTACTGAACTTTATCAGAAACTTCGGAATTGAGGAAGAATTAATCCTGGTCTGGGTATAGAGGCTGGGACCGCCGCTAGTCCGGGGGAAGTCAAGTTAAACGTATGGCTGCTCTTGTACGGGTGCTAAGGAGCAATCACTTTCTTAATATAGTTAAGGTATTTTGCAATTTCTAAGAAAAATTACTGCTTTTGAAACTTGAATCACCGATATAAAAATTAAGAGAGTAAAATTTAACTGAACTTTCTAGTGTTCTAGAGCTAGGGCAAATACGGAGGGGTAGTAAGCTCACGTGAAACCGCCGCCGAGAAAACCTCATGCCTATGCGCAGGCAAGGAAATGAAGTGCATATTTCGATGGTGTGAGCATTTATAAGACGGCGTTTCATAAGCTTTTATTTCCACTTATATGTTATCCTTAATCACAAGTGTTATTCCAGCCCTCCGCAATGGCAGCCTGTAAACAGACCCACGGCACCGCGCACGTGAACTTAGGAGGAGCAAGCACCATGGAGAAAAAAAAAGGAGGGGGGAGGGAGTGGTGAATTCCAGATGAGCTAATGATAGGCCTTGGATCCGAAAATGTCGCAAGCAGACGACGGCGTCATGGCAAACTGAAAACGAACGCTTGACGTTTGCGACCTAGTAATTAACGGCAGTTTGAATAGACATGTCTTGCATGCTATTAAATTTTTTCAATTATTTTGAATCATGCCGAACTGTTCCCACATGCGCTCGCACCTTCTCCCAAAAACAACGCAGAAAGAAAATTTATGGAGGGGCGAATGAGTTAACGCAGTTCAGAAGTGCAAAAAGTCACATTACCCATAATAATTCAGAACTAAGCCCGTTTCGTTTGTTAAACTTTGAAAAATGCTAATACTGTCGTAAGAGATCAAAACATTGCTTGAAATTGGTGAGCATTTTTTTTTACATACTCAGTGTCGCTATACGCACGCTTGCCATCTTTCGGTTTGTTGGTTTAGCGTGCGCACAGTCCTGTTGTGTACACATTCCTGTCTTCGGTAGTGCGATCAGAGTTCACTGCGTGTGCTACCGAAGACCGACCAAGTATCTGTTTAACGACACACACTTGCGAAGGTCCGCGCTTGAAAATAATTGCAAGGATATTTTTGTTTTTTTCTCGGGAAAGAGGTGATTCTTGCACATATTCCCAGCGTCACCTTAGTCGGAGCTGTACGCTGATTTCTCTTTGCGTTTAATCATGCCTTTTTAAAGCAGCAGCAATTCAGAAAAAAACTGCGACCATTTTGACGCGTTATAGTTCCTCATAATGCCTTCTGTCTTGTTCTTTTATGCAGAATTCCAAAGAATAACAGAACGTGCTGGGAAGAGCGGTGCGGGCAGCAAGTTTTAGCAGGTAACTGCGTCTTCTGGGCACCGATGGCAGCTTCGAGTAAAACAGAAGCAGTGCGATCCCTGATAATATCTTTGCATGTTTGCAGCGACTTCCGAATCTCTAACCCCTTTCCCTCACTAATCCGCAAGACAAATAAACTCGTGTTCGTTGGAAATGTGCACGAACTATATAATCGAAATCAACATGGAACCAAAGTGCAAGTTCAGATTAAAAACGCGTGGCACTCAAATCTAATGAAGGGCTTGTAAAATTGATAATAAAGCTAAGCCGGATGCTTGACATTCATCGTTCACAGCTATATTTATTACGCCAATGTTTTTACGAAGGTTAGTGCGTCACGTCTGCTGCCACCTGTCTTACGTGTGTGTACCACAAAGTGTTTAACCACGCATTCCAGATCTCGTTACATTAAAAAACCTGCGAGCTAGCTACGAAAAATGGTACACAAGAGCGTAGGCCGGGCCACAGAGTTTTGTTCTCGAGTAGAAGTTGCGTGTTCGGCCGTAGAACTTGAATATAATTAGTCCTTTCTCATTTCCAATATTGTACTATAGTTTGGGGCACAACGGGCATAAGAAAGCTTCGTAAATTACATTTGCTTCCGAAAAAAGCTGTGCGATGCATTTCAAATGTGCCGTTAACTGCTCCCACCTAAAATATTTTTACGATGTTTGATATTCATCCAATATTTGAGTTATATACTTACAGGCTTCTGTTATGTTATAAATCTCATTTCAAACACCCCGATTATCTCTTCATTTTGCTCTCACACCTTAAAAGAAACAGCAGCTACCGGGACACAAGAAAAAGAGAAGTTTCGTTTACCCCAACACCAAGAGCTCACTGTATGGATCAATCTCTATGTCATATCCTTCAAGTTCTGTTGAACAGATTAAGCCAGGACAATTTTGATATAACCTCTAAAGCCGCTGCGGTGGCTGAGTGGTTATGGCGCTTGGCTGCCGGCCCGAATGTTCGGGTTCGATGCCAGCCGCGGCGGTCGAATTTCGATTGAGGCGAAGTTCTAGAGGCCCGTGTGCTGTGCGATGTCGGTGCACGTAAAAGAACCCCAGGTGGTCGAAATTTCCGGAGCCCTTCACTACGGCGTCCCTTATAGCCTGAGTCGCTTTGGGACGTTAAACCCCCATAAACCATAAAACCTCTATACCTAAATTCATGATTCGGGATTACTGTCGGGAAAACTTTTGTCTGAGTCTTGTGTAATACGTTTCTGGGTTCAATGCTTGCGCCATTATTTTCATTGCTTGTGCGTTATTTTCTTCATTCTGTTTTCCCTATAATTTCTTTTGCTCACTTCACAGTTTTTTTTTATTATATATATATATATATATATATATATATATATATATATATATATATATATATATATATATATATATATATATATATATATATATATATATATATATATATGCTATAAGCTTCTATATGCTTATGTACCCTCTAAATTGCTCAAATATTTACACTTTCAGGAGTGACAACTGTAATTCGCTTTGTTTATATATTGCTTTGCCATCAAAAAGGTAGGTATCATAGTATGTAAATTTGTGAAATGCTGTATAACCATTGTTGTCCTTATTTTGTACTATCATGTAATACTATGTAAGCGTCGTATTTCTCCTATGCTGTCAGTTATTTAAAGGAGCCGCGATGTTTTGTCAAGCTGTTGCCACAGCTTTTAGTTCGGCTCCTCCTTTGTAAGAAAGGAAATAAACATCAACTTCAAGTTCAACTTTATCCCTCCAGTCACAAATTATTTCCCAGTTAGAGAAAGCACTAGAAAATTCAGATTTTTTTAAACAACATGCCATTCTTGCACAAATAAAATTTCTAGCCTTCGAGATGATTAATTTACTCTTTCCTTTAGGTCATCACTGCATTCAGAGCCTAAATGGGCTTCTTTTGAATCATTCCTTTCGAAAAAATTATCAAATAAAATAATCAGTAGGCCTTTTAAGGGCCACGTGCTTGCGAAAGAACCAAACGAAAGCACTCGCTCATCGGATACATACCGCGTCTACCGCGTCCATTTTAAAGAGGCTTCGGTGTTAAAAATGATTCGCGCTTTCATTTCGCATTGATGGCTTGAGTTTATTCTACTTGGAATGTCGCAAAAAATGGTACCAAATATAAGCTCCATCCTTTCGCGGCCCATCACTGCCCAACAGTAACGGAAAATGGTATTAAACAACTTTCGCGTACATATGGTAACGCCGTGACCGAAGAGGATTGGACCTATAGCGGCCACTGCTTACCTCCTCTCCCTGAAGCGCAAGCCAGTGTTACCCAGGCCATGAAGATGGACCAGAGAATCCTGTCGAAAAACGCCGTGGACAGCTTCCCGAACTCAGTTGTTGGATATTTCGTGCTGTACCAACCAAGCTTCATGAAAATGCAGCAAAGACCGCAGACAATGGCGATGCACCACCCTGCAGCCTGTGCACTCTGAAACGCCAAGAACGAATCCGCATCAATCATGTTCGGCATATACCCTGAAGGTCTCAGTCAGGCTGATGTTGCCCGCCCTCACTTCCTCACTAGTTTTATTTATCCCATATGGTTTTTAGTTAAGATTCTTCAACCTACAAGTCCTGCTTACAGCCTGCAAACCTGCAAGCTCTCCAACTGCACTGACTTTTAGATAACGCAACTATTCGAATAGTTGTGTCTGCTCACGTGTTGCAGTAATTAAGCCGGAAGCACGTAGTTTCTTATGAAATTTGTCAGAAAATCGTGACAGTTAGGCACGAACAAGAAAAAAAAGCAAGGTGTGATTAATTGCCTTCTTAATGCCTTTGTTTATGGCTGTTTCTCTTTTTAAAGTTTTGAGATGAGCCGACGAGCCATCACCGACAATTTCATGTTTTATTTCTTCTTTTCCGAAAACCTGAAATTTTCTGAATTTGCAGAGATCAGGAATTAAATAAAAATAGTGTTTTACATCACTAAAACCAACCGGAAGACCTTAGCTCCACAAACCCATTTTGCATTTCCATGGGGTCACATTGGAGGGTACTGCCTAACAACGATATTTCCTATGACGTGACGTATCCTCCTCGGCTGGCTTCGAAGGTACCAAGATGGCAGAGTGAAGCACAAGCAAGCGCTCATAGCACGAGCGCGTGAAATACAATCATATGTCGCAGGAAACGCAGTGTTCGTAATAAGCAAATTAACAGTGATGCATGGGAGAAATGTTATTGTTTTCCACTTGTACTTAAGTACGGAGGCCGTATCTCCAGTTTTTCTTGTTCCGACTTTGTATTTTGTCTCTTTGCAAGTGGTGGCTCCTTATAAACATCAGGATAGCGCTTAAGACGTGGACATACAAAAGAATCAGACAGGACGAGCGCTAAACATCAACTGAATTTTGAATTCGACAGAACCAACATATATACACACACGGGGTGGGAGATACATGCGCAAATTTGGTAATCGAATCCGTGGCCTTTCAGTAATGAGTCAGACACGTTAGCTAGGTCTTTGAGGCACTTTGTTTTTAAACATTGTAATTATTAAACAGCAATTATGTTGTGTTTGCTTGAACTATTTACAAAGCCTTTAGGAAACGGCACGAAAGACACCTAAAAAAACAGCAGAACAACAGAGTACTATACGGGAGATAAGGCTTAGCACGCAACCAAGAGGAAGTGCCGCTCTTGTTTAAGGTCTGCCGGTTCATACACTTCCCTCAGATGAACAATAATTTGGCAAAAATGAGATTTCGTCGAAACAGGGGCTGGTTCATTCCAGTGTTCCACAAGCTGTGTAGGCACGTTCGTTCGATTTTTTTTTAAGAGAGACCTTGTGTGTCTTGTGTCCTATCACATGGTCGAGTATACCCACTGATACACGCTAGTTGGTGCCTGTAATTAAAAGAGATACATTTAAGAAAGAAAGTAGCAAATAACCATTAACGCTGTCGCGTCATGGCCTTTAGGCGGAGCTAAGTGTCCCTGTGTTCTGGTCTTACCGTCCACTACGGCGCCATAAATGCCGGCGATAACGCGGGCGTGTTGTCGCATGACCGAGTGCAACGGTAAAAAAATACCATTGCTTATAATGAATTATAATTAGAGCGACGCTATATATCGTATGTGACTTGTTATATCTCGTCCCGCTTGTAACCTTAGTTCGTGGTTTCCCGGCACCTTCATGGCGTGGTTGTATAGAAGTTTATATTTACGAGACATATGCGTGAATGGTTCGTATAATTGGCCCGGAGGATCATAACGATTTAATTTCATTTTTGTTTCATTTTTAATATTCCCATCCGTTGTCTTTTTCCTAAGCGAATCCACACCGCCATAATTCCCAAGATCTACCTATCGGCATGGCGGATGACAAGAATCGGTAGACCCGGAACTCTTATCCAACCGTGTTAATGAATGCCACACTAGCACATTGCATTTATTAGCGTATTTCGTGCAGCCAGTGCGCCATCATTAACATGCACCGCTTGAGGTCTCGCGAAGGGCCCAGCCGTTGCCATCTTGTGCACCGTCTGCTTCTGCTCTGTTGCATATTAGGCACTCCGGCAGTTTGGAGGCAAGTGCTCTTCCCCATAACCAAATTGGCTAGGCGTGTGAGCTGCTTACAAGTACTGTGGAAGTCCACATGCCCTTCTCAATCTACGCTGTCCTTGTGGATTAGCCCGACGCACTCTACTGCAGAATTATCCCAGTTTACAGGAGTGCGATACGCCACAAAGTTAATAACATGCTCAATAACATAATAAGTTAATAACGTGCGTCTCTTCTTGATAGCGTGGAGGTTCAAGCCACGTGGCGCTAAGGAGTCTAAGTGCGGACCTGTAGCCCGAGAAGTACATGCGCAGTCCTGGTGGAACTTGATGAGCGATACCCTAGAAACAAGCAACAGTGCCGCGTGAGCTGCCATTATTACGAAATGCGCGTACCGGAGACATGGGTCCCGCGGCGACAGCTACCAGCATGGCCAGTAATCATCCGTAATTTGTTATCACGTGGTGATCGACGGTGCAAGGGCGGCGGCGGCGTACGGCCGTTACTGCACCACCTCTCTTTTTCCGCATGTTGCGAGCGCTGGTTGCGCGGGTCGCATACGTAACAGGCGGCCAAGAAAGCCGAGCGCACTGTTGGTCGCGAATGAAAGCTAAGGGGAAAAAAGTGCCTGATATGAGAGGCTGCCGAAGACTCCAGTGTGGCTATAAATATATATGAGCCGTCCTAGAATGTGCCATGCCTTTCCTGCTGTGCATTCCAGGCTTACATCTACTCTCGATGACGAGATAGTCCGTGTATTTTTCCTGCCTATCCTGTCTATCCCTTGTCTGTCTTGAACTGTTTTAACTACGTGAGTTCACATTTTAGGCTACGCTCGACGCGCTGCTCTCCTTGTAGTTCGACGGCGATTGCCAATTGACGGCGAAATAACACTCCTCAAGAAAGCTCATAAATACGTCACTGGCCGCTGCTGAACGAATGCGCAAGCGGTGGCGCCGTGTATAGTTGGCTTTTACGAAATTTTCTGGCTTTTATAAGCTTTGTTTTCGGTAAAAATTGGATATTTGCTATCCCTTGATGCCAACCTATCAGTTTATTCTGACTTAGTCAGGCTTCAGTGTTCGTCCCTTCAGTGTCCATTTTAAGACTTTGTGCACATCATGTTTTTGGTAGCGATCGAGCGTTCTTGTTTTTTAGCGCTGTTGTTAGGCGCCTATTTCTCTTTGCGGCATCCTGAGTTGCCTTTTGTGGGAGAGTGAGGACGAAGCTTACAAATTTATCCCTCACGAGTATGGCTCCCAAAACACGTGTAAGATCAACCAGATGGCGTCCGATAGAGAACGTGAAAAATACAAAAAAATAGTTTGCTATTTTTTTCTGCCGGCAGATTTTTCTGTTCTTCTGTATTTTTTTCTCTAGTACTGTAATCTTTTCTTTAGTATTTTTCTGCAGTTCTTAGTTCTGTAATGCTTTGCAG
This sequence comes from Amblyomma americanum, assembly GCA_030143305.2. NCBI lineage: Eukaryota > Metazoa > Arthropoda > Arachnida > Ixodida > Ixodidae > Amblyomma > Amblyomma americanum. Next base: position 269,860 of record JARKHS020033366.1, read on the forward strand.
TGTTAGCTGCACAAAATTATGTTGTTAGTGCAAAAATTTTTGCTGCAACTGCAAGTTCATGTGCAAAAACATTAGACAAAATTTTGTGACGATTGAAACACTACTGTTGTGTTTTTCGACTGGGTCGAAACGCAAAGTGTGACTATTCACTTCAATTTTCGGTAAAAAACTAGCATCAAATTTGAGTAAATACCCAGTCTTGGCCTAGTCACTACTCACCGCCGAGATCCTGCTCTTCCGGAAGCGTTCCAACAGGAGGAAGGTGATGGGCCCGGCAAAGTAGCAGGCGGCATGGTATGGAGGGTAGAAGTAGTAGTGGTACATGGTGCGGAAGAAATTCCTGCAGTGGGAACAGCACGCCGGCTCCAGCTCAATTCCGTCCGAGTCCCTCAATGGCAGTAGTTTCAATACCATGCTGTTTGAGCGCTGTAATGCAATGTCTCTGCTTGTTATTTCACGATGAGTTCCTCACTCTTTAGAAGTTTTTTATGTCTGTTCATTTTGTGTGCTTCTTTTTACGTCCGACCATGAACTTGCGTGGTAAATTTTAGCTTTCACTTTTTCGATGTTTGCAACAGTCCTTGCGTAAATATTTGCCCTCTGATTAAGAGGCACATGTTCGGAACTGAAGAAAAGTGAGGTGGCTGAAATTTCACTTACTCTTAGCGTAGGACTTATTCGCATGTATCCCGGCCTGAAACTAAATGTGAGGAAAACTCGACAGTCTTCAATACCAGCGCTAATCATACGTGAGTTCCCGAACTGTGAACAGTATGCGCTACTTGTGTAGATATTTTTCAAGAGATGCACTTAACTCTCCATAATGTGAACTCAAAGTGGGCGGAAAAAATTGTTCAAATTGCGTGTAGTCCATATCAACGGAGCCTCTTAATACATGCAATGGCATAGCCACCAATGAGTGAGTTCGATTTTATGGCCGATTTAAGAAATTTCCAATTAACGTCACTCCCTTATATTCGGTTGTCCTCTGACGAGAAAAAAGCTTTCACACAGCAGATAGTTCTAACTAATGCACCCCACTTCATTAAATTCTTCTTGCCTTCAAGTTCGAAACACCTTTTTTTTGCATTATACTGACCTGCATTAAACGTTTCAAGCTTTGAAATGCTAGTTCGACGCCAAGTGTAATTTTCTTTGCAATTTTAGCACCAGGAGCTCATTAAAAATAAATCTGAATGTATACTTCTCAACCGAGACTTCAGTTAAAGGCACAATTTTAACACTTGTTCATAAATAAATAAAAACAATGCAAAATTAGGAAATTGTTATGTTGCTTGCGTATGACTCATGAGATCGCATTTTCATCAACTTCTGTTAGAACACTAATTCCTCTCTCTCTCTCCATCCCTCCCTCCCTCCCTCCCTCCCTCCCTCCCTCCTTTCCTCCACCGTCTCTCTCACACACGCAGTAACACAACCAATGTAGACCGAATTCAGTAGTTCCACTGCCCAGCAGGCCGAAGTTCTTCATTCTTCAAAGCAGCAAAACTCACCGTCACCCTCTTCCACTCTTAGAATGCTTTTGACAGTATACAAACGGACGCCAGTTTAAGAGCATCAGAGCTAGGAATTTGTTTATCTCGCATCAACCATGAGTAGTCGAGCAGTTGATTTGGTGGTCGAGACCTGATGCAAAAGCGCACTCAGCTCCAAAGTTATTGCACAACCGAATACTTTTTTTTCTAACCGGGAGAGATTCGCATGCGATGAGATGCCCGAGAAAACCCACCGGCGTTAATGCACTAGGTGTCGCTTTGAACTCATATGTGCCCCTTAGAGAGGCAATACTTTCCTTGTACTGTGTTAAAGCCAGCCAACGGCACACTGTTTTTTTTTATCGGCCACTTTAATACAGTGCAAAAAGAAGAAAAAAAAAACAGTGAATGGAATTTCACTTTCAGGCACCCGGACAAAATGCCCGCGCTGCAGCCCTCTACCCCAGGTAAAATAGTTTGTAGAAACTTACGCAACCGATTCGTCGATAACGACTATGAATGGCGGCATATCATTCCCAGCCACTTGCCATGTCCCCACAGCGCTTCCGACAAGCGTCAAAAAGGCGAAGATGGCGATGGTGAAACGAGGCTTACTGAAAAAAAAAGAAAAAGTAATGGGCAGGATGGTCAAGCTGCTGGAAATACAAAGGTAAAGCTGCAAATACACCTAGTTTGTTTACGAAAGAAAAGAGATGTAATGTAAATATTATATGAAATATATGCAAAAATACGAAGGTGGCTGGCTGTATATTGCTGCTGCAGAGCATGACATAGCAGCAATCAGGGATCGTATTTTGTAAATATTCTGTTCTCAATTTCTTGCTTTGCCTGAGTAATAAAAAACAATATTATTCAGAAAAATATTTATCTTCAAAATCGAAATGAGATCTCGTGCAATAAAAGTACAGCTCCATAACACTCCTTATCAAACACTGTGGCGACGTTATTCTCATAGTAGGTGCAATATCAAAGTTGCTATTCTAATTACAGCTGCTTCATTTTCATTGATATCAAATGGACAGCCGCTTCCATGTTCTAGTTATGTTGCACGTCAAAGAACCACAGATAGTAAAAATATCCCAAAATTTTTTAAAGCAGTGATCCACGCATGGGGAGCTCTGCTATAACATCGGTTTATCCCATCTACCAATTGGCGGTGCTAGAAGTGATGGAAAGGTTGTTGCATGTGATTGGCTGTGACAGGAAAAACCTCAATGGTCTTTGCTGAAGCGGCAAATGTTATTCATAAAAAAATGTTTCGTAACACGGTGCCACTAGAGAAAGCGGTCACGCACGTAAAAATCTACTAAAGTATTTCTCACTGACGCTTTGAGACCTATGGCGAATATTACTAGTGGGATCCCAAAAGCACGATACTATTAAAAAAAAAGGGGGGGGGCACTTTTTTGACCTAAAGTGCGGTGAGGCGAAAGCCTTTAGCACGGTGTTGCTGCTTGTGTCACAGATGTGTCGTTAAGGTGTTGATTAAGTACACAATTTTTTGTGAATCTTAAATACTGGGACACTGGAGGGCGTTCGGGATGCATCCGTCTGATTCGACGTCTTTCCGCAAACACTTTCCAGCGTTCTAGACAAGGAGAACAGCATATGCGTTGGCAGGAAGTAGCGAAGTCGTTAGCACGCTCGGCCGCGGAACGGAAGCATGGTTCTTCGAATGCCATCGTGCAAAAAAAATTTTTTCTGATCGAGTTGCTGAGTTGTGACATCGGACGGACAGGCTCGTGGCTCCGACTATGAGCCATTAAAGGCTCACGCCTTAAAGTTTAAATAGATATGCGTTCATGACGGTGCTACTATTCGAACAAGTACTTTTTGGGGCTCGTTCACGCTTTATTCTTCTAAGCATCTGTGCGGCAGAGTCGTAGTAGTCTGGCTGACAAGAAAGCCAGGACACAATACCTACTCTGTGTTTCAGTTGTTAGCCCTGTAGTGAAAACTGCATCTGCCGCCAGCAAATCAGAACTCTAAACGCTTGTGGCGTGCTATAGATATGTGGAACTTTTCACGATTGCTGAAGTGGTGGGCATCACCCAGCCACGAGCTGTTCTTACGGCGATATGGTTTAATTGGGCGCCTGAGTAGCAGCAGTTAGCTGTAGGTGTACTTCAGTGGTAACGCAACATGAGGGAAAGTGTAGGTGCCCGAGCATCTTTCTTCTACGGTGCCGCCCTCCTTCAAGAATCCTTAGTTTTCATAATGGGATGTTAGCGCGATAGCTTAAGTTATGCCGTTGGACGCGAACCCCAGTGTCCGCAGGAAGATAATTCCTCTTTGGGCAAAAGGGACTGTGACATCACAACCTTCGCAGCGAATCTCGTTTGGCGTTGACGTCAGAGGTCGCAGGATGATTTGTACAGGGTCATGACGTCATTCCACCACCATTGCGCAGTGCCTCTGAAGAAAGAGGAACAATTGCGCACAGAAGAAAAACGGTTAAGCCGGTAGTCGAACCGCTGCCCGTTGGCTCAAGAAGAGGGCGTGCTACCCCTCGACCACTGAGGAACTTTCGTTTGACTTGGTTAAAGGAAGGTCTTATGTCTCTTGTGAGAAAAATAGAAAAAGATAAGTCAATAAATAACAAGAAAAACAAAAAAGCAGTGTCTGTGTCAACAAATTGGTAGGCCAAGAGGACCCCAGGCCGCTGAAAAGGCCCAGTACCGCTGCCGCGTCATACCCTTAAGGCGGAGCTCAAGTGTCCCCCAAGTTTTGGTGGTCCACGTTCAGGCACCAATTACTTACCTTTTAAGAACTAGAAGGATTATGAGGGTAATCAGGAAGAACTGGAAATCAAGTGACAGGTACCAAAAATGTGGAAGTATAGGCTGCAAGAAAACAAAATTTAAAATGAATGGCAGCGTGACAATCCAGTGTCCGTTGCGCATGTCAGGCATATGAACGAAGCGTAAACGTCATGGTGCACATTATAGACAGCGAGAGTGAAAACACACGTCTTTCGCGGGCTGTTGAGCATCCATGAAGAAATTCAATTTTCCGTCAGTTCCAATATAGCTGTGGCGGGATCAGGCACTTGGAACACAAGCTTTCTATTGCGCCGAAAAAGAGGTTTGGAGTCTAAGATTTGCCCCCGGCTCTTCGAAGTCTAGAAATTTATTAATTTATTTAATTATTTGTTTAGTGATATATTTGTTTACCAATTTATTTATATATTTTCATTATTTCTAATGATAATTCCTAATGTAACTACCTTAAATGCTCTTCATTACTTCGTTAGCATTATCCAAATTTATAAATAGCACGACAAAAAGCTCACCAGTTTCCCACTGCCATTGTCTTCGTGATTGTAGTTGTTCACTTGCAACAGCAGCGACTTCCAGTGCTTTTTCACTTCGTAGTAAAAGTTGTCAAAGTACGCCTTGGCGTCCGGCCCAGACGTAATTGCAGGCAGCATGCACATGCACATGATGAGGAAGAACGGGGGCACCATTGTCCTGCAGCAGATCTTTTCCTTGTATTGTGTACGCCAGGAACTCATCATAGGAAGAGAGTTTAGAGATTATTATCGCATTTCTTACCTTACATAACGTCGCACTACAGCGACGGCAAAAAGAATCGGCCCGGTTTGCTTTTGCTTTGCCACGGCGTACGCTAAGAGAAAACCGCTGAAATGAACAAATGGTTCATAGCTTTATTCTAAATGTCAGACAATATAACATGCAACCTCGAAAGAGCGCGTTATTGTGCAGTGGCTAATACTGACTTTCATGTCGCGAAAATTGTAAAAGTTCCTACTTATTTCGGACAGAAAGTGAAGTGTAAAGCACGAAAAAGAGATTTTCACACCATAGCAGCGACTGGAACCGTCGTAGCAAATGATGTTATCGTACAGTAGAAAAAACTAATATTGCCTTTGTATACCATCTTTGTGTGTTACACATTCCTGTAGTATTTAGCTGTCCAGGACAAGTTCGCCAGCATCTGTCTCCTTAATTAATTATATTTGCTGGCGCTTTTTTTCTGCTTCTGTGATTTGTTTGCTCCCCTTCCTCAATAACACTCTCTTCGTGAGGTTTCTTAGGGAAAATGTCAGCAAACATGTAAAATAAAAATGACTTCGAGAGGTGACTACTATCGTGGAGAACCTGAATATCAGCAGTGCCCAGATGCGATATTTCTTTAGATAAAGTAAATGATTTAAAGACGCATATGGAAGACAAAGCGTCTGCATCCTGACTGACAGCTTGCTTTTCACGTCGTGCTTGCTTTGAATTTAATCGCAAGGGCACCACGTCTGAGTGCAAACAAAATAATCACTGCGGATATAATTCTTTATTATGTGTTGTTTTTCATGATTATACTTGTGCCTGTCATATGCGACTAACGGACTGATAGCTAGCAAGCGGTGTTACTCGCCGGATGGTATAATAGAGGTGGAGTTGGCCAATTCCATGAGGCAAATCGGCTCGGGAAGGATCGTTATAGCACGCGGCAATCATCATTCGCTTTGCTTATTTAAAAACATCCAGAAACGTGGAACTCACTGCGTTATCTTTCTCATAAATCTTGTTAATAGTTCTGTCGTGCGCGGCTGGCTTGGGCACATCCGGAGCCCCAAGTAATCACGTACGGAACGCCGCCTGTGTGTGTACAAGAGTGCGTACGCTGTGATCCATTTCCTTTCGACTCCACATAGAACTAATGAGTCAAGCGGACGGCGACGGAGGGGAGTTCGGGGTGCGCAGGCGACCCAGCTTGGCCGGGCCCCATTGTTCGCAGCCCCGCTCCGAGAAGCAGCACCGAAGACGCGCGTCGCCTTTCATCCCTACCGCGGCGACGCTGCCCAAGGCCATTACCCGGGCGGCGGTCGTTCAGTGTGTGGTTAGGAGGCTATTTTGAAGACGCGTTCCTCATGTTCACTGTGAGCGCTTATCAGCTCCATATGACTGCCAGGCACTTCCTGTGCACGTGGGGGCATCAGGAGGAATTGGGGAGCGGTAGCGCCTTAAGTGGCCCCTCGGGGACGGCTTTCGACAATCTGTGCGGTCCTCGCATGCTCTTTAAGCGAATAAACATGCCGCCCCGCGGGGGAGGATGGAGTGATCCGAGGGGGGAATTGTTAGTATTCGTGACAATGACCTGTCCCCTCTCCCCAATCTTTGATTGGGCGTGTTTTACTCTCCTCTGTCTCCTTTTCAATGTGTTTTCCTTTCCCATGTGTTTTATTGGATGTGTTTTCCTTTCCCCGGTCCTTGATTGGATGCGTGCTAGTGTTTTGACCTAATTGGTTGGTGTCCCCACTGAGGGCGGGGACTTAGGGATTAAAAGAAGACGTTTTGGTGGGACCGGGGGTTGATTTCGTCTGGTCACTCTGCGGATCAATCACTATGTACATAGTTGTTCTCCTTGTTGTACCTTCCGTTAGGTCTTAACTATTTTATGTGTGATTAAACAGCTTACTTCCTGAAGTTCCACGAGTAATGTGACTGAGCAAGTTTAGAACCTCAAGACGTCGGCATACAACAACTTCTACCTTTCCCCTTCGGGCTGACATCAAAGAAGAGAAAGGGGTAAAAGGAACTCAACTAGTTCCATTCAGGAATTCGCTGTTTAATTTCCGGAGGACAGCAACTTCCAGAACCCAACAACGCCTATCAACATGTCGTGTTCGCACAAGTCCTAGCGCTTTAATTTCTTATGTTGTGTGAAAGATGTCAACGTGTAACTTCAATCATTGCGCGCCTGTTTTGGACATCGTGAGGAAGTATAAAAAATGTGCATTTCCTCAGCCGTTGGTTTTGAAGTCTTCTTTTGCACCCCGAAATATTCGTACTCACCTCAAAAAGAAGAAAGTGTCAACGCCGATGAATCCCGCGGGAACAATCATGGTGTACCAGCGGTCGGCAAAAATTATGTTGTTCACAACACGGGCTGAAAAAACAAAAATATCAGGGAAACGTCACTGGCAAAAATATGGCATGACAAAGACAAGTATACACATGCAGCCAATGCACAGCTTGTCGCTGACCGAATTTTACTGCACTGAAAAATAAGATATCAACCCTTTAAGATATCAACCATTCAAGTCACCGAGAACGCTTTAAATGCCATCCAACTTAAACAAACGGCTTTCTTCGCACGGTAGAGCGTGTACAGCCCGTTTCTGACGTGGCACAACAATCTTGCGGAGTATGAAAGTTTTAATACCAGCCTTTGATTCAGATGATGCGTAAAATGCAGAGAGCGACAAGATCACTCTCTTTAGATGGCAACAGGGCACACTTGTAACGCTTTCCATTTTACCAATAATTAAGGCGATCGTGCGCACAACACTCTAAGCCGTATCAGCGCAGAAGTACTTAAAAGCCTGCGTTGACGTTCAACCGTGACATATCTGTGAGCTGCCAAAAGTCAGGCACTCCGACATCGACTGTCGAAACCTTTAGCTTGAAATCTTTAGAGGTTTTGCAAGTTTTTCAAGAGCTTGAGAGCGCACATCTCTTTTAGCACTTTTAACATCTGTAGTTTCAGTCCCAAGTGGTTTCGCTTTTTGGGCGCACCTTGATTGACATATTTTCAAGGTAATTGTCGTAACAACGAATATGTGATGATTTAAGTCACAATCACTATCAACCGTGCTGCCTTACACTCCCTCACCCTATCGGAGTGGGGACTCACGTATGTCTACGGACGTCGAGCTGAAAACCAGCGAGTTCCAAGTTCATTTAAAACGGGGAATTCCCCCAATATTTTCCGCCAAGAGAGAAATTACTCGTCATCCCAGGCAGCGTAGCCATACGGCTACAAAATAGTGAGCGTATTGCTTGCTGCGCTCAGACGCTGCCCTCTGGTAAGCAGCGGAGCCGCCGAAATGGTGCGGGAGAGACAGGGTGCCTGGACAAACTGTTAATGGCATCAATGATAAACAGCACTGTCAGGTAGCGTTTCTAGCAGCTTAAAATGTGGTTACCCGGGCAAGTTTCCATGCAAAGGGCATTTCTAGTATTTTGTGCATCTGCCCTTTATCCACTTTGCCGTTCATTATTAAATGGACAAAATTTAATTGTGAAGTAAATCCTTTCTGAGTGCTTGAAGATGTAGCGCTAACGGACGGCACAGAAAAGAGAAACGCCAGTACATACGCTAGCTCCCGCTCGCTTCTTCTCTGTGCGCTGTCCGTTAAAGCTTCATCCACGCACATAATGCGCTAACTCACCCCAAAACTGTTTCGCTACGATATCCTTCAGTGTCGTCATAACAAAATTTGTTTGTACGCGTATTTCATTATGGCTCTCGCACGAAGGTTACGGATGAGTGTTGAGACATCGTTGAGCCCAAAGAGAGCCCAAAGACAGCCGCTTTCACTCACACCAGGTGTCTGAAGGTGAGCCGTAGCAGTGGCCCACCACGACCCACGTGATGCTCAGGAAGCGAATGCCGTGTAGGAAGCGGTAGCGGTGAGAGTCGGAGCCTTTGTCTTTGGCGATGCTCAACAACATCCTGGTGTTAGATATCACGGAGAAGGACTTCAGCGTCTCGACCAGGCCGGTTGTGCACTTGGAACGTTCTGGAAGAGAAGAAACAGGGTTTCATTCACTAGGGTAAATACGAGGACACTTTATTTTGGCGCATAATCTGTGGTCACAGATAGATTAAGTAATATGGCTGGTAATTTTGCCACTCAATGGGTTCTCGCAGAAAGTGCCATAAATTGAGAGCAGTTATCAGAGCATTGTTCTCCCTCAAGCGCGCATAAAGTAGGTTTGTTCAGATTGGTACTACATCGGAGCATATAGAAATTCTTTTAATAGAGTAAATTGATCTGCAACCTTCAAGCGTGTAAAGAAGGCCTCTGGCAAACCTACTTGAACACACTGAATCTATTTGTATGCGACGACGACCCCACGCCTTTTAGTAGATGGCCTACTGCGTAATGATTAATATTTAGTGTATTTAGAGCTTTCCTTTCTTATTTTTCGAGGCCGTGAAGGTCAACATCTCTGTGTCTGTATTGTTCCCAGCATTTTTCATTCAGAAAAGTTTGAGCTTCTGCTTGGAGTCTTTGCAGCGTGCCATGCTGACACCGTAGAGGTGCGTGCTTATGTAAGTACCAGGACGTGGAATTTGAAAGGTAGGTCGCAAATAATAAAAAATGAATTATGGTGCCCCCCATTATGCACACTCAAGTCTACAGGCCACTAGGCTGCGGCTCAAGTTCGCTAGAAAATTAAAAGAAAAGGTCCAACTGCCTTCTGATGGCTTATACCAATTTCATGGCGATCTTGTTTGCGGCTCCCCGAATGTCTCCTTTTTAAACGCAGTGCTACTGGGTGCACTGTACGACTCCAAAAAAATGTTACTAGTTTATGATCGTTCTGGCACCAATTCATGCGTTTTTATAGTTAATAACACAAAACGCTGTTTCTGTCAGGATGAAACACGCAGTGCAATTTTTTTATAAGCGATAGCACACAGTAAGGTCATCCACACTCTTGCCTAGAGCACTTGAACGGCACCCTCTGTTGTGCATTTATGAGAATCGCCGCCGCCTGGTATGCAGCAGCCTGCCATGAGGAGTGAGCACGGGTCATAACCACTCGTAAATGACCCAAATGTACCCCCGGCGCGCTGTTCGAGAGCTGTAGACATGATTTTGGACGACTGCACAACTTTCCCTAGTAATAGCTTACCTTTGCTAGCTGTTTTTGTAGTTCTCGAAGTAAATGCATCCGTGAGTGTGCCAAGAACAATGGTGAAAGTGATAGTGCCCAAAAATGACCTGCAAAAATTATGGGTTCAATAAGAAGGCTGCCAGTGTGCTTCTCGAACAAACATCTAGCTTTCTTTTTTCTTCGCTGTCCTTTATGAGAAGGGCTTAGTGCCTGAACTGTATCCAGCGCGGCTTTCATACTCACGTGATGAAGACCTGTGTCCGACTTAACGAAGGAAAGTCGCCATCGACGCAGTTTTCCACGCGAAGGCGCACTTGGCGTGGAACCACTGAAACACGGACACCGAGAGCGAACGATGAAAGGCGGGTATTGCTTAGTTTTAATCGCAGCGCAATGTTGGTGATTCAGCTACCCACTGAAATGAAGAACTGTGCAGTATTTCAAGTGTCAACGCTTTAGCTTGCTCGCAAGTGCACCTGTAAGCCTTTTCTGCAGGTCAACGTCTGTGAGCCGTATAGAGACCAAGAACGACCAGCTACATGAATGAGCTCAACGGATGCTCACGCATGTACTGCGTCTGCACGGAATACATTGATGACAAGAGCACACAGGCGAGCGGCAGTCGAAAAGGAGACCACCATAGCGCAGTTTACGCAGTTTGGAGTTCAGCACTGTCGTACTTACACGTTTGGCGAGGCAATACTGCCTGCAAATGACAACGTTACCAAGAAAAAAAAAATATTTGGACATTCACTGCGCTAGTTTCGTTCTACAATGTCCTCACAAAGAAAATTTGGACTTTAGTTTATATAAGATTTTAAATGAATTAAATTTTATAATGTGCACCACTTTAAAGTGGTGCAAAGCTCGAGCAATTGACTCACTAATTTTCCTGGTTACGCATGCCTCGGCCAGAAAATTACCGATTCAAGTTTTCCTCCCTTCAGTATTATGGCCAGGTTCCCCTGACATCATAACAGATGACTCACCTGCGTTGATCAATGCTTGAAGCTCCTGCTCTGTACAGTAGTTGAGCACACATATTCCCAACCGTAAAGAAGGTATTTTGGCACTGAATAAGTGATTCCTGAAGACATTCACCTGCAAGGAGAAAATCAAGCATCATGACGGCGTTTTAGGCAGTTATGAAGCGCTGCAAAATTAAAAGGTTGAGGAGTGCACTTCATTCGCCCTTTTTATTTTGCTTTTTTTTATTCGGACTATAATGCCGACAGATCTGTAAGACCGGTTTAAGGGTTATCTTTTTTGCTTTTGCAGAATTTTATTTTAGAACTCTGAGATTACCTCGGTGCGGTTTGTTGAGCTGTATTCAAAAGCCAGGCGGACGTTATGTACCTCATATGTATCAAGAATTAAACGAATAGTCAGCTAAATTAACTACTAATAAACTTTTATCTTTTATTTTAGGGGCAAGGTTATATTGAGAAATTGATCTCCGTCGACATCGAAGGTGAGCGCTCTATTTAAATTGTTTTAATAGGCTATGTGGTTCGTAATATCGAACGTCAAGCATACGCACTTAAAAACTTGTTGAGTTGGCTTTCCCGCATTACCTAATTATCAAATGACGCTTCTGCACACGATATCGCCACCAAAATCAAATTAACTTCTTCATTATCAAATACACCAAGTGAGCCTGTATTTTATCATAAGAAGTGTGACACATGTCATTGTATATTAATGCAATGCGGGAAAGTCAACTCAACTGGCTCTCAAATGCATATTTTTCCTTTCGGTATTTCGAAACACATCGCCGTTTAAGAAAATTTAAAAGCACAGCTCACGTTCAGTGTTGTGGGCTATCAAGTTTGCACCATGACTTCATTCCCAAAAATCAAAAATAAAAAGTTTTTTCGTTAATATAGCTAACTCAGCGTTTAATTATATAGATCAGTATGAGGTACAGAATGCCCGCCTTGTTGTGAAATCCAGCTCAGCACACCGCGCCGACTTATATCTCTATGTTTTTAAAATTAAAATCTGATAGAGTAAAACAAATCACACTGTACGGCACTCGCGGCTGCGTGGTCCGCTGCTCAAGTGGCGGCTTTCGGCGTTTATGCCAAGATGGAGCGCCACGACCCTAAACGAACAAAATTACGTTTCTCTGGACGAAAACGGTCACCTCCTCGTCTGTCTGGACCGTAGGCGCTGCTGGAAAGGGGTGCAGCAATCAAGTGCAACCAAAGCGCTAGTGTTATGCACCACTTTTGCTCCCAACGGTAGCTCCCCTTATGTTGCACTGCTCAAAATTTTACGAGAACTGGCTCCTGCATACCGGAAGAAACGGGAATCGTTACGTTAGGTTATTTTACTACATTTTACACGCATAAAAAATTGGAGGCGACATTTAAGCTTCGCCTTAAGGGTATGGTGCGAGAGCGTAATGGGAGAATTCCCATATATGCAGAAGGTCATCCTCTAGATTAATAGATCCTCGGGAGTCCTCTTACTCTTCCTGGCGCAGTGGTGCAGCGATTAAGCGATGCGCCGCTGCCCTGAAGTGGCAGGTGCTGCCATCAGTGTGCCTTGTGCGCCGCAGGTTGCCCTTCCCGAGCGACCAATCATTAATTAAACTGCCACCTGCCACTGTGGGTAGTTGGCTCACAATCCTGTGGGCAGGTTGTGGTGACGCCGCAAGATCACGTGCGCTAGGTAGCCCACCTGGATCCGAAGGGGACCATCTGCCACAGTCATGCCCATGATTTTTCGCTCACAAGGCAGACACCGGATTTTCTGAAAATTCCCTGCTTTTAAGTAATATATCGCACTTGCAAAGGGCTGCATTTGCGATTAACTGCGGACTTGTGTGAAAGAAAGCAAGCGAGGTTTGCTGGAGCTATCAGGAGATTAAGTGACTTAAACCAAAATAGATTATCATTCTGTTTTAAAATATGAGCTGTAATGTAGAGAAAAATTTTTGAGCACTCGACGGAGGATCAGTTTTGAGTGCAACCAACCAAATTAAACCACATTTAACGCGAGAGCGTTAAAGGCTCATTTACCCAGAAAATCCGGCGACGCCGTTGGCTTTGTTGTGAGCGTAAAATAGGGCGGCTTAGGGTGGCCCTGGCAGCCACCCCCATAGAAGAAATCTAGGTCACGTGACCTTGTGGGGTCATCACAACCTACCCATCGGTTTGTGAGCAAACTATACCACCCTGGCAGGTGGCAGTTAAATTAATGGTTGATCGCGAGAGGTTGCTCGGGAAGATCAACTTGGGTCGCACAAGACCCACCGGTGGCAGCACCTGTCATAGCAGGGCGGTGGCGTATCCCTTAACCACTGCACCATTGCCCAAGGAGTGGTTTGAAAACTCCGAGGGACATATGAATGTAATGTTGAGAATGACCAGTTCCGCATATATGAGCATTAACTCATGAGCGCTATCGCTTCATATCCTTAAGGCGGAGCTTAGGTGTCCGCTCCATTTATTTTAGTTCTCTGAAGTAGGAACAAAGCAAAATTCTGCTCGCAAGCGGCCGCAGTAAACACAGTTTGCTTGCCGTCACGAAATATTCCTGAGCCGAGAGAATACAACGCCTCCAGTCGGCCCCGCACGCGCAGCGCCGACTGGATCCTACCCACATTGTTACGTGCCACGACTGCGCACTTTTGCACCTGGTCAAGGGCGCTGTATTTACCTGTCCTTGCATCTACAGCTCTTTTTCAGAGGCATTTTGCCAATATACGAAACAAGACGGTTGTCGGTGCGAAGGTACAAAAAAGTACGTAGCATTAGAATAACCTACAGTGTCCGGTCAGCTCACTGCGCACCTCAGTATTCGCTCGCCATGAATAATCGCTGAGACTGCAGAGCTGAAAACACATCTGCGTAATCTCACAAACGGCCACGAACCTTGCCACTTTTAACTGCAGTGGGTGCATCACTACGATGCAGGAGAAGAAGCCTTAGCTCAGCAATGCATGAATCCGCTCCTGTATAAGGGCACGCGTGAGATGACAGCTAGAGGCACATAAAGTTTTCAAAATAGAGACGCGCGAGAAAGGAGCGTGTTTTCATGAGCACGTGCAGATTATTGGCATATACCCGCCTCCTTCCTTGACTATAGATTAAGACCTCGTGGTTAACGGAACAGAATAATGGCTAACCCGAGGGTGGGACATAGCCATTGCGGGCAGTATGTAGCGTTGCACGTCAGTGTCATCGGTGGCGAAGTAGAGCAGGTTGCAGTACTGGCCGCGCGCGGTCACGTGGCCATCATATTCCCGCACCACAGTCTCGATGCACTCGTCGAAGGCGCCCAGGTCAGCCTTGGTGGCCTGCAGCGCCCCCGTAGGGTACTTGCCCGACGCGTCAAACACTGCGAGTAAAACATAAAAGCTGTAGACGAGACTGGTGTGCTACAATTCACTTGAAAGGACTTCCACTTGAGCGCACCGGAAGTGGCGAAGAGTGCTCAAGTCAAGACACGTCGGCCGCTTCACCTGCATGCTCTTCACATAGTCGCTTTCGGCCGCTATCACTGTCAACGCGAAGTGCGGCCAGGAATGACATTGTTTTCCTTGAGCTTCGTCGTTTGCGTGTTCCTATCGAAAGAGAGAGAGAGAGGCAAGAAGGAAAGGGGCCCCTGTACTCAAGTTTTCTAACGCATTAACTACGGTGGTATAAATTAATCGGGATCTGTGTACTCGGGCGTGGCTCGTAAGCTCAGCACTGTGGTTGGTGAAAAACAGACAAAACATTTTAAATAACCCGGAAAGAGTGAAAAGGAAACAGCTCCTTGTCGCGATTATTATGCCGCATCTTACTGAGCGGCCTTGTTTTGAGGATGGGCGCTATCGTAACTGATCGACCAAATAGATTTTCTAAACGCAGGGAGGGCAAGTAAAGTTGAGTTGGTGTGAGATGAGCCACAACCTTTTAACCTCATAAAGATTGGTTTTATGATTCTCTGAGGACTTTAGGCCATGTTTTGGGAGAATTAGATGTCATTAGGTTACGGATGTACGCGCAAAAACAAAAAACACGCTTGAGCGCAGAACCGGTGAAAAAGCTAGAATATGTGTTCTGGAGTTCACAATACGCTCTAAAGCGGAAGCTCAACATAGATTCCAGTAGGTTTATGGTTTACGTGAGTTTAACGTCCCAAAGCGACTCAGGCAATGAGGGACACCATAATGAAGACCTCCGGAAATTTCAACCACCTGGGGTTCTTTAACATGCACTGACATCGCACAGTACACGTGCCTCTATACTTTCGCCTCCATCGAAATTCGACCACCGCGGCCGGGATCGAGTCCGCGTCTTTCGGGTCGGCAGCCGAGCACCATAACCACTGAGCCAATACGGTGGCACAAGTTCCAATAAATGGGCACATTAATTCCTCTTTACTTGCAGTTGCAATATATTTGTACGAAGGTTTCGCATTCAGTGTTGTTTTTTCGATTAATCAAATTTCCTTAACATCGACTTCTAAAGGAGGTCTAAATGGCGTCAACGCGACGGCCTGCGCAGAAAATTCAATTATCAGGACGTGGCTGCTTCCTTGAAGGCAATGTACTTATATATCGATCTTATAAACCATTATTAAAGCGCCTGCGCTGAGAGCCAATATTACATTAAGAGCACTAGATCACCGCGCCCAGCCAGCCACTAAACTGTGAACTTAGCAGATAACCCTGACTGCGTGATCAAAGAAGCAAGCGAGACACCCGGGGCAAAGTCACACAGTTGCATAGTCACTGCGTTCGCAGCACTAGCGAACAGCATTGGTTGGGTGCATCTCCGCACTTTGTCGACAATGCAAAACTGTACGATGGAAGCTCTTTATCTTGCCCGTACACTATATCGCATGCGCCTCAGGCGACAAGCGACCCTATACATGAAAGCGACCGCAGTATCTTTCGTAGAATTGCATCTCGCTGCGCACCCATTCCAGTCAAGGCGATGTCGGCCAACCCTGTCTGTTACTGTGGGCGTTTCGCAACTTCGGAAGCCACGTGACCCATTTTTTCTTCAGCTGAACGGAGCCCCACGTGGCCAACAGCTGATTTTCAACTACCTAAATCGAAAGGGTTTCCTTCTACCGGCTTGGCGTTCTCTATACTGCTTCCCTGCGGCCACTGCACGCAGCGGCACGCAGTGCAGCGCGCCTATCAGTAGATTATAAAGATGAATAACGCTGCACCGCCATGCGATGGCACGACTGCGCAAGTGCCGGAGCACGGAAACCCTGCTGGCGCCAGGTACAGAGCCGCGCAACTGTGGGCGCGCAGGCATGCCTGAAGCAGCAACCAGAGAGAGATATGACTGGAGCTGAAGGCTTCGCCTTAATGCAAGAGACACGGAGAGCTGCCTGCTGTCGGCTCGTTCGAAAGCCGCAGCCAGTGGAAGCCATGCCGCTCACAGATTCGCATAAATATACCACGCCTAATCTCATGAACGAAGATTTATAGTAGGATACAACTTAAAAGCAACATTTGGCAAACGACAGCCTGTCGCCCGCAGGGTGCTGCTTTACTCTGCTTACCAATCGCAGCAGCAGACGAGGTTAGCAGTTTAATGTTTCACTCTATTAGACCAGTCTCAGGAAATTAAATTTATAGGGTTTATAATTTACTTTCGTAGCTAGCAGATTGTTTAGGGGACGTGAATACCTTTAAAAGCCGAGTATACAATTTTTGCAGATAAATAGTGTGTGGCGGTCATGCATGTGGGCGGGACTTTCGACTATAGAATCCTTTATTCAATCTTAAAAGAGAATGCGTTATGTGCTGCCTCAAGCAGAAGCACATCTGCACGCATCTGGGCCGCCGGCGCAGTGGCTCAGTGGTTGTGGCAGTCGGCTGCTGACCCGAAAGACGCGGGTTCGATCCTGGCAGCGGCCGTCGAATTTAGATGGAGGTGAAATTCTAGAGGCCCGTGTACTGTGAGATGTCTGTGCACGTTAAAGAACCCCAGGTGGTCGAAATTTCCGGAACCCTTCTCTACGGCGTTCCTCGTAGCCCTATTACCTGCACGTTCTTTACAGTTATTACCTGCAGCCTGGTAAATGCATTGAATCTAGGTTGTTCCTCCTTCCGAGGATCCCCTCGTTGATTTTGGTAGCAAGTAGGCCCAGTATGCGTATTACTTGCATGCGTAATAAATAGCATCTGAGTGTACACTTGCTGTAGTTCTCCCTTTAGTTCCTTCGAGCACGTACCCCTTAGCGGTTAGAGAGCGATAGAGCCGCTCCCGCGTATTGGGTGGAAGACCGCCCCTTGTGTTTTCAAATAAAGCCCCTGTTGGTAATGGCGAGAAAGTGAAAGTTGACTGCTACGCCTTGCATAA
Organism: Amblyomma americanum; assembly: GCA_030143305.2. Classification (NCBI taxonomy): domain Eukaryota; kingdom Metazoa; phylum Arthropoda; class Arachnida; order Ixodida; family Ixodidae; genus Amblyomma; species Amblyomma americanum. The sequence continues at coordinate 287,344 of JARKHS020033366.1, forward strand.
GTAGTTTAATGTAACTCCACATTCCTTTTCTTTCATTGACGTCCGCCATAGTACTGTACTATGCTTAAAGAGCAGTCTTCTCACCTTGAAAGGCCTCTTTCTATATATTAAAATTGTCACCAAAACACCCACATACACGTACGAATTCAGCAGTATCTCTCAATGGTCGAGGCTGGTGTTGAAAAGCACTTGGTTTTGGTTAGAAAAGGTCCAATAAGGTACGGAAACATTCCGTCGGCCAACTGCCGCCTCCCACTGCTTTGAGGTGGTTACCGTTCGCTGCTGAAACTCTGTCTGTCAAGAGTACACTGTTTTTGAAACCTCTGTGCCCGTCAGCAAAAAAGAAGAAGGTTTTGAAATTGAATAGTGAGGCCCTGTGTGTTCCGTAAGATTTAGACACTCGCTCAAATAACGACAGAAACGTTTGCGGTGCGAGAGGTCATCTCCTCGAACTAGGTCAAAAACAAACGCGGTGAGTCGAAAGTAGAATTTCCACAATGGCCTCTCCCAAAGAATGATGTAGTTCATGTTCTGGAGCCCATCGTCATTTCAGCTTGCACCTTTCACTTCTACCACGAGGCTTTTGTTTTTTTTAATTTTTCAAAAACTTTATGCGATATCTCAAAAGCTCCCGCAGCTTTTCTCCGTGGTAGCTGAAATACGAGAAACATTTCTGGAACTGAAATATTCCTGCTAATCCCTCCATGTGACATGTTTATTCCTCTGTCAGCGGATATTAACAGCCTCGTGTTTTTCGAGTTCTCAGACCGTTCAATTCTGTGTGCAATCTCAGCAGTTCACGTGCACCTTGCAAGCTGCCTTCACGGTATGTCTTATTGTAAAACACACCCTGGAACTCTAGGCTTTGGATAAACAAGGCGACACCTAACTCGACATACCTATGTGTGACGTTATAAATACGCATTGGTTTAGCGCTGTAGTATCCGAACAAAAAAAGGAAACGTATTAGATCCCACAGCGAGCTTTCATTTAATGCCGCAGTATAAATCTTGTAGCTCGTTAATTTGGTTAAATAATTCTTCAGCCAGTTTTGCATACTGGAATATTTTGGAAGGAGAAGTTTCGCATGTTTGTTTATGCTGCCATGCCCATTCTACACAAGTGAGTGGGGTGCCCCAGTGAAAGGAAAATATGGTGGATATAGGAAAGGAACGCTGGCATCTAACGCCGGCATCTATAACTGATGCCTTAAAATGAACTTCTTAAACAAACAACATACGTAAACTACCGCAGCTCGATATTAGGACAGCTGCCAAAACAAAATACATTGGGCCACATATAAGGGCGTGTTCTTCGTTTCATATCTCCCGTTCCTCTTCTACCACATCCGCAGGATATCCTGTCTGTTACGGGGCAGGGGATGGCAGAAGATGGTGATGACTGTTGCGCCGCTGGGAATAGCGTTATATAGTTTCGGTATTGTCCTCTAAAAATTCATACCTAGAAAAGTTCACACAGTTTTATTGGTTTGAGCTCGGTGCGCTTCGCTGAAAAGGCCAAGGGTTTTCTTCTTTTTTAATTCCGTTTCTGCCATAGTCTGAACAGTAGTAATCACATGCGGCTCGGCGAACAAACCTCTTTTCCGGCTCACTTGCGCCTCCCTTGCTTATACCGCGCGTATGCGCCAGCCGTTACTTTTCTCAGAGACAGAATGATCTCGTACAGGAGCATAATCTTACTGAAGCTATGAGAGAATGGCGTACAGCTAAACAGCATTTTGTGTAACATTGTCTATTAAGCATGACCGTTATTCGTTATTTAGTACCAGCCTATGCCCTACACGTTATCATTTAGATGCAAAGATTGCGAGGAGCGCTGAGAATAAACGTATCCATACACTTTCACAGCGAAGTTGAGCACGTTTACTTTTCTGTAACCTTTCCTTGTAAAATAATATTTTCGGTGTTATACTGCAGGGATATAGCCCAACCGAAAGAACCTAGCTCCCAATCCCTTAAGCTGAATTTGATTGAAGTTATAATTTCCTCTTTTATTTTGCATCACGACCTCAGCCTCATCCCTGCAACCTTCACTGCGACTATCATCCGGCGAATCTTAGCCATGCGGCCCAGAATAAAATGCAGAAACGCACAGACCACACTCGCAGAAAAGCGCCTCGCTAGGCAAGGCGATCGATGTTCATAGCACTGCGGCTGTTTTCGCTCTCGGAGCTCCCCCTGAACGTGCTAGTCGGATCAGTAGTGTCCCGCTGAGGGGGGAGCAAACTTGACTACGCTGAAATGAGAGCGGCCCAACCTTGCTCCGGTTGAATTTGGACGAGAGGCCGCACGTGCGTCCCACGGCGCTGTGCAACCAGCGGCAACGCCGGCGAGAAAGTGACACGCGACGAGTCCTGTTTCTCTTTTCCTGCATGTTTCGCTCTCGATCGGGCGGGGGCACCCAGTGTCCAGGGCGACCCGCTCACGTACGCACGCCTCTGGCTCTTCCGCCAGCCGCCGAGAACGCGGCCTATAGGAAGCGCTCCAACGTCGCGGCCGACCGACACGGGCGTCCTGTAGGTCGGTGCCGATCGCTTCAGTGATACTGACAGCGTGCTTCTTCTGATTTTATGTCGTTTCCTTTTCCCTTATTTTCTTTATTTGTTTTTCCCTTGACCCATAGAAGTTATTCTCCGCAGGGACATATTTGGGCGTGTCGCTGCGTATTGGATAAATTTGCTCGCTTAGAAAAGGAACGTTGTCGCACCGTCGTTATCGTGGAATTGGCGAAGCGAAGTATAGCGCCCTGCGTCTCGCGCCGTTAAGGCCATCCGGAGGCCGTGAAATAATGGCGCCCTGTCAGCGACATTATGCGGCAAGATGTACAAAATAGGCACGTGCTGGCGCCGAGCTGTCTGCACTGGATGAGATTTTTCGACTGCTTTCAGGGCCCTCTTTGGGTGAAGGCGTATATATACGTAGCCGCCTTCTGACTCGCGACGCCCGTATTTTCCGCGTCGACACTGGGAAAAGTGCCTCTGTGCTAGAGAAGGAGTGCACGGATGGAAATGGATTGTTGCACAGTTCCTTCCTGGATTTGCGGAAATATCTGCAGCTGGATAATGCTCTATCATAAAGTCTTGGGCTGACTATTATCGTCAGCGCTCTATAACACTTAAATTAGCAGAAAAGGATCACCGTCTTTTACAGATTTTCCGGTGATGCAGTCACGTCGCTTATGCGTACGAGTAACCGCAAATTACAAGCTAATCTGTTCACGAGCCAATGAATCGGCGACAATATTTTACCTCGCCGTCGGAGCCGCCTGTCTGAAAGCATAAAATTAACAAAATTCTACCTTTTTGCATTTTTTCGCACACTGGCAAACATATTTGAAACTTTCTGTGCTTGAACCCATCGTAAAGGAGTGGTCTGTCTTGTTTCTAATAAGTTTATAAATTGGTATTTTGGAAGAAAGAAAAGCTGGTGGGAAAGATGGGAGAAAAATGTTTTGTCAGCTCAAAAATGCACAGCGCTGTTCACCTGACGTGATATACGCAGCATGCAATTTGAGGACTTAAATGTTTCTATGGCTCGTTGCGATCATCTGGTTATTTGTGAGTTGAAAAGCACGAGATTATTCTCCTTGTAAAACTGGACACTACGCTTTGTCTAATACGCTTTCTCCTCTCAAGTTAAAGAATATGGTCATACACATTTTCGTAGCCCCTTTTCTTTCTAGCATTGAACATTTTCCAAACATTGCATATTTTTGGTTGTGCAAAACGTTTATTTCTCTTTCTCTCTCTCGCTCAGTATTTTCTTCTTGCGAGGTTTTATTAAATGGCGTGGAGATAACGTTTTTTTTTTGCATCAGTAAAAGCGCATGCACTGAAACAAAAGTGTGAAAATAACACCATCTGCCGGGCTAGTTGATTGCGATTCATATGTATCCACAGCGCGAACACAAAAACAGGAAGACGAAGGAGAAGATAGGACAGAGCACTGAAACTTCCAACTCTTTTTTGAACAAAAACTGAACCCTCACTAATATACACACACCAGGTAAAAGGCCACTGGGCTCCTTCTTCTTCCTGGTTTTGTGTTCGCGCTGCTGATATATATATATATATATATATATATATATATATATATATATATATATATATATATATATATATATATATATATATATATATATATATAAGTGTCATCATGGTGAATGCTGCTGGCGGTTATTCTTAGGCTGCTTATAATTTCCTTGTTGAAGACTTACAAGCATTTCCTGTAAGTGCCATTGCGGATAGCTTTTGCTGCGAGCGCCCGGGACACCTTACTCACGATGGCTTTTTCCACCCATGCGAAGAAAGAACTGCGCGAACGAGACACGGACGGCGAAGAGGCAAAGACGCGCACAAACGAACGCGTTTGTGTGCGTATTTGCCTCTTCGCCGTCCGTGTCTCGTTCGCGCAGTTCACTCTTCGCATCCATAATGAACCAGCTATACCGACAAGTTCTACTTTTTCCAAAGGGGCGGCTTTCTTTTTTTTTAATGATGGTTGTGCGCATGTTGGCAATCTGTTTGTTTCAAGCACGTCGTACATGAGAGTCGGAGTGACGCATCTTCCAAGTCGTTCACCGGAGAACTGAACCTGTTTTTTTCCAGTCGTACTTCGCACCTGAGTTTTGTGCATGGACTTTTCGCGCAACATGGCGGGGGAAGTTCGCGTATTAACTTGTCAGACAGCCCGCGCGGATTTCACGATACTTACTCTACGCTGGCGCCTCGAAGGACAGCAGCCGCTTAAACGGCAGCGCACAGCCATTTAAGAGAAACAACTCAGACAGTGACTAGTTTCTGCCGCTACCACTGTGCTTGGCGTAACTTCTCGGGCGCTTTGTCAGCTCAATGCTGCTGGTAGCACGATAACTTCGCGTTTCAACCCTAGATTCCTCAAAATCTTGGTTTTGTTAAGCGGAATGCATGAAAAGGAATGTTTCATTGGCTAAGCCAGTACGTTTAAGAAAAGAGTAAAGGCGTAATTATTGTTGTGGCTGGATGTAAATGAAGTCTGTTTTCAGCTAGAGGCGTTCAGATTTCTTGGTTAATATTGCCCTTTTAACGGAGCCTCAAAACGTCAGCAGCAATAGCGAGCACATTTCTCCATTGCTTTGCAAGTGACAGTTAGAAACTAAACCCAATAATTATTACCTGCAATATCTTTTCATGTGAAGAATAAGACAGTTTTTCAAAAAGAACCTAAGCTAACCGAATCCAACCTGTAATCACAGAGAGCAAAACTTGTCACGGGAAAGAAGGATGTTGTCTATGTAAAATTTATTTCAATAATTTATCTCTGTGTTCGTGTAAAATCCTGCAAAGTGATTGCGCGCTTTCCGGAGATGTGCTTCGTTTATTCTAGTAGCCAGCAGGCGTAAGTTCCCGGCGAACATCGTCAGAGCACCGAGTAAAAACTCATCATTTTTATTTTTCGATATAATCATTGTGAATTTTTTACCACACATTTTTTTTCCTAAGCGGGACGCCAACAACCGCACGGTGCGGGAGCCAAACAAAAATAAAGAACTTCCACGTGCGTACTAAGAGCTGCGTAAACATTCTTCGCCGGGGAAGCTTCTAACAAGGGCTATTGCTAAGAAGGCCGAAATTGGGTCTAGTTGATTAAACAGCTTATTTCATGATGCTCTTCTTCGAGGAGTAACAAAGGACATCAGAAGACAATGCAAAAATTGACAGTTGGTTGATTCTGAAAATTCGAAATCCTTAATTACATTAATTTACCCTAACTGTGGCTTAATTGCTATGGCGTTCGGCTGCTGATCCCGAAGTCGCGATACCGAATGCTAGCCGTGGCAGCTGCGTTTCGATGGTGACCGAATGGAAAAAAACACGTTGTGCGATGTCAGCGCACGGCTAAGAACCGCAGGGTGTAAAAAAAAAAATCCGGAGCTCTTCACAATGACGCCTCCCATGCAGCTTTCAGGTATCAAACCCCAAAGACCAACTTAATACAGGTTCGTGACGTTTAGCACGAGAAAGTTCATTGTTTCTCGCAAGCACACATCCTAATTCTGGTGAGAATATGGCTTCAGCGCACCTGTGACAAAATTTGAATTTGACCTTCCGTCAAGGCAATTGATGCTTCGCTTACACATCTTCCCACGCCAGCAGAAATAATATCGAACGCCTGGATGCACATGCACATGCCAGCACATACAAACATTCTTGTATATTGGCCTTCATCTTAACTTTTAGAGTGAAACATGTTTCATAGAAAAAATGCTAACACTAATTGAAGATTCTATTAATGAAGTGTCTACCTCGGATGCATCTATTTTTAACTGCCGTCTATTAAGTAAATTACCGTCAGTTGCAGGATGGAGGAAGAGTCTGAAACTTTTATCGCGTAAAATATATCACGAGCTACTGCATGACGATAGATCGCTCATTGGATACCTTGTATGTTCGAGAAAATACACCGACGATGACACGGACTTCACAGCATGCGATAACTCGCGTATTATACTGGTAAACGAACGCGCATGGAATATTTCTCTAGTATTGGCAGTAGAACCGGGATTACTCAAGCGAGAAGCGAGTTCTCTAACAACCAGGCCTGCGGGATTGTGGGTTAAGAGCTGTACCTCTGTTTTCTAAATTTCTTGAAAGCACTCTTTGCATGTAGTAGTGCCGTGCTCTCACTGCACGGCGGCGAAATAATTTTGAGCAAGACACAAGCTCGCCACTCCCTCCTCCCCATCCCAACTTTCTTAGCTGTCAGTAAGTGAAATGACAGCAGAACCAAAAGTAAAGACTGCACCCTTGTCCGCTGAAGTAACGAGAAACCAATGTTGTAGTCTGCCCGCGTGTGCCCCTATTTTTATTTCTCATTTGTCTAACAAACACCATGTTTGTCCCTGTCATTGATAGTGACCTCAAAAAGGAAACGTGTGTCTTCACTGAAGAAAACGGCAACAAAAACTGAATTTAAAATTACAAATAGAGATTAGCCAAGATTCTCAATCAATGAGCAAAGCCACGCTTCTTAACTGAGACACTTGGCTTACCTCGGTACGGACCGAAATATTTTTCTCTAGCGATAACGTAGCAACATAGTGTACATCAAATGAACAAGTTGTTCTGTCTACGTAGCCCTTCTCGCCCACACTGTGAAGAAACATTATTGCACTACACAACGCTCACTCAAGTGCATGTTTAGATCTTTTTCCCCAATAAAAATGAATGGCTGGTGCATGCAGGACATTGCGCACGGCCATTTGCGTACTCACGTCGAAGCGCCCAGGGCTCGAGGTTTCGGATGCCCCGGACCAGTTTGAGCAAGCCGATGCTGCACTGGGGCGAGACGTCAGCCCTGAGCAACTTGCGCGTAAGTGCGGGCGACGACGCATCGATCTTCTGGCTGATCCAGTGCTTGATCTTCTCCATGAGACCTGGTTCGGGCGCCGACTGGGTAGGCGCCGTCTGGACGACTACCACCGACTCGGCCGGCAGGACGGCGTCATCCCTTTCCGAGACGGGGCGGGCTTCCGGTCGCAGCTTAACGTTGGACGCTGCCAGACACGGGGCAGTGTGCACAGCGACCGCCAGCAAGGTGACGACGATAAGAAACAAAGCCTTGCTGTGCCCAGCCATGGGCCACGGACTTGTGCATCGTGCACGCATGCCAACTGAAGTGAGCGCGTGGTGCGGAATCGTAGTTTGGCGTCGGCGGCGGCGTAACGAACGGAAAGTAGTTTGGAGCTAGGGTCGGTGTGCGCGCTCGACGTAGTGTCTAGCGAGAGTCTGCACTGGTTCGTCCTATGTTCGGTGAAAACGACCAGAGCAGACCCGTGTCAGGGACGCGCGCCGCGCAAAGTTACGGGCAATCGCACCGATTACTTTCTCGTCTCGACAGCAGAAACATACATACGCGCTAAACACGCACACACACACACACAAAGGCACACACTCGCACTCCGGCTGGGCGGGTATGCCTCCCTTATAACCTTCTAAGAAGAAGGCTGAGGCGCGGTCACGGTGATGGGGAGATACCCGCACCGCCCACCCTTGCGACAACGCTCCCCTTTCTCCTTTGCCCGTTTTTGTGTTATTGTGTTTGTGCACGATCGGGCTGCTTTTCACTTTCCGCGTCGCTCTCGCTCTGACTCCTCTCAAGCTTTCGTGACTTTGAGAGAAGAATAGGAGAAGGAGGGTACACAGAAGGAGCGGTATAATGTTGCCGCTGCAGATATAGCGTTCGCGAAGGCTCACTTTCACCTGGAGCCACATGTACCGTGTTTACCCCGATTCGAAGCGGGTTGAAGTCGATGATAAGTCGAAAAAACAGTCAAACAAAGACGAGGGACCAGAGGAGGAATTCACAACACAACGACTGGACTATCAACTGTTGAATTCTTCCTTTTGTCCCTCGTCTTTGTTTGACTGGTTTTTTCGCCTAACTATGTACCAACTAGCCTAGATTTCAACTCTTTTGCAGAAGTAGATGACTCGCAGAAACGCTGGAGAAGGCATGAGCTGACAGCTGTCATGGTCTGTCAAAAGTTTCAACGACACTGGCGTTGCCTATGCGACTGATAAGGAGCGCTTAAAATGGGCTTGTTGAGGTGGAGACGAAAATGTAGGCCTTGCCGAGATTGCTGTTAGCCATTTGCTCCGTGTCTCGATCCTGATTTGATGCAAATTTTCTTTCATTTGTTTTTAGAAGTCTTGCGCCGCCAAAAACGCGATGCCCATTTGAGAGATGTACGTTTCCCACTTCAGAAAGAACGCGGCTCGAGTGATAGGTGCAAAACATTTATGATAAATCGAGCCCATCAACGACGTCTTTGAACTATATTATCGAGAACTGTGCAGTCTGCAGCCTAAAGACGACTACAGGCGACCAGTCATCTCAGTACTGGCTCTAAATTATTCATTTTGCTCCTGCACTTTTTCCCAACAGCATGCCACCCCAACGGTCGTAGCAGCTGTCAAATAATTTGCTGTTTAGCTGGTTTCTGTGGTCGGAAAGGAAACAATCGTTCAAGGCCCCTAAGCATCAAGGAGCGTCCCTTCATTCCAGTTCCGAATAAATAGTAGTAGGAAAATTCATCCCTTGCTTCAATAACACTCTAAAATAAGATGGAAAATTGTGTTTTGGCACAGCAAATAAGACATCATATGCCACTTGCATGCGTCCTTTGTTTTAGATCAGTCTAGTTTATTCTTATTGTTATTCGTTTATATTTGAAACGGGGAGGGTCTGAAGTGGTGGTCCAGTTCGTAATTGTGCACTTCTGTCCTTAATGCGCAGTTTTCTGAGGTTTGCTCACAATATTCATGGACTGATGCTGACTCCCGATTGCACACATCGCTATTTACGGTAGCAGCTTCTGCGTACTTACTGCTAATGAAGTAGTCGTATCTCTTAGCGGTAGTTTTATGTATGAAGTGAAAAAATGCCCGTTCTGATAACATTTTTTTCAGTGAAATGCGCCCAAATTCTGCTGAAATCAAGCACTTTCTACTGCTTATGTTAAACTTGTTCCTGGAACGTGGAGTCTTGCATCCTAGGCTCAAGTCAGCGCATTCCTGTGTGGAAAGTGGGATCCACCCGTAGGGCAGAAAGTTATCGCCCAATCTTCAAAATTTTCGGCACGATACGTATTCTCCAAAAATTCCTTTACATTTTTAACGCTTCATTAAGTTCGGTGTCTTGCCTCCGCAAAAGTATGAACGTATGATATGCCGAGATGCGAATATGCTTCCACAGGATTTTTGCGAACATTTTTAGTGCTCTTTTGACGTAAACTGGTCATTAGTGCCTTATTTTTAGACGTCTAAAGACTTACAAGTCTGTTTGTCAGCGAATGTTGCAACACAAGCTGCACTTTAACAGATTTCTGGCTTTTTATCACAGTCTGCACAATTATTCAAGAGAAAATGCTCAGTTCATTTCTGAGAACATTCTACAAAATTCCTTGATTTCAATTGTTAGTGGGGTTCTCTAGGGCTCTGTATTGTTACGTGGCCCGAAGTTTAGGTAGGCACAAGGACGACCGGAGCACAGGGCACAGATACTAGATATATACTAGTTATACACTAGATATATCTTCATGTCTTAACCTCACAGGTACAGATTAGTCACCTATTACAAAATTTGAAGACACTGTTTTATTGTCTTCTCATTGTAGTAACTCGCAGGCAATGGATTTTTCAGAAAAGAGGGGTTCAATTCGTAGACTGGTTCTCCAGCAATACAATAAATGTGAAAACTTCAGAAATTAAGCTGGGCTGCTTCAAGACTCCCTTAAACTATTTAGAGTTCTTTCATCCATTATACAACCGTGCACGGTTCTACCTGCAAAAATAAACCTGTCACTGTGTTACTGGTAGTCGAAATTATTCACTGAAACATCTAGGCATCTTTTCACCCTATGGACTTACCTGACATCCACAAATTGCATGCAAAGTGTCGCCTGCCTCTCTTCAATTAATCTAACCATTTTAAGCTTTGACGTCCGCAAGCTGTTCACCCAGTATATTGGTCGCAATATATTAAGATGGGCTTTAGTTGTGCTCGGCCATTCTTTTCGCACTTGACACAAGAGACTTAGCGATATATTATCTAATATCCTTGAAAGTGTTTGTTAAAACACCAACTTTCAAGTTCTAAGTCACTGTTCTTGCTTGTATGCGTGCCATCTCTCCAGGGTTCTTATCGTCGGTACTTTGTTCACCAGCACTTTTGGTTCAATAAGTTAAAAGCGCAGAACAGAATCAGGTCTTTGCTCAACGTCATTTAGTCCCTATTGCCCAGAATATTTGCACTATGTGGTAGGGCTGCTCATGAATACTGTGCACCGTATTACTTCATCAACCTCCTGGACGATGTTTCATGCCAAAATGTTTTAACATGTGCTAATTCACTAAAACCTTGAGCGCTATTGATGCATAAATGTACCCCACTTTTGTTCCTCCATCAGTGTGTACTTTGCCTTGCGTTGCAATCTATTTTGAATATCGTGAAATCTCTTGCACTTCCGCCGAAGAGCATTAGATACGCTCTCACAATAGGGCTTTTCCCTCAAGTCCTCTCGCACCAGCTTCGGCATGCACGTCCTCCACTGTGCAGATAAAAATCATAATAGATTATTGATTAGCGTTTTCGTATTCATGATCAAAATCATTATCATTAGTGCGTAATATTAGAGATGAAATGTATTCATTGAGGCATGTTACAGTACTACATTAGGTTTAATGCATTGTGCGCCCTCTGCGTTAATGTCTGTGGCGTGTTCAGTGCGCAGCGTGCTGTACTTATACGGTGCTGATGGTGCATTTTTGAAATGCGTCACTGAATTTAATCACTTGGGTGCACTCTCTCATCAAAGCTGCAGCATTCCGTTCAAGCTAAACTTTACAAGCCCACGCATCCTGGATTCGGACAAACAGGCAGTGGGTATACTTTCTACTCATGTAAAACAGCCACTGCACAGGAATTCTTATACAGAGTTGAGCATCAGTTTCCTCTCATCCTGAGAACATGCACCTTAATTGTTGTTGCAATATCTCTGAATGAAGTACAAGTTTGTAACCCGCCTTGCGTTTCCTGTCTTTCCCTTTTTGTTCTTTGTTTATGCTTTTGTGTGCCATTACTTGGGTCCTTTTCTCCATGTTTATATTCTCCTTAAATCACTACTAAGGTTACGCCGTCATTTCTAGGCCCGCTAAATGAAGCCTCACTGGTGGTTTGCTTCATTAAACTAGTAGAAAAATATCATTGACAGTAAGCTAAGCTAAGTAGAGGATGATAAGAGGGTGGGGATGACCGCGATGGCACACGTACAAGATTACTGATTTATTTTGTACACGAGAGAAAATCCAGTCAGTCGCATCTGAACAGGAGTTAGCGAGGCGAGGCCTCGGATTATATGCGCTTGTGTGCGGTACGCGGCCTTTCTCTTCCCCGCACTTATCTCCGGCGCGCGACAATTAGAATGCGTCTAGCGATGCGGGCCTGACCGAATGCCAGCCGGGTGGAATTGCCGCGCTCTGCTACATGAGCGTGTATTTTACGCGCGCTGTCGTCCTCGTTTTCCCTCACCCTGGGCGCCAGATGTTGCGGGCGCAGTTTGGTCCTCCGATACTTTTCGCCGGCATGCTGATCTGTCTCGACTTGTCTTGCCGCGAGGAACTTCTTGCTCGCCTCACCTCCTGCCTGTGGCGTCGAGGGGCCGCAGACGTTTGTCTGCGCCTCACGTCCCAGGAAGAGCTTCCCTTGAAATTATTCGAAGGCTTTCCTAAGCTCTTCTTTTCTCAGTTATACTTTTCACGAATAAGCTAAGACGAGGCGTGGCAGGAAGTCAACTGCTTGTGAAAGGTTCTAGGTTGCGTATGACAACCGTTTTTTGTAAATATGGAATGCTACTGACCGCTAAATCAATTGGCAGATGGAATTTTTTGTTTATTTTTGGAATTTATTGATGAATTGACCAATAAACTAATTAATGTATTTATTCTCTACTGATGCATCATTTCCTTCGGCTAAGTGACAGATAGATTTATGGGTAACTTTGGAAGAGACCAGTGCTTATTGGGGGATGCTATTTGCACCATGCACATCAGCTTTTTCCGTCGAGAATCATGGGAAATTGAGTTCTCACTGAAATTTTCGTTCTTGAGGGACGGAGGTGTTCCGACTCCTCTCTTAAATCCGGCCGTGTCGTCGGGGTGATAGTGAAGGAATGAAAGTTTGGCAGACAGCTGCGGGATTAACCAGAGACATTTAAGGACGTTGGAATTCCTGCGATGACAACTTCGCGTTTTTTTTCTTAGAGTCGTACCTAACAGAAGCTGCAGCGCTTAACAGAATGTGATGGCAGAATTGCGGGGGCTGATGAAGTGTCTTCAAATTAACCTTTCACTAAGGAATCAAAGAACAAAGTACCTCAAGAAAAAAAAGAAAAGATTTATTCAAGCTCGTCTTCGTAAGTCTTCGGCATTTACAGATTTTCCACACCCAGTGCTGTACAGAAGGCACTTACTAAGGTTTCTTACAGCTCTCGAAGCGATTCGTGTTGAGACATATTTGCTGCCTTTCTTTGCTCATAAGGTTTTCATGGCTAGATCCTACTAACTCGACTGCTTGCTGCTACTCTAAATTCGCAAGAAAGCTCCCTGCTGACTAAATGATGGGCTTCTTGTCGTCAGCTTAAACAGTTGTCCGCAAGCCAGCTGAAAATCACATTTTCATCTCTAATACATTGAGAATAACGCGGACAGACTTCTTGGAGCTCCTTTGTTGCATGGAATTGGTCCTAACTTGCCGTGTTCGCAGCATTCTAAAAAAATTACAATGTATAGCGTATAGGCACCTATTACTGCGTGCTGACACGCTTGCGCTCATTTATTATACAGCGGCCTTTGTAACAAAGTGATAGAAGTACTGCAATTTACCTAGAGGTCTGGTCATGAATCGCACCCTTTGCGTAACTGATGTCTTTGCCCCAAGGCATGCTAAAGTGACTCCGATATTTTTAGCGCCGTGCGGTTTACTGCTCGTTTTTTAAGCCATGAAAGCGAGCCTCTACTTCTGAGAGCCTGACTGCGCTTTTCTTCTTCAATCTTGAAACACTCGCATCAATATTAACACTTTTAAAATGAGTCAAAACTCTTGTCTCGTTTGAGGACGTGCCCCATCTTGCAGCTCTTCTATAGTAGACCAAAAACCTCGCTCTGGACGACGTGCACTGTTCAGGACCAGAAAGAGAAGACGAACCTGAGTGCAGGTGTCTGGAAGCAGCCTGTAGCGAAGCAAGACTAGCGACATTGACGCTGCCGTTATGCTGCGCTCTCGGCTGCGTTTATAAGTGCCACAGTTGCGTCCCAGCAAAGAATCAAACGCCCCGCCTCCTACGCCCATAGTTACAAATGAATGACGGGTATGTGGAGACCACCGCTGCTGTCGGCAAATTAAGGAAGGAAGTCTTGAAACTGCTCGCTCTTTGCAACCGCTCTTAGTAGGCCGGTTCCATTAATGTATCGCGCTCGGCTATCATGATTTTAGTGGTCATAGGACCAAGATATCCTGCTGTCATGCTTGTGCGCACGATGCCCCTTTTGTATTTGTCTTCGGATTTTCAGGCGCCACCTGCGTCAATTACAACACTGAAAAATCTATATTAAGACATGTTCCGGATACAACAGCAGGTCGCTTGAGAGTTCCTTTTGGTCGCACCATAGCGTACAGTATTATTTCTCCTCCACCTTACAAACATATTACAAAATTATGGTCAATAGCCTTATGCGAGCACTTACCACAACAGGGCCGATTCTCGGGCCATGGGTTGCGGCTACTGCTACTCTCTTGATATTCCAAGGACTGTTTAAGCCTTCGAAAAGCTCCATGAGAGCCCAGAAACCACACCATGCCCTCTTGGCGCTATAAGTTGTTACGGACTCTTCACAGGGGTTGTGCTCTCGCAGCATAGTCAGATGAAAAACTGCTGGTGTGATGAGTCGAACACTACTCGTTACTATTATTTTGTCCTCAGCAGTGGAGGCGCATTAAAATTTCTTCGACATGGGAAGAGAGCTGCATGCAAAAGTTCCCGATTGTTTGATACTTATCGTATGTGAAGGGTGTAGGGTACTGCGCATGAGGTTAGCAGAAACTGACTGCACTAAAAGAAGATTCCTAAAAGCACTTATTTGTATCTTGAAAACGCGAACAAGCATTAATTTACGCACTGCGCTACCTTCATACGCATTCAGATGCTTTTCTCTCGTTCAATTCATAAATGCCCATTTAGTGGGAGGAACAGTAACAAGAAAAAACTAAACAAACTATTTTTGAAAAAGAAAAGAATCAGAATGATAACAAACATACCATTGGAGTTTTGCAAAACAAAATAATTATTTTAAAGCTTCGCGAACATGGCGGTAGGTCATTACTTTAACTATGGAGCAACTCTGTCGTTATTGGACGGCTACGAAGAAACAACGATACTAACCGCAACAAAATTTCTTTACCAAACCGAAATATGTTCATATATATAACTCGCGTCATTTTATTGGGTAGTACAGGTAACCACAAAAATCTTCGCACCATGAACATAGCCCAAAATGCTTTATTGTATGTCAGTCTAAGGAAGCAACCATGTACACTAGTGTACATGGTACCATGTACGAAAGGGAATAAACGTTTGGCGCGAAATCACAATTTTTTTTGTTACTTCTCCACTAAATTTGAGAATGCCTTTTCGATATTAGACGCCAAGAGAAAAATCTAGTTAGAAAGCAGAAAAACTGTGCTTGTCCTACGCAGTTACGGCGTAATCAATAAATGAATGCAGTATGACGCCTACCCATTTTTAACGGACTATGAACTCAGCTCCAAACCATTTTATTCTGCAAGCGCAGCCGAATAATCGGACACCGAAGAAGGGCTTTTTCCGCCTGTCCAGCACAAACCTGTTTTAAATTGATTCCCTTTACTCAAGAAACGTGCAATCAACGAGCGCAAGCGTGCTTTGCATCATATTCGTCCAACTAGTGATGTCAAGCATGACGTCACAAATCCAGTGCAATAACAGCGCCTGCCGTGGCGACACCTGCCTCAGCCCTTCTCTGCTTTTTTTTTGGCGTTGTCGTTTTAAAAAAAAAGCACTGCAAGCCACAAAGTACCTTGTTTTTTTCTACCCTACTGCCGTTAATTCTCAGAAACGATTTGCGGCGCCCGACCAATGCGGCATTGCTCGCACCGCGGCGAGTCGGCCGGTGAACCCGGCCTTCGCGCTGCTTTCTTCCTACTGTCGAGCAATGGGAGGCCGTGTTGGTCAGTTCAGACCGGGGCGTTCAAACCAGAGCCTTTGAATGGGCTACTCGGGCCACTGTCAGCCGTGCACTGATAGCCACCTAGCAAGGATCATCTCCATTTTGCATTTTCTGACCAGAAATCAATGTTTTGCAATCCAATCCCCAAACACATCTATGAGGACAAACTTGCAAATAAGGCATCATTTCCAAATAATCTATCGGTCTGGGCTCACTTAACATTCGGGGCTACCGTTGCTCTGGGAAAAGCTACGCCTCGGGCAAGTTAGAAAGTGATGCAATCAGGCGGCTTGGCCGAAGACGTGTGGCTGATAAACACCGCCTTCCCGCATGCAAACAAATATCATTTGGATTACGAGACTTCCTCTCGCTGGGAGAACTAAAAAGCGTTTCGTCATGCATGCCGTATTACAGAAAAGCGGTTGACGCACATGCGATAAGAGAGGGAAGTGTTTACTTTGCGAACCGACGGGCTATTTGCACGGGGCTAACTTTGGGCCACTTAAGCGCAAACAAGGGGAAAACTTTTTGTGCGCCGAGCGCACTGGGAGTGTGGAATAACCTTGGGTGTCAGCCGGCTCTTTGTCCTGAACACCGAAGATCACTCTGGACCTTTGAATAAACCTGTACATAGAGGGTTTGCGTGCTTTGTTTGTAGTCGTAGGCTGCATGAAGCTTCAACCGGATATGGCGACGGCGGATCACTTTTTATCACGACCATTAGTTGCAAGATTCCTCACTTTTCCTTTTCACGCGTCTCGTCATAACTTTTACTGTGAGTTACAGCTTCGTTCTGTGCTCCTGTCTTGTTGAGATATTTTCAAGCGTTTGAAAATATCATTACTTTTTTTTAATCTGTTTCACGGGCACAAACTACAAAATTATGACACCGCTAAAGCTTCCGAGTGGATTGAGCTGACAGAGTTTTTTCTCCATTTCCAAGGGGGAACGCAAGGAAATAGAGTTGCATCTATAGCACTAGACACTCGCTGCTGGAAGAAATCTTGAAACCGTTTGCCTGGTCCTTGGCATAAACTTCAGCAGAGGAAATAATTGCGTAGGGCTGCCTGTGCATACGATTAAAACAAAATCAGTTATCCAGACGTCAGCATGGTAGGCCCCGTTACCCTTCCCCTCCACCAATGGACAAAAACAGGAAGTGTACTAAACTCAAGTCGAATGAAGGCCATGAGGCCTGCATTCTTGTTTTGCAACCTTGGCTTCTGCGTTGTGGCTTACTTTTCAGCGCAGTTGCGCCAACTACTTCGATAAAAATTGGCAACTGATTAAGTTGGAACTAAAAGCACTGCACTAAAAATGTAAGACACAAAAAATGACAGCTTCGGGTGCAGGCACATGGTCGAAAGTCCGCAGTTTGTGCAAAACTTATGAATTCATTTCGTTAGTACGATAAAAGCCCTCAAAGTAAAAACAAAAATGTGAGCAAGGCGCGAACACAAGTTTGTCCTCATAAGCTCGCTTTTTTGCTTGGTGATATTACCTAGCTCCAGTGCGCAATCAAGTTGACCTAAGCTCATCCCTTCTGGCTAATTTTTATTTCGTTGTCTATCTCATGCCAGGCATATCCGACATTCAGTGCGTTAAAAATTGTTAAAACTGCGTAAATACATAATGTTTCAAACTCAAAGTCGAGAACAAATGCCTCATCACCACAAGGACGTCTGGACGGCGACCAAACAAAACAATAACGCATTGGCAATGCGGATACATGGCATCCGGGAGGTCCTTTCTATGGGCTCAAATGGACCGATGTTCTCAAAACAAAAACGATGCAAACCAATTTTTTACGAATACAGAATTTCACGGCGCATTGACTTCATGACCCGCCACTATCCGGAACCTATTTCCGAGTGTTTTGTCGATCCAGGCTTCTCGCTGGAAAATTCCTCAACCCCTACCCGAGGAATAAAAAAAGACAAACAGCCCTTCTGGCACTCTCTCCTGTCGTTTGTCTTCGTGGTAGGAGAGGTTTTCAGAATCAGGAGATCGAGATCAACGAAGTAGGCCGTCTTTTCGGCGCAGAAATGCGATTAGCGATTCCCGTCACCTTCGGAAGTGACCGATACCCGCCAGATAGGTGCCGCAAATCATGACGACTACTTTACAATACCTCTGCCACTCAGTGTTGTTGCAGACAGTTTGAGTAGTGGAATTTTGGCCCTACGTTCTTAAAGTGTCTTTTTCTTAGCAAGCCATGGCGCGTTACGTTCTGAACACTAATGTGCAGCATTAATGCGACAGAATTGCTTCATCGGAGTGCAGTTTATCTTTCTCAGAAAAAAATGGTAAGTAGAGTACAATTTGTAATAATCAAAGCCTTTCGTGATAGCTTTTATTTACTGATTTATTTTACATCACGCTCATGTGTCGTGGCGCTGGAGAGGAGAGTGAAAAATACAAATAAAAAGACTCAAAAACGGGAAGACAATAAAGTGAAGGTGGCACTGGCTTTGGGGAGGCAAAGGGTCTTATTGCAATTTTTCCCACGCTAAGGATTTTGGGCTCAAGCAGAAGAGCAAAATTGCAGTCAAACGGTTTTTTTTTTAAAGACGAAACTTAAAGAAAAAGAAGGCCCTATAGTGTGTCACGCGTCAAAAAAACACGTGTGCACGACTAGCCAGGGCAGGTATTACTGAAGCAAAGAAATTTTAGTATGCGTTGACCGCAACTAAAGGCGACACAAATAAAGACCAACCCAGATGGAGCCAACTTCCGAGGATAAAATTACGAACGTTGCCCGACGGCCTGCCAGCTGCCGCTGATGTGGGCCGGCTTACATATTGACGTTCCTCATGCGCAAATTGGGAATCGGTGGCAGATGCAGAATACTTGCAGCGCAGAGAATTAGGGAACAGCGTCGGGACAGTTCGTTAAAAGCGGGTTGGCCTTGAGACTAATTTCGTGCTGTGTATCCCTCCGCATTGCAGCAACAGAACAGGGACACTAAAGCACCGCAGAATACGGTCATGAACTGATCCGTTACAAAATCATAAAAATGAGAAGGGGTCGGAAACTACTCAGCGCCCTATGTTTATGCTTTCCTATCTTTCGACAGGACGACTGTGTATGTGTCTGTAGCAGCTCTTTACAAGGAGCGGATGCTAGTTTGCGTCCTCTGTTACAACGGGTGAGGATGTCTCTTCATTTATAAAACTGACATATTTGGTTTTAAATTATTTTCATCGGCAATTGCGGCGCGATAACCGAAATTGTTTATTACAAGACAATCAAACGAATCCTAATTTTTGGGGTATACCGTCTTTTCTTGTTAGTCTGTGTCAATCAGCCTGCGTTATTGCTGCGATTGCCGCGGAACAGGTCCATAACGTAGTTTTATAACTACTTGTTTGCAAAGCTGCGTTGAATGAAGGCGTGCGACAAAAACAATGAGCAAAGATCACGTGTAGTGCATATGTTTATTAATTCTTCTGTGCATGAAGCGAAGTTTGAACTGGGACATACGGAAAAGGCAACGCATGATGAACCAGTAATAAATGTCATTACTTTATTTGGCATTGTTCCCCGCATAAATAATGCCATTATCAGTTTATGTTCCGAACCAAATACGCAGTGACCTTGAAGCGCTGGACGCCTTATTTCATTCTCAAGGCCGGTTTTTGTTTTCTTGCCTTCTCTTCTCAGCCATAGCGCTGGTTTCGGTCAGGGACATAGGATTTTCTAGCCGGTTTTTCTTCAAAAACGGGGCAGCCGGCTACGAATTGCGCGGATGAAACCATGCAAGCGTATTCGGAACCCCCCACGTTTATAATCGCGAAATCGCAGAATTGGCAAGGTTAGATTTCCGAAACCTAGAATTACGATTGCAGCAAGCAGGAAATGCTGAGAGTTGTTTCTAGGCGTGTTTTTTTTTTCATATTTTGCTAGGCTTTCTTAGAGTAAGGAACTTAAAGAAAATTCAGTAACAATTTAACGGGATTCCATGCCGATAAACAGAATGCATAATTTACCCCGAGCCTGTTATCGCTGCGGAAGGAATGGCCCAGCGTACACCAACCCGCGGCAAGCATACACCAGAGTCACTGTCGCCGGTAGGAATTTTTCCAGTGACGTTGACGTACAGAGTCGCAAGGCTGCGGTGAGAACGGGGCTTCACGCAGCAATTACTTCGAATCTCTCACGTAGGCTTGTGCACAGCAAACAGACAAAAGCTTGATTTATCAACCGCGTTTCTAGTGCTCTTTTCATACGTGGCCGTGACTCCCAGGGAAGGAAGGGAAATGGTTCAGCAGAAAAAAAAATCAGCAGTGCTTCTTCCATGAAGCCCACTGTAATCAGTCACGTCAAACTTGGAGAGGCATATTAAAAGTGTAAATGTTGAAAGAAGTAAACAATGCTAAAATGGGCACCCCCCGTGTAGATAAGTTAGTTTGTGTGTCCACAAATGCAACAATCACACGTAGATTTTCAAAAAATGGTAACCACGAGGAATCGCTGAGGTTGGCAACTGTCTCTTAATTACTCCAAGTAAGCGCAAGCGACACAAGATTAAACGACCGAAAATATCGAAGCCATGCACACAGCACTGACAGAACATAAAACCTGGAAAATCGCGCGTGGGTCGGCTTTCAGGATTTAGGGTCAGCTTGCTGGGTTTTATGTGGTTTTTTTCGCAACTGAGGTCCTGTGGGGGTTGCTTGATAAACATCGTTGCAATTACTGTTATACGAAACTTGCCAAATCATGCAACCGCCACCAAAAGCAGTGCAAGTACGCAGTCGGGAGTGAGTGAGTGACTGATAAACTTCATTGTTCGCGCGTTGAACGACGATCAAACCCGTAAGCACAGGACGCGCTTCTAGCCGTCTTAAGGAATAGATGCGGTTGTGAGTTTCAAACATTGACGAAGCTGACGAGAAGAGAAACCCAGCCAGCTGGCGTAAACTGGGCTGCTCTCTAAAAAAAAGGTTGCTTAAAACAGGAATAAACAATACTTCGTTAATACAATTCCAGCGACTCAAGTTTTACACGGCGACAATGAGGCCGCCCCTGGGGGGGACACGAAAGAACACCACACGTCAAAATAGCATACGTCAAAACAGCGCTCACAAAACAGCACAACGACAAAACAGCACAGGGAAAAAACGGCACAGAAAAAACGGCAGGACGACAAAACAGCACATCGCATTACGGTGCAGCGCTGCCGGATGGGTGAACTATCACGCCCATAACCACACACGGTAAATCACAACACATGCGGCAGCGGCACTTGGAGTTAGGGAGTGCTTGTTCCGCTGCTCGTTTCTTTCTGCATATGTAAGAAGAATGTACGTGGCAACTGAGAGATAAAGTGGCCCGGGCATCTGCTTTACGACGTCAAATGCCCTGGGTTTTCTTGGCTGGTTACGATGCATTACGTGTCGCCGCACGCAGCTTCCTTTACCATATAGCCCTTGCCCGCTCTTCAGTGGCCGTAGCTGACCTTCGCGGCGATGACGACTTGCAAAGCGACTTCCAGAACAACTTTTAAAGCGTTATTCATTCGAATAACCGCCATAAAAAAGCCGTTATTTGAGACCACGAATATTACCCTACCGCGTTCCTTATTGAGTCTGTGAAACGAACACTCCCTGACTCTAAAGCTCGCTGCCGCATGTGTTTGCGGTTATGGCTATGATAGTTCACCCATCCAGTAGCGCTTCAACGTAATGCGATGTGCTGTTTTGTCTTCATGCTGTTTTTCCCCCGCTCTTCTGTCGTCGTGCTGTTTTTTCGCTGTGTTGTTTTGTCGGTGTGCCGTTTTGTCAGGGGTGTTGTTTTGATGCGCGCTTTTTTCCCTGTGCTGTTTTGTTGCCACACGGTTTTTCCCTGTGCCGTTTTCTCGCTGGGCCGTTTTTTCCTTGCGCTGTTTTGTCACTGCGCTGTTTTTTGTGCGCTGTTTTGACGCATGCTGTTTTGTCGCGTGCGGTTCTTTCATGGCGCCAGAATTGTGTGGTTTACGTCTATGGGCAACTGCATGTACCCCCCCCCCCCCTCTCACCTTCCCCTAGATTTATGTCTTTCGTTGCTGCTGGAGCAACAAGGGCGTAAAAACAACTCTGGTAACAAATTTCTTTGAGGCTACAATCGGCACACGCATGTGTTTAGAGCGCAATCAGTGTAATCATCTGCCTTACTACGCCCACTGCAGAACGAAGGCCTTTCCCATATCCCTCCAATTAAACCTTTCCTATGCCAGCTGCGGCCACATAATGCACGCAAACTTCTTGTTCCCCTTCCGCCCACCTGACTTTCCGCCGCCCGCTGCTGGGCTTGCCTCCTCCCAGAAGCAATTTCGCGTCTATAATTCGAAGATAACCGATCGTCCCTTAGGGTAGGCAGCGATATCCTATTGCACATTTGTTGAACTTTCTTGCGTGGTCCTCTTTTATGATCGGCAGTGCTAACTCATTCGGCGCCTCTCTGCTCCGTTTTTGTGTCATTAAAAGAGGGAAAGAATATCGCGAGTAATTTCTTGGTGTCTCTTGGCCGTTCTCGTGGCTGGCGCTCACAGGTGATAGCAGACCGTCTCGCCGTTTATAATGATGAGAACCTTGCTCTTTTCGATGTCTTCGCCTTGCGCAAAGCCGGACTCGCAGCATACAGAGTCGACGTTGTTCGGCAAAGCCGAGGAACGCTGCTTAGCGTTCGAAGCTGGCATTCTGTTTCCACATTCCTGACTCCGAGCAGCGTTCGCTCGTGGTGCGAAGATCAACTTGTCCAGCCGACTGACAGGTGCCTCGCAGGCGATGAACAGCAGGTAGCTGAGGGAGAAGCACCACACCAGGGCCGAGAAGAAGAGGGTGACCTGTGCAGCGGAGGAGAGTACTGGACTATCAACAGCAAAATGCGAAAAGGAAAAACAAAGTAAAGAAAGGGAAATTCGGAGTCAACTTGCTCTAGGCTAGGATAGACTGTGCCAGTAAGATTGTTTTGTTTTCAGGCAGAAGTATAGGTCCACGAAGGCGATCATACTTGCTTGCGGTTGTAACGAACGCATCCTTAAATAATATAAAGAGAGTTTACCCCCCTGAAGCAGCTGTAACCACGCAGAGGTTCACAACTTTCTGATGAGGTAAAAGTTCACAGTGCAGTTGCAAAATTGTTTTCAGATTTACGGTCGTCAGCCACCCTTTACCGCTTTTTGTTGTGGCGCTGCCGGCAGTGAAAAGACACGGAAATAGATGTCTGATCACTGCAGGCGGCGTATATCCACCTTCGGACTGATTCCAGAATCCCTCATGCCTTTCCTCAAGCTGCACCGATGAGAAGAGATCCGCTGTGAAGAAAAGAAAAGCCTACTCTACGCATTTCATGGGCACTGAGGGAGCGAGACGCTCCGCTGCTTCCTTTTGCTCGCCGTGTGGCTCGCTTTTGTAACAAACGTCCGAATGAACGTCTCCCGCTTTTTCGTTCGTTGCCTTCCCCATGCGCATTTATCAGCCTCATCTAGAAGACGAGTTATTACTTCGTACTTAATAAGCGACTTGGTCCTTCCTCACACAAAAGACGATAGGCAATGAAAGCGATATGCCTCGCATACGGGTGTTTCTCGCAGGGTTGTCTTTAGAACCGGTCTGTTCCTTCTACAGAGGCACCTTCGGAGCTCCACTCACGTTTATAGCTAGGACCACCTTGACGCGTCGTCCGTGGTTGTCTTGTCACCAAAGCTTGTGTGGACTTCCAACTAGCATACGCCTACCTAACCCTCTTAAGAAACAGGTGAGAAAATTCACTAGCTACTAGCCAGATTTTTGTGACAAAAACAAGAATCATTACTTTCTTAGTAACTGTAGATAACTGTAGATAGTAAAAGTAGAACTACTGAAACATTATCTCGAGAAGCTAGTGAAAAGCATTGCTCACATTAAAAAGATTGTAGTATTTACTAACAAAGTGGGTAAAGGCCCTTTTTGCATGCATTGCTAGGTTCTTTAGAGTCTGTTGGCGCTGCTTGTTAATTTTGTGTACATTGGAAAAATAAAAAGCTATATGTTCAATTTATTAATGCCCGAAACCACTGACAGCTATCAGAGTGGGCTGGCCGTAAGTCACGCACTTAGATTTAGGCATATTGGACATTATGTGTCAAAATCACGCTAGGCGATGGCATCAGAAAACCATACCGGGAACACACAAAAGTTCAAAATACAAGAAAATAACCAATAAGGAAGCGTCACACAAACGCCACACGCGCACTACACGTGCACGGCAAATAATGCTCCGCCTCATATACTGCCCGGTCTGACTCTCAATTAAGGGCTAGGGACTCTTGCCCGATGAGCTAAGACACCAACCTTAATTATCAAGTTAAAATTGCAGAAACAGGTTACTCTACATATCAGCACTACGCTGCAGAAATGTTTAATTACAAAACCATCTCATTCATACAATATACTCAGTCAATTATCTTCTGCGCCTTTAATTCTTTTTAGGATCAAAGAACGGATACTAACCAGGTACCGAGTGGAAAAACGCTAGTCTGGAAGACGTACTGGGCACGTTTCGGGCTGAACACGCCATATATAGCGATAGCATGTGGTTAAGAAAGGTCTGGATGCAAGCATGTGCAGTTAAACTCGCTTGATTTCATCGTCATTTTTGCCTTCCTGATCGTAGCAGCATTTAGAGCTGCGGAACACACAGGTGGGTCGTTCTAGACACTTATTTCGCCCTTCGTGCTAACTAGCGGCCATAGGTAGTAAAACGGTAGGATGGGCCTACTTTTACTAGCTACATGAGAGAGGCTACTAATTATTCACTGCAAAAGCAGCAGAAGCAGTCAGAGTTACTAACTGTTGCACTAGCAATTGTTTTAAGGGTGTGTATGATGCTCTTCTGGGGTTTCTCAATACACAAATAAGGAAAAAAACAGAGCTTTCAGGAGAATGCGAACAAGCATCGTCTCCCGCCTTACGATGAAGAAGTGCGAGAAGTATATTCGCTCTCGGGAGATATGGAATGTGAGCAGGAAGAACGGCGAGTGCACCAGGTAGACGCCGAAAGACAGCCGGCTCAGGGGCACGAAGGCGTCCCACGAGAGGAACTCGCACAGCAAACCTGCGATTCGGCGAGGAACATTTCGGCTCTTAGCGTAACTCTTTCTCTAGAAAGAAGTAAGCAACAGAAAGCAGTGTGGGACTGCAAATAAAAGGGGAGTCACATGGCGGCCTCCGCGTCAGCTCAAAAAAAGCCCGGCTGGCCGGGCTGCTTGATAGACTGACTCCCTGGTGTAACATTGACTGCTTTGCATGGGGCAAGTTCTCCTTCATCACGGGGTCTCCTCATTCACCGCGCCATACGTACTGCAGCTTTTCTCCGGAGAACACAGAACAGCCTGACATCGACAGAGCATATTGTCTGCATTTAATTGCGTGCAGCGAAGGGAGTGGTCATTGAGGGAGAGAAGTTTGTAATTTATGACGGGCTTCACAACGACACCCATCCTCGACTTCCAACAGCCTTTCATCACTTTCACAGAACCCCGCGTCACCATGGTCTCCCCTGCAAGACTTCTTGGATGCCGCACTGAAACAGAGGAGTCGCGAAGGAACGAAAGGCGCACATTCTTCATTAGGAGGCGTTTTACCTGCCCTCGAGATTTCTAGCACTGTTGAAGCCACGTCTTTCCTCCAGTGCACGGAATAAATTTATTTTATTTTGACGCCCTCTCTACAGGGCTGTCCCACCAGGCTTTCACGTTCCATCGTTCACCCTTCCGCTGTCTGTGTTCTTTTTTCTGCCTCTTCGTTGCTCTCCGGCACTTCGATCGCTGTGAATGACAAACTATGCGTGATTCCTCTCTCGTGGCCGCCTCCCCGGACTTGCGTCATGCTAGACATAACATTGCTGCCAATGTAGATATACATGCACGCCTGGCAGTAAAAGTTTACGCGATGAGAACATGCGGTAAATATGTATTCCAGCATCGCCATGCACCCCAATTGCTTGAAAAGCCTGAAAGTATGAAGGGACGCGCATGCTCCATCCGCTCGTATGAATACCACTGGCGGTTTAGTTTTTGTCAAGCAAATTTGTCATGAGCGCACGCACCCCCGCAAACTATCGCGGCCGATTTCACAATGGCTTTTCGTGACCGCACTGCTATTAATAGGTATTTTTTGTTTAAATTTATTGTGTGTCGTCGCGGTCCCTCGGACGTATATAAAGGCTTGTGACTGCACTCGCCTCCTCGTGCCGTTGAGCATGCGAATGTGATCCACGACACGCACAGCGACCACAGAATGCGATCGAAAAACGCTGCACACAGCTTCGCCGACTCTGGGGCTGGGTCTCTATGACGGTACCAGCCGATCTTCATGAACAAGCTGCACAGGCCGCAAGCCAGAGACACGCACCATGCGAGCGCCTGCAAAGCCTGTGGAAAAAAAAAGAGAATAAAAAAAGTGCAAGTGACTTAAGCAAACGACGCATAGAGACAGCGAATACTCGCAACACCTAAATTAAGAAAGCGCTGCTTAATGAGAGAACACAGCGTCAATGGCCTTTTGTCGCCCTCAAGCTGTCCTTCTCCCCATGCTTAACTTTTGCACTTCGTTGACACTGCCACATTTGAAATTTGAGGGGTTCAAAGAAATAATCTATGGACCGCGCAGATTATCTCCGCCTTAGCCTTTACTTTTCTGGCCCTCCGCTCACTCTGCCTTCCAGTCGACGTTACTAATGTGCTAGAAGATCCAGGGGCTCACCATGCTGATGTAATGATCGGGAAAGGATGCTAAACGTTGTTTGCGTTCATTGACGCTTGATTCGTTTTCTTTTTAAAGGCCCTGAACCAATCTCTTTTCGATCATGGAAAACGCCTTTGAGATTGTAGGATGCCTTAGCTGCGAAGGCTTCGCTAGAATGTTTTTTTTAAGTGCATAAAAGGAGCACAGAAATTAAACGTTCGACTTCAAAATTGTATAAGTAATGGCGCGGTATTTTGGTTTTCGCCTTTTCTGTCACTTAAAATTCCACCCCCTCAATTTCCTTTCGATTTCCGCCTCTGGGAGCCATTGCCCCCTTTATCAAAAACACAGTCGTTGCCATTTTCTGCTTAAATCATAGGCTTAAAGTCGCATACTTGCGAAGAATGGATTACTTTGCTGCAAGCTTCTTTCGTGACTCGACTCCATCAGCACATGTATTCTAGATGAGTTTTTCATGGGAAATAGGTGCAATAGTGTAATATGACCTGGCACTGTAGCGCGAATGAGATCACGTGTTGGTATCCCTATCTAAATTTATGTTTGATTTCGCCACGACGAGGTGTGAGGAAAATGCGCGTGCCATGAGCGCCGCTTAAACTGGGCGGCAACACCAAGGTGCGATTTCGGTGCATTCGCGAGATAGACACTAACACGGTTGCGGCTTAAAGAGATTACGGAGACGGTGAGAACAACATTATTGGGTCTCCGTTTTCATTACATATTAGGGGCTAAAAATGATAGTGTTGTTATTAGAATTATTTATGTGCTCCTCGAGGGAGAAATGGTTAAAGAGGGCCTTGTCGAAATGAGGTTAAGGTTCTTTGGGGCAACCTCCATTTACGGCTTCAGTGTTTATAAAAAACTGTAGATCCAGCAACCCAGACCGAGATATAATATGTCATAAGAAACAGTTTATCGTTGCATATACCGCCGAGCCCTCAGACCCAAAGGACGTAATCGTGCAGTTTAAGGTCGCTTAAAAAATCCTTTTGCATGACATGGCAATTGCACAAGGCGTTTGTAACTGCCTTGAGTGCAGGTTGATAGAAGTACGTGTCCTGCTATACCTACGTCCGGTAGGCGAAAAATTACGCTATGTTGTGAACAGGGCGGCATGGTCGCATTCGCTTCCTTTTCACAAAGGCTTCATTTAACTCTTACTTCTAATTACTTGCGGACGTACCGCCTCTTGAACTCATACAATTTTCAAGGTGGCATCTGCTGAGTGCAATAGTCGTAGAGTATAACGGTGTACCCGAGTGCAACCCTGCGTCAACGGCAACACCATGACGTGCGCTTTTTCTCACATCTGCGTCAACAGGAAAGAATTTATTCGTGCAGAAAAGGCAAACAGAAAAGAAAATGGTACAAAATAAACCCGAGTAAATTCTTTAACTTACATTTTACATTTTTTAACAGACTATCTGTTCTACTCACGGCCAAAATAGAAGTCACAAATATACATGCGACAACAGTCTGCGAAAACTGTATACATAAAGGGCAGCAGTGTCCAAAAAGCAAAACTCACGGGAAAATCAGATGGCAGGTACTAATCAAATAATTAAAGTAAGAGAGAGGAGAATTTCTCGCAGCTCTTTACGCATAATACGTGATTGGACAGCTTATTTCTTTCTACCGCTATTTGAAAGAAAAAGGCATATTTCATGCAGACTTTACAAAGCCTTCATTCTTTTTCATGGATGGCTAAGATTCTGATTACGTGTCATTCGCGGAATTGATTTGTTAATACAGTTCTGCCTGTCAACGAGAACAATATTATCTATGATAGAATGGCAAAGATTTAATGGTCTCTGCTTCCGTCAAAGTTTAAGGAGAGGCATTACTTGTTTTGTTATAAATCGCGAACCCAGATACAAATAAGAAATGCAAGCCTACAGATAAAGATGCTAAACTATCAGGAGTATCTTTCGTTCTTATACTTTCATTGCGCGTCAGCTACAGGGATTCCTACTGAGGGAAAGCCCAAACATTTTTTTTTCAAATTTTTGCGCCTAAATTACGTCTAGCCCCTCCTCCCACGCCTCGTATTCGTCTTAATTAGTCGTAACATAACTACAACAATGGTGTGCTTCAGACCTCCTTAGGATGCCTTGCCACGTATAAAGCCTAATTAATCGCAACTGCACTGCACGTCGGTCGCACGGAGCATTTCCAACGTCCCCTCACTGAGCTGTTTGCTTTCTCGAAAAAGGTAATGCGGAGATTTCACATTCATCGGCGCTTTTTACTCTTATTAGCGCTCAATTCTTGCGGCTCTCCGTAGCCTTTAAAATATTGCGTATACTTCGGCAAATGGGCTCGAAAAGGACGCGGTCGCCGTGTTCTGCGGAAGCGAAGAAGAGGCTAAATGACGAAAGCGTTTTTAAGTGGAAAACACATACATAGGAAGCACCTGGCTTCAAGGACGCTCTTATGTCGGCTTCCTGTCTCTGTAAGAAGGTTCTGAGAATGGCGCGAACCGCAGCACGGAAAGCTTAAAAGTGCTCCGGGGTGAAGAGCTAAGCACGCTGATTGCCTCACGCCTTGTTTTCAGAGCACACGAATGTGGGACGCAATAATTGTCGTTTGCGAATCAAGTACTCAGTTGCACAACGCACTTCGCGCTTTTCTACGCTACGCGTCGCTTGGAAATCCGCCACCAAAAGCGTGATCCTGCGATCTTTAACACCGTGGTATTGTGGAAACTTATTGGTTGGTTGATGAATTTTTGTTTTCGCTAAAGCTTAACTCTGAGCGCGAGTGGAATTATTCCAGAGCCGATGGGAGACTTTCCACTGTGACGCCAGAGAAATATGGTTGGTTGGTTTATGGGGATTTAACGTCCCAAAGCGACTCAGGCTATGAGAGACGCCGTAGTGAAGGGCTCCGGGAATTTCGACCACCTGGGGTTCTTTAACGTGCACTGACATCGCACAGTACACGGGCCTCTAGAATTTCGCCTCCATCGAAATACGACCGCCGCGGCCGGGATCGAACCCGCGTCTTTCGGGCCAGCAGCCGAGCGCCATAACCACTCAGCCACCGCGGCGGCCCTGAGAAATATGACTGAGCGGCCAAAATTCAACGGGAGATCACGTTAACAGTAGAACACAAAGTTCACTGAGTCACGCTGGCAGAATTCAAATTTATCGATTCTTAAAAAGCACAATGTCTGGTTTGGTTTCATTTATAGGCGTTTAACTTCCCAAAGCGACTGAGGCAATGAGGGACGCCGTAGCGAAGGGCTCTGAAAACTTCGACCGCCTGGAGTTTTTTAACGTCCACTGACATCGCAGATTACACGGGCCTCTAGAATTTCGCCTCCATCGAAATTCGACCGCCGCGGCTGGGAGCGAACCCTCGTTTTTCGGGTCAGTAGCTGAGCGCCATAAGCACTGAGCTACTGTGCGGCACAAGCACAATCCTTCTATCTACGTCTATAGCAGTAAACAGGGGCACCGCTATCCCACACAAAAGCCGGTATTTGTAACAAGATAAGATAGGCTTGTGGATTGCTTCATAAACCCAGTCTCACTTTCGTGAAATTTTCTTATTTGTTGCAATAAAGAAATCGCCGAAGCGCCATGCGACTCGTGGCTTTTCTTGACCGGAGGTTCCCTTTCTTTATGCATAAATTAAATACTGAAAGGGGGCACTGTGTATGAATCGTTTCTATAACTTGAAATTCCTACAGTAAACTGGGCTTCCTACGCTCTGTAAATAGCATTTCGTTATTTTTTAGGAGCATTTCAGCGCATTTTGCTCGCTTTTACGTGGAAAGCCGCATCGAAAATTACTCCTCAGTTGCATTTTTTTTATCTATGCCCGACTCCAAATCTTTCTCGACCTCTTGCGAATGCGAGAGCATGCTTATCGTGTGTGTTTCTAGAATACGCCTCATAGTTACGCTTTCCACCGCTCCGAAGACAGTGCAGTAACATGAATGTCCTGTACCCGGCGTATTAACGGCCGAGTGCTCGTTCATAAAAGCATGCAGAAGGAGATTGCTTTTTAAGGAGTACACCAGTCGCACAGTTTCTATGCATCGCTCGGTGAACTCACACTGGCGTTCTTTCTGCCAGCCATATATTTCTTGTCGCAAGTAAGGGCATGTTTAAAGTGTTTAAATATTCCTCCGGCTTAATATCGGAAAGAAACATGTAATAATAGTCCTTCCACTGTCGAAGCATGAAGCGGGAGCTGAGAGAGTGAAGAGGTGCTTATTCTAAAATCTAATCAAGCTGCAAATACCAAATACACTTTTCTTAACTGACTGACACAAGGCCCCGTTCACAATGCACGCAGAACTCTTTTGTTTGGCGCAAACGTTTGTGCTCTGCAATGAGTTAACTTTTGTTTGTCATGTCTGTGCCATAGAAATTCGTGGCAGCGATGATTTTCCGCTCTTTAATTGCCGTCTTATTAGGACAGGAGAGACTTGCCTTTGATATCGAACGCTCCTTGAACCCATCCATGAGGAAAAACGTGACACAGCCGGAGAAGTAGGCGACAGCATGGTAGAAAGGCAGCGCGTAATAGTCGTTCATGGTGTCCACGAGCATTCTGCGATGCAAGATCGTGAAATATGGCATCAGTCGCTCATTGGTGAATCAAGTGAAGCTGCATATATTTTTTAAAAACATCAAACACTCGGTGTGCTACGTCCTCCAGCGTGGCTTTTATTGCCAAATGAAGACACTTAAAAGGTGACACTGGTATTGCACTGAGACGCCAGCGGGCAAAGATAAAGCAAAAAAAAGTACATCAGCACGCCGAAGCAATCTGTTGTGGAGCCATTTATTATCAGTCAACGACTGTTTCATTTTTTATTCATTAGCTAGAATGTGTGCCTCCTGTGATATTTGTAACCTGTTCATGACCAGCTGGAAATGCACAGCCAAGTAACAGATCTTGCTCAACAACATAATTCTGCAGTTATGTACTGCAAAACAAAGCATGGATCGTTTTAATACATCAATCCGCACTCAGTGCACTTAACGTTAACATAAAATGTGCCCCGCCCGACATCACTTCCCCCTCCTATAAACTATACTAAAGACAAATTGAATTGAATTAAATTGGCTTGTATACATTGATTACAACGCGCTAATTACGATTACACTACATTCACCAGAACAGAGCCCTAGAAAAGATACTAAAACGAAATACAGATGTCACTACCGAAGCAGTTTCCGTAAATAACATTCGGTGCGTGGAGACAGATTTTTGGGCCCGGATTTCTGAGGCTAGAAGCACCGTAGCTCACTTCCATAGGCTATCACGGTGTCCTTTTCGGTAAGGACGTCACGCATTTAAATCCAGTGGTGGCGAGATATTTAACTGCAATTCTCTCGGCGATAAATGCGTATTTCCTGCCGCAGAAATGTTAGCATGCACAGAAAGAGCGGTAGACTCGATTTTCATTCACAACTTAGGTTGGATGATGGGGTTATCGTCTGTGCCCTTTTATGCTTTCATTCTCATTATAAGACCACTCCCTGAAGACACTCATACAGTCTCGCATTTAATCTTCCAAAAACTCTTGGCGGTGCCTTATGATTTCAAGCCGATGTGCTGCATTTCATATATTTACTGGAACCCCTAGTTTTGATTACTCATTGTGTGTAGCTATTTTGAGCGCAAATTCATTTTGGTTTAATAGGAAACCTGGGGTCACTTTCCCACTATGGCAGTCGCTAAATAGCAAGGTGAAGTGGAAGGCTAACCAGCGTGGCAAGTGAACTGTTGGACGATGCCGAATTTATTATCAGCTGAAAATATAACCATATATATATATTTGTAATCTATTGGGTTGATATCAAGTCTCTTGCATGGCACGAACTAGAAGATCTGTCTATGGTCGTTCTGAGCGTTGCCGCAGTGCCGCGAAAAAAGAATGTACAGCAGTCTCTTAACTTCGTTCGAAACAGTCATTTTTTTTCCCGCCTAATTTTGGCAGCTCAGGGGATTCCCCTGCACGAATGAGTCAGCGGTAGATATGCAAGCAACGGTCGAGCAATTTTTCAGCGTTTATTTGGGCGTATTCAACCCGACCTTGAGCGCCGTAATTATCGTCTTCCCTTGAGAAATACCTCGCGTGTGTCACCACTGACGTCATGCCAAAGCTGTGTCTTTCCTCTAATTCCAAAACAGCACAGGTCATCGGCCCAATATCGCAACAGGATGGTCCCATCCTGGTCCCTTGTAGGGCCAACTTTGCCACTACAGTTCCAGTGTTGGGCCAATTACTTGTGCTGCTAGGGTTATAGCATCTCTATCACATACCATCC
The DNA here is from genome assembly GCA_030143305.2 of Amblyomma americanum. Classification (NCBI taxonomy): domain Eukaryota; kingdom Metazoa; phylum Arthropoda; class Arachnida; order Ixodida; family Ixodidae; genus Amblyomma; species Amblyomma americanum. The sequence continues at coordinate 320,184 of JARKHS020033366.1, forward strand.
TGTGAATTCAATCGTGCGGAAAAAATACTTAAAAGCAAAAGCTGCTAATAAAAGAGCCCGTTGCCGCGCGCCGGGTGAACGAACGGCGCTACATCAACGCTATTACGACTGCAGTTGTGGCAGCAACTTGGGTCGCTCTAACGGCACCTGACAAAGTACACAAATCGGACGAGAAAGCGCACAGTTCGCAAGATTAACTACTACGCAGCTGCGTTAAGCGATGGCCTCTGGATAACCACCTTTCAAGGGAGGGTTAAGCGACCGTGGCCGATACAGGGGTGTCCTACAGCTTCACTGCAATTTTCCGCCACCATTCTTGCTTTCTTTCGGTGCGTTCGTTTTGCTTTTATCTCAACCCCTTGCTTGCCCTCATCTGTTTCTCTGCGGAAAACTGGTCGGTCGCTGGTCGCGAATGCGGCCGAGGGGGGGGGGGGGGGGGGGGGTATCTGCCTATGCGCCAGACGCTGAGAGCGGATTGCGGTTAGACAGCAACCAGGCCGGCGACGGCGCAGCCGATGTAATCCGCTGGTCTTTCGCACTGCGAGACAGATGAGGGGCGAGAAGTGTGACGCAACAGTGACGCCTCGCGGGCGTAAGTGGGCTGCGCCCGTGTTCGCGAAAACGGGCCACGCGCATGAATCCGGGCACGTAGCCCAACGACCGCCGTTTGTCAACACCGGAGAGGACTATATGGACCTGAACGCCTTTGGCCCCTTACGCGGCCCTGCAGTGTTGCGAGGTCCCTTAATCGCATTGCCGGCATTTGTTCGAACTGTTACCAGTAGATTCCAGACAGCGGTAACGCGTCAGGAATGAGCGCGGAACGGTTGTTAGTAAAGCGCGTACGTACGTTACTAACAACCGTTCCGCGTACGTACTTAAGGAAATGAGACTGTCGAGTACAGGCCGTCCGGACGCAAAGCCGGTGGCTGCGACGCGAGAGACAATTAGCTTGGAAAGGTAAAGGTTTAGTTGTATGCAGGCCCTTGAGCTGCTTAACTAAGCAAATCATCCATTCCGTTTTACTTTTAGCCGAGGAAGCTAGTAGTACATAGGCATTGCCTGTGTGACAGGTTTGCCAGGTGGTTAAAGACAAAACACTGTAGAATTAATCGGTAACACATAAAGATACCGTTCTCAACATGTTGCATTATTACGACCACAAGAAGGGCAGATTTGTTGTTGTTAGGTGCCGCCCAAATTATTTTCTTTCACGTCGTAAATTTCTCTGAGGTGTTCAACTACATGTAGTGAAAATCTGACAGCGAGTTGTCAGTCTTCTTAAATACTAAGATCAGTCTTCGCTAAGACAGTGCGTGTCTAGTGCTCATGGGACCAAAGCGCTATGTTTTTGATGAACAATCTCAAGCTATCAAAGAAATCCTATAGAAATAATCTCGCCGTTCGAAAGCGCGCCATCAGTTAGGAACAAACCCTCGAAACAATCTTCCGTTCTCGATAATCTACGCAAATGCTCTCTTTTTTCTTTCTAAGCGCGAAACCTTGTCAAATCTTCTCTCGTCTTCTGGCAGAAACATTCTAATCTTAACCGAAGCGTGGCTCATAAATTACGTAGCAAATAGTGAGGTTCTAGATGACATGCCGGATTTTAACCTCTTTCGAAATGACCGTAGAGGTGCACGAGGCGGAGGTGTTTTTATCGCCGTTAACAAACAAGCATCATGTTCAACTGTTACTGTCATTTCTGATCTGTAAAGATTATGCCTAAAATGCAGCGCTCCACAAGAAACTGTCCTTCCTGGCGCCTGCTATAAGGCCCCGAGCAATAAACCAGGGTTCGCCGAAAATCTAAACGATATGCTTTCCCAGGTTACGACGAAACATCCTAATGCAAGACTTCCACTTTTTGTGACTAACTTTCCGTGTGTTGACTGGCAAAATGTAGGACCACTGACGGCTGGAAAATCAGAAGCAAGAAATTTTATTGGTGTGTGTCTAAATTTTAATCTCGGTCAAATGGTCCTGAACCTACTCGTGTTACTGATGTAGCATAAAACATAGAACCTCATTCTGGACCTAATCCTAACCAACCACCTTGAGAATCTAACATCACTACCTACCCGAGGAGATAGTGATCACAAAGTTATTCACGCCACTTTCATGTTCTCTCCCACACCACGCCAAACCTTCAGCAAAACTACCCGCGTTTACGACAAAGGAAACTACTGCTTTTAATATTAAACTAATAATGAAATAATAATCATCAATCCATTGCCGGCAATTGGTCAACTTTAAAAAAGAAGATAAACGAACTAACTTACAAGTTCATTCCTTCTATTAGTTTTTGTTGCAATCGCCAGAAGCCTTGGTTCGTGAAGACTCTCAAAAGATTGGAAATCAAGAAAAAACGATTTTAGAAGTCAACAAATATACAGTAGCATACAGAAACACGGCAACAATACTGTGCAGCCCAGGACGCATACTAAACAGCACTTCGAAGCGCCAAACTTTCTTCAAAGCTGACCTCCCAAAAATGTTAATAAACAACCCTAGAAAGTTTTGGGAAATACTAAACCTGCAAGCGACAAGTGCCTTTATCCTTACTAATCCCGCGGATGAAAAGATCAGTGACGCTGGCTGTGCCGACCATTTCAATTGCTCTTTTGTTACGGTTTTCACGACAGAAACCGACCAACCAATCCTGAGTCTATCTCTGACAATATTTCCATCAATGTCCCCTGTTAACATCAATGCGCATGGCATCTCGATCCTCATTGACAAAATTAAGCTTTCATCGTCTGCTGGGGTTGATAACATAAATTCTAAAATCTTAAAAAATACTAAGGATATAAGCTGCAATATCTGTCCCTATTATTCTAACAGTCTCTTTCAACAGGAACGCTACCGGACGACTGGAAGATGGGGAAGGTTATCCCGGTCCACAAATCAAGTACAAAGTAATTCCCATTAAACTACCGTCTTATCTCTCTAACCAGCGTGCCATGCAAAATCATGGAACATGTCACCAACACCCATATCATAAGCTTCATTGATTCAAACGACTTCTTTCATCGTGCGCAACATGGCTTCCGAAAGGGCCTCTCGTGCGAGACACAACTAGAAATCTTTACCTTTGACCTGAACACTACCCTTGATCACAACCTTCAAACTGAATCAATATTCTTAGATTTTGCAAAACATTTTGGCAAGGTACCTCACCAAAGCTTGGTACTGAAACTCGCCGCTGTAAATTTGCATCCAGATATTCTAAACTGGAATAAGGAATTCCTTACTAGCCACCCACAGTTCGTTTATGTTAGTAACAAAAGCTCAGACACAATCTTTTACATGTGGTGTCCCGCAGGGGTCAGTACTCGCCCCTCTCCTATTTTTAACATACATAAATGACCTACCTCTTCCTGTATACTGTCAGATAAGAATTTTCGCCGACGACTGCGTAATCTATCAGAAAATTACTAATATATCTCGTCAAATAGCTCTACAGATTGTTCTCAACCAAGTCCAATAATGGTGTGGCCATTGAGTAATGATTTTAAGCGCCAAAAAATGTAAACTCGTCTCATTTACTCGGCAGGGTAACCCCCTTGTTTTTTCGTATCAAACTGATAACTCTTCCATAGAACGCGTCCAGTCATATAAGTATCTTGGAATCACCATCTGAGGGGATCTTCCTTGGCGCACACACATAACCAACATCATATCATCTGCCAACAGGGGTTTAGGTTTCATGAAACGTCCCCCACATCATGTACCCCAACACGTGAAACTTCTGGCATATAAAACACTTATCAGATCAAAACTTCAGCACGCCAATCCCATCTGGAACCCACCTCATATATACTTAACAACTCCGATCGAATCAATTCAAAGCTATGCCATCCGTTTCGTGCATCATGTCCCATACCCGTATTTCATCAGCGTTTCATCCCTGACGGAAAATTCCAGCCTTGAAAGCCTCTTACTTCGTCGCCGCATTGCCAGCCTTTGTTTGCTGCACAATATTCTTCACAGTTCACTCAAAAAAGCACCTTACATTGTGCATCGTACCCATGTATCTCGTCACGCTAAGCATCCGTTCAGATAACTCGGCCTCTTCGCTCATACAGCAACGTTTTCAGGATCTTTTTTCCACGAGCAATCGTGAACTGGAATGCCCTTACCCACGAAGTCGCCGCGATCACACGCCCATCTACACTTCTTGAAGCCGTGTCTACCCATTTTCAAAGGCAATGACCTGTTCTGCTTTTCTTCTTTTTTTCTTTTCCAAATATCGGTAACCCCACCCATTATGTAATACCTCCAGAAGGATGTCTTTAAGGAAAATAAAGTGATGTAAAGTGAATGAAGTCAAGTGACTGCAAACGTTCGCACGTTGTCGTGAGCAACCATTTTGGGCAATTTTAGATACTTTGTTTACCAGGAAGTATGAAATACCGAGCAACTCCTATTTGTCTGCTGCAGGAGTATGCGCAGCTCAACACACTGCAAGATTTAGTTACCCCCCAGCGACTAACCAATAGAGCACGGAAAGTTTCTCTTCTTCCAATGTTCGAGCCTCAACCACCTCCATGGGACTACTGTCACATTACATTAAACCAGCCTGCTCGTCATAAGAAGTCGGAGTTCTCTCCGCCATTACCACGAGCTTTTCTACGCAACATGATGGCTGCATCCTTTACACAGATGTCGCCATAGCCCCAACGGGGCGATCAGTTGCTTTTATAAGCCCGACACACCCTCAATTCTACAGCCGCCAAGCCTACTGCACTGACACTTCATCATCTCTTCCCTTGGAGATGCAAGCGATTTTAAATACCATAGCAGCTTAGCTTACGACCCTCCTTATAACCAGGTGCACCTATTTACTCATTCACAAGAAGGTCTGAAGCATCTAAAGAAAGTCCGTGGTACCCTTCGGGTTTCCCAGGCCATGCATGCTGCTTGTAAATCTTACCCGGTGCCTATACTTATCCACTGGGTTCAAGCGCGCACAGATGCTGATAGCATCACACCTGACATGATATCTCGTTTAATGGGCGTTCCACAAACTCCCGCTGCCTCTATGCCACCAGATCCACTTCTGACACATTTAACATCTTCAGCCTCCTTCAGGCAGCCCCCTTCCCCCCAACTTATCACGGGTGGAGGAGGTCCCTCTGAGGCGGCTGCGGGTCGGAGTGGCCCTTACGCCTGCAGTTCGTCACCAGTGCAAAGTGAGAAGATTCCTGCTCCGGAAAAGTGCCCTCACTGCGAAGCACCCGCTTCTGACTACACTGTCCACTACCTTTTGTGGACATGCCCAGGAACATCGCTGGTGCGCGCTCGCGTTCTTCAAGAGGCAGGCTTGTCCTCGAACAATGACTCCGATTTCCAATTGTGGCTAACGAAAAACATTTACGCCCGAAAATTATGTGACTTTTTATACATAACCGGACCTCATGCCTTTTTGTAACGTATTGTAGCGTTCGTGAATGACATCAAGTTTTATGCTGTGTGGGACATTTAGCGTCCCAAATAAATAAATAAATAAGTATGAAATACATACAAGTGAAAAATAAAACACTGAAAAATATGTTAAAGAAAGCGCAGTGTTCTTCTTTAAACCTTTATACTAGATAAGCTGTGTATATTCCTCACATGCGTACCGTTGGCGAAATGGCACTCATAATACTCAAGAATTTAAATGCCATGAGAGATCCTGATGGGGTTCCAAATGAATTTCTGTCAGATATGTAGAGTGGGTCGCAAAATATCTCACTAAAATTTTCCAAACATGTATTACCACAGGTTTTTCCCGGCTGCATGGATGCGTGTAAAATTATTACGATCCATCAGAGTGGTTCCACTTGTGTTGTAAGCAATTCTCGACCAATTTATCTTTTGTTTACAAGTTCTAAGTTGTTGGAACATATTGTGTTTGAAGACCTCGCGGTATACCTCTAGTGTAAAAACTTGCTACATCAATCTCAACTTGGGTTCCGTAAAGGGCTAGTACAGTTGCTCAGCTTTTAGAGACCGCTCATGATCTTTCTCAAGCAATAATCTGCCGTGGTTCATGTAATATATAGTTCCTGG